>QXEO01000124.1:1325149-1851944 GCA_007115705.1 Dactylis glomerata | reverse complement strand
GATCACCTGAGAGACACCTTTATTATCACCCTCACATAGGATGACGTTTGATGACTTCAAAGCTTTCTTCCGATACTAGGGAGTTGTATTATCTCATGGTCTAAGGAATACAATACATGACATAGGAAAAGCTTCGCAAAGATGAACACGATGACACGATCTAATTGCTCTGCTTTATTTGGGTCTGTCCATCATATCATTCTCCTAATGATATGATCTCATTATTAATTGACAACTCATGTCTATGGTTAGGAAACCTTAACCATCATTAATCAATGAGCTAGTCCAAAGAGGCGTACTAGGGACACAGTGTTGTTCATAAACCACACAAGTATTAAAGTTTCTGCTTAATACAATTCTAGCATGGAATATAAACATTATCATGAACAAGAATTATAATAATAACATCTTTATTATTGCCTCTAGGGCATAATTCCAACAATAAGAACGTAGCGTTTCGCCTTTCCTTTGCACACATGCTTTTACTTCTTCCAGTGATGCTGGGCGTTTGTAGGTGGAACGAAAATTTCTTGTGAATCGACTTTCGAGTTCTCCCCAGCTTCCAATAGATTCGTCGGGTAGCGTGTTCAACCAAGACCGGGCGGCGCCGGTGAGGTGCAGCTGCAAACTTTGCATTGCAGTCGCCTTTGTTCCCCCTAATATCTGCACTGCTTGTAGATAATCTGATAGCCATAAGGTGGGTTCCTGCGACCCGTCGTACTTATTCTGGTCGTATGGTAGTTTGAATCCTTTGGGTACCCGCGTTCTGCGAACTCTACGAGTAAAGCATAACGCACCCATATCTTTATCATCGTCTTCGTAATTTTCTTCCCTCCAAGCATGCCGTGATTTATCTACTCGAGCTTGTGCTATTATACTTCTTGCATCCTCCTTCCTTTTCTGTCGCTTTTTCTCTTCTGATGATTCAACATAGTCATCGTTTGAGTACTTGTACCTGAACTTCTCCTTGCCACTTCCCTTGTAGCTTGTCGACTTCACCTCTGGGGCTTGCTCCCTGATTTTACCTTCTACTATTCTGAGGCTTCGTATCGCGGCTCGGTGCATATCTTCTCGCGGGTCCCCATGCTCTGGTCTTGTGGCTAGTAAATACGCTTGTGCTGCTGCTAATGCCGCCTCTGGCGTTTTTTGTATTAGGTCATCTTCCTCCTCTTCTAACTGTGGGGTGGGGCTCCTCGAGTACCCCTTTTCTCTGTCGCGTGCTGTTACCCCCCTTCTGTGTTTTGGATCTCCACGCCTCTCTCTACTATATTCTGAGTCTTCACTATAGTCTCCCAGTATTCTTCCCTTGATATGCTGTTGTTGTCTTGAAACATCATGTCTCTTTCCTCCCTTAGTTTCTTCTTGTGTTGGTATAGTGCATACTGATATCCCATTAGAACTTCTCTTCGCGATCCCTCGGGTACTTCTGTACCATGATTAATGGCTGATGTAATCATCCTCCATTCACCAGCCGAGACATGGACTTTCTCTTTTTCCTTTTTGTTGTGATTTTTCACTTTGTCGACTTGCCTGTCGACCCTTTTACTCTCTTCGCTGTTGTTTCCTTCCTCTGCTTCAGTGATAATAACACATAACTGATGTACTTTGGAGACGCCGCTGCTTCCTACGGCGAAGTCCCTTGCGTTGTTGTGCATCTGACACGCTTTTTCTTCTGAGTCGAATTTTTCCTGACTTTCGTCGCTTTCTGCGATTAATGCTTTTTCTAAGCTGACCAGCGAGTTTATCTCGCTGGAAGAGCCTTCTGATGATTCCAATGCTTCCTTTGTTTCGGGCTTGCTTGCCGACGGATCTGGCTTTGTCGACTCCGAGAGGCGGGATGAACCCGATGGCCCGATGAGGATGCTCATACTTCCAATTGTCAGTTCTACCTCTTGACTTCGATCGACTTTTGGATTGATGTTGGCTAAAAGCGAAAAAGCCGTCGAATTCATGGTTCCAACGCCCAAAGTCCCCACGGTCGGCGCCAATTGACGAGGGGTTAACTCGACAAATGTCCTAGATGAAGGACTTAGGATCGGGGAGATAGGGCGTCGGATGAACTCGAAGGTAAAGTTAGTCAAAATAGGTGTGTATCGAGAGTAAACTTGGGTGTTCAACCTGGCTTGCTTTCAATCTGCCCTCCACCGTCCTCTCCTGGCCCCTATATATAGGTGGCTAGGTCTCGAGGATCGGGTCGGGTTCGATACAAATTACAAATATCGACATACGGTAATAACTCGTATTCGACTATCATTACAATTGGTCCTAGCTTAACGGGCCTCAGGGGTACTCAACTAACGGGCTCTAGTAATTATACCCTTGTCAGGTGTGATCACTGACTTCTTAATGAGAGTAATATAATCCCATCAAACTTTATATCTTTCATTCATCCATTTGAAAAATATTCCATAAATATGTATTTTAACTTATGCATCAGTTGGTGATCATAAGAAATACCCTCTTAATATCATAATCTTCAATCCAAGAATTGTGTTCAAACAACAGTTCTTGTAATTAAACTCAAATCCATTCCTTTGTGAGAAACTAACATATTAATGTGTATCTCATTCTCAAATAAATGAATCTCTCTTATAAGAGAGAGATAAGGAAAATCATTAAAATATCCAAGTGAAGAATCAAGAAACACTATTAATGACCCTGAATAGTCCCTATGAAATTTTCATGACATTAGAAAAATATGATGAACATAAAATATTTTTCTTTCGAACATATCCCTAAATATGAAGTTTAACAATAGTAAAAATCCTATAGATTTATTTTTTCTATCATCTTAATGCAAAGTAATTTTCTTATGTGATTTCTATTTTCATGCCCTCGGGTCCTTAGTTGTACTCAGTTTTCCCCAGCTCCTTAGTTTTTCCTCAGTTTTGTCCAAGCCCTTGTCTAAAACCCTCACAAGTGCTGGAACGGCCGGTTGCCCGACGAGTCAACAACTTTGACCATTATCTGCTGACTAGTGGGGCCACGTGGAGCCCGCAAAGACACGTCAGACCATCCATCTTTGTTTGACCGTAAGCATCGTCGTATCCCTGACCAAAACACGGACGAGTGGGGCTTCGGTATTTCGAATGACAAGTGGGGCCATGACGCTGATACAAGGGGCAATACACGGGTAGGATTAGATTTTTAAACGGAGCTCTACAGCGATGGCACGGAGGAGGTGGCCTGCGGGGTGCCGAGATGAGATCGACGTCCACAAAGAACTGCATGAGGCGAGACCAGACGCATTAGATAGATATGAACTAGACGCGTTTAACCATGCAAAGAAGAGAAGAAATGGTCGAGGACATCGACGACGACCTCAACACTTTGACTGACGGTGTCGGACACGAACGCGAGCAATGTAGAGAAAACTAGTGTCTCTCCTTTCTGGCGTGTATAGATGGGTGCTAGGGGAGTGTGGTGGCGAAGGGAAAGACCTCGTGGTGGTCTGTGGCGTCCAGCATAGCGGGGCGGCGTGGCCGTGCCCACAGCGGCGTGCATGTTCGGCATTGGCATCAGCATGTACGTTCGTCATTGGCCTCGGCGGTATCTCTGGTGTGTCAGTGATCGAATAAGGGGACGGGATTGAGGGTGCATCCCGCGGTGACCTAGCAGTGGCGGCGAGCATAGCCGTTCTGACCATGCCGATATCGGCATCGGCATCGTTTGGAGGCTGTGGTGCTCGAATCATGGTGGAAATTGTGATTCCCTATTATTTTTACATGCATAATATATAGAAAATAGCTAGATCTCTAAATCGATGCATATGAAGCTACATATATATTCTTGGTTGTAATCCCCTTATCTAAAGGGGATGGATGCATGGCTTCACATCGTCATCGCTTTCATTGTCAGTATCTTCGTCGTCCGTGTAGTAGTACTTCCTGCACGTTGTTCCGTCGAACACCTTCACTGTGAGCACATCATCGCCTTCATATTTGAAGTGTAGGAAGCAGCTGAAATCCACACCATGCGCGATGGCGAAATTCTCCCAGCCCTTGTCGAGGTACATCCGGCCTTGTCTGTCAAATAGGACCTCCACGGTCCAGAGACGAGGACCGCAGTCAGCTGCTCGCAGATACACCTTAGCGGGCTCCTGGCCGTCAAGATAGTCCGCAAACTTTTTTGGGAGTGCCTGCAAAGAGATCGAGCGCCGATCGTTTGAAATTAAAGGTTTTTTAGAACATGCACATAATTAATCACATGCATCATATATGTGGGAACGCGTACGTACCTTCTTGGCCAAAGGGTCTTCATAGATGATGATAAAGAACTCCTCTATGATCAATGGCAGTGTTGACAGTGGTGGTGGCAATGATGATGATCCACCACCCCGGCCGCCCCTTCCCCTTCCCCTTCCCCTTCCCCTTCCCCTTCCCCTTCCCCTTCCCCTTCCCCTTCCGGTCAGTGTCCGAGACGTGGAAGCCATGGCAATGGATCAAGTGTATATGAACAAAGAAGAGAGAGGCAGAACCTATTAACATGAGGGATGGCCGTTGTGGGGGTTTATAAGGGAGAGATGACCGTTGTGGGGTTTACACCATAAATTAAGGTAGAGATGACCGTTGTGGGGTTTACACAATAAATTAAGGAGGAGATGACCGTTGTGGGGGTTTATATCTCAACAAAAAAGTAATGCCTAAAAGAAATGGAAATTTGTGATAGTTTATCATTTTACCGTGAAAAGTAATGCCTAAAAGAAATGGAAATTCGTGATAGTTTATCATTTTACCGTGAAAAGTAATGCCTACAAGAAATGGAAATTCATGATAGTTTATCATTTTACCGTGAAAAGTAATGCCTACAAGAAATGGAAATTCGTGAGAGTTTATCATTTTACCGTGAAAAGTAATACCTAAAAGAAATGGAAATTCGTGATAGTTTACCATTTTACCGTGAAAAGTAATGCCTACAAGAAATGGAAATTCGTGATAGTTTATCATTTTACCGTGAAAAGTAATGCCTAAAAGAAATGGAAATTCGTGATAGTTTATCATTTTACCGTGAAAAGTAATGCCTACAAGAAATTCGTGATTACCAAACTTGTTGAATCAGGTGACAAACTCGTTATTTAGCATACATAGAGGGGTAGTAGTTTGCTACCGACACATAGAGAGAGGGTGGCCATGATGAGAGAGAAAGAGGGGTTATCCTGCCCGTTAGATCATAGGATCGACGGTAGGTGGGCACGATCCGTGTGACAACAGCTCGACCAATCAGGCCAAGTTTGGGCTTCTATGAGAAGGGAGAGGGTAAAACTGGGTAGTATCAAGGATCCAAGGGCAAGTAAATAGTAAACAGGCTATGGAATTCAAATAAGAGATTTAGAAAAAGAAAAACACATGTTTTGTACAATGAAACCCAGGTTGGCCTACCTCAAAGTATTAGCAATTCAAATATACATGAGTGTGAAAATTATGGCCTCATTCAGACAAACTATGTTTTGGGTATAGATGTTTTGAGAAGGGGTTTGAGTGGAAAGCCATGAACCTTCATAGCTACTAGTGATTTGAGAAGTGGCCATTTGTGTTAAAACTTGATTTATATATGATTGTTATGATTTCCTACGTGGCAGGTCGCGTAACAAGACTCCATGAGTAGGAGGCACTATGATTTTATTTTTTTGAATTTTTTTGTGCATGAAATGACTCAATTAGATAGTTTAATCCCATTTGTTGACTCTCTGTTGACCAGCCACTTGAGGGTAAAACTGAGTATATTGCACTAGCCTGTATTAGTACTCGAGGGGAAAACTGAGTACATATATTTTTCCATTGTAAGACTCGAGGGTAGAACTGAGTACACGTAACGGTGCAGACGTGCAGTACCACGGACGCGTATTGAGACCAAACTTCTAGTTTTTTTGAGAAACTGCTGAGATGAACCGTCACTTTGCCTGTACAGAGCCCCTCTCTCCCTTCCTCTGCACACAGTCTCATTCTCACTCATACACGCAACCACGCCTCTCACGTCCCATCACCTTCTCCAAATCGAAAAAAAACCCCAACCGCCCTACGCGCGCTCCCCTGCCGGTGATAGAGAAGAAGAATGCGCCGGCGGCCATCGCCCCCGAGCCCGTCGCCTCCGAGCCCGTCGCCTCCGAGCCCATCGCATTCGAGCCCGTCGCCGCCGAGCCCGTCGCATCCGAGGCCGTCGTCGCCGAGCCCGTTGCCTCCGAGGGCGGCGCATCCAAGCGCGGCGCCTCTGTGAATTGGGCCTCTCTTAAGGGTGATGGACCACTTCACAAGATCGGCGACTGCTTACTGGCGAATGAGGAGTACGTGGACACCTACTCTGCTTTGAGGCAAGTTTGTAGAAATTGGCGCTCAGATTTACCTGAGCCCGATGTGCACCTGCACAAATGGATCATGGTAGAACACGCCCTTCCACGCGCCGCTGAGTTCTCCTTCCTCCACCTTCGCACATCCCGCTACGTCACCATCGATCTAACGGAAGTTCATGCAAGGTTCAAATTCCTCCATATCTATAGAGTTAATCTATTTTTATTTTCAATCGTAAACATCTTAGTGCTAAATGTTATCTTCATCAATATATTTTAGATACTACTTCGTCGGCTTTTGCCGTGGCGTCATCGTGCTTTCCCAGAAGAACCAGCCGCACAAGATACGGCTTCTGAACCCACTCACAAAGACATTGAACACTATGTTTGAGGCGCAGATGTCATCTGTTATTGTGGAGTCAGTCGCTGTAATGAAGTCCCCGACTATGGTCTTTGTTTCCACAGGTTACCCCATGGAAATTGCTTGGGTCGATGAGAGCACTCCAACTAAGGGTATAGATAAAGATTGGGGAGAAGGAAGATTTTCGATCGAGCACTATTCTCTGCGTTGCATTACCCCGTTCAATGGTGAATTGTATGCAATAGCTGTGAACAATTTTGAGTTCGGAAAATTAGTGTGCACCAACAATGTCTAGTTGGAGCAGCGCGCGAGCACTGTCAACATGGAGACACTATTTACATTTCCAGAACTTGAAAATGATTCCAAGTTCTACCTTGTGAAGTCAGATGGTGATCTGCTGCTTGTGTTGTTGGGCGGCAGCAGTGACAACAGGCATTTGGAGAAAGGTCAACCATTGGTGTACCGTGTGGACACTGAGAGCCGCTCTCTCCATGCCGTCAGTAACATTGGCAGTCGTGCCTTCTTTGTCAATTATATCCGGTGTATCTCCGTCGACACCACAGTGCACCCGACACTTCGACCTGGCTGCATCTACTACGTGGATTTGGGTTATATCAGAGAGTACTTTGATGATAGAAAGGCCTGGGATGAGTGGCAACGACGTGTGGATAGATTAGGATACTACGATCTGAGAAATGAACAAAGGCCATACCATTTGGAGGATGTATTGGCTGCACACTGTAGATGGAAGGAGTTCAATGAATATTTCCTTCATCTCATAGAATGTAGCGACGACGAAATATATGATGAATGAAGAACAGATTCATTCATCCTAGGGTATCCTAATCTTCATGTTGGCCATACATTGCGTCTTGTATTATTTTCAGCTTAGTTTGTCGTGAACATTAACATCGTTATTAGCTGCTTTTGGCTGTAGTATGCAGTTTATGTATTATACTTAGTTTTCTGGATTTATTATGCTACTGTGAATTTATCCTATACTAGCTTCTAGATTTGCTAGTAGATTTGTTACCATATTGGGCAAAAAACGAGGGCCAAAAGGCAACAATCATTGAAGAAAGACAGAAATAGAAGCTTCTCTAGATTTGATACTAATTTGGTGAAAAGAGAGAGAACTGTTACAGAGAGAGAGGGGAAAAAGGCGCTCTGAAAAATGCCAATTTGGGCCGAGAGAGACAGAATCGAGCTCTCACGTATAACCAAACGCGGTCTCTTCCTATCCCACGCGGTCCCTTTCTACCAGCCCCACGCGACGCGGTCTCGTCCTGTCCCACGCGGTCCCTTTCTACCAGCCCCACGCGATGCGGCCCCACACAACGCGGCCCCACACGTCAGCATGAAACGGTCAACTAAACGGGAATCCTCCCGTCCGAACTCCTTCTGAGGGTTTCAGACAAGGGCTTAGGGAAAACTGAGGAAAAACTAAAGAGCTCGGGAAAACTGAGTACAACTAAGGACCTGAGGGCACGAAAATAGAAATCCATTTTCTTATACATCACTAGGAAGACATCCAAGCCAACACTCAAATATTTAGTTTTTAAATTATTCCTAATAGGATTTCTAATTAAATTCTAACTATATCCAATTTACAAATGAGATAAGGCACATAAATTTGTTCATAATGCATTAAAATAACCTAGGAAATAAGCTAAAAAAAATTGGGGAGAATTCAAACACTCAAAATTATCCAAATCAGATTGAACTTCATATATCCATGATCGGGCAATGAATTTTATCAAGTGAGCTTTGTGCCCATAATATGATAGAAGATATTTTAGTCTATGCTTATTATCTTAGATGAATGAATTAGGATGAGTTCAACTATACTTGTACTCTATTATGATTATAGGATTTTCCACATCATTAATACTAGTTGAATAATTAGTGCAATATGTTTACAATATGATGTAGATCATTGGTTTGGTTACCAAAATAGATTTTGAAGTTAAGAAAAGAAACATATACAATCAAAAGAATTTAATAAATATAAGAGTGAGTTCAAATAGACGTAGATACTCAAACCAAAAACCGTAAATTGCTTCATACTCACCTTTGAAGTCGACACGCTCAGTCTGCTTGGATATTTCTCATGAAAATTGTATAGTTCATAGACGGAGCCCTCAAATATGAGTTAAATTATTGTGTTAAAATAGACATGTCAATGATTATTAGGAGAATCGAAAGTAACCTCGAGGTATCAAATTCCAAGAAGATGTGCGAAGCTCTAGAATATGTGAGATCTCATCAAAAACTTGTTCGAACTGAATAGTTTATGTCATGATGTTGAAAATTCTTCACAAAAAAATATTACTAAGGTCTGAAATCCTTCTATCATTTAATTTGTATTGTAGAAGTATGAGAGTGCTCAGGTACTGTTCTCTATCTAGTACGAATACCATCTGCTTCAATGCCCTCATGTATAATTAACGACTCAAACTTCACGTTTTACCTATTGTTTTTGCATTACTATGCTTGTATTGACTTTGTTTTCTAAGAGCACCTCCACTCGCCCCCCTAAAGCCCTCCAAACGCCGTATGGGGGCATCAGCGTAGAAAATCTCGCCCAGTCACGCCCCTTAATTTTTTTTATTTGGCGACCCGCGCGATGCTTTGTTTCATCCGGCGCACCTAGTCCAAACCCAACCCACGGGAGGGGGGAGGGGCGAGCGGGGGGTGCCGGCTGGACGCATATGATAACCCCCCCAGTGCAGGGAATCACCACTAGAAGAAAAGTGTCCATCTACCACGACTGGCACTTTCGGTCGTTGCTGAAGACCCCCTTCTACCACGATTTTGGTCCGTTTCGTGGTAGATTGAAAAACTTTTTTCTCGTTTCTGATGCCCTCTACTGCCACAGATTAGGGCAAATCATGGTAGATGGTCGTCCGGCGGGTGGTAGATGTCGATTTTTTGATTTCGCTTCCGATTTTGGACTCTGACCGACCTTTTCAGGCTGTGGAGCCGTGATGTCAGTGTCTCTAGCAGACTTGTTATTTTCGTTCCTGCGACCTAGCTCACGTTGCTCGATGCAACAGTATATGGTCTGGACCGTGGGTCTCCGATGCCAGCCTCTCCGTTTGATTATCTGTTCCACACGATTGCTGGCTACTTGCTTCTATTTTTCGAAACCGCTCGCTCTCATAATGTTTATGGACACAACAGTCTGGTGGGATCTCAATGTCCACCTCTCTGAACAAGAAACCTCTACTATGTTCAGAATGTTCATGGATGCTTGATACGTCGCAAACGTATCTATAATTTTTGATGCTTCATGCTTGTTTTACACCAATTACTTTGTGTTTTGTTTACACTTTGTGGCGTTTTTATGCATTTTCTGGAACTAACCTATTAACAAGATGCCACAGTGTCAGTTCCTATTTTCTGCTATTTTTGTGTTTCAGAAAAGTTATACAGGAAATATTCTCAGAATTGGACGAAATGAAGCCCAAAGTTCCTATTTTCCCCGACACGAGACGGAGTCCAAAGCAGAGACGGAGGAGGGCCAGGATGTGGCTACACCACTTGGTGGCGCGGGCGCACCCTGGCCATGCCACCCTATGGTGTGGGGCCCCTGGGTGCCCTCTGACATCGCCCCTCCGCCTATAAAAAGCCTCCGATGCGAAAACCCTAAATCAATTGGCATTTTCCCAGATAAAGTTCCGCAGCACCGCCGCCGTCACAGACGAAGTTCGGGGGATAGAAGTCTCTGTTCCGGTACCTTGCCGGGACGGGGAATTGCCCCCGAAGCCATCTCCATCGACTCCACCGCCATCTCCATCGTCGTTGTTGTCTCCCATGATGAGGAGGGAGTAGTTCTCCCCCGGGGCTGAGGGCTCTACCGGTAGCTATGTGGTTCATCTCTCTCTCCCATGATGTGATCTATATGTGATCATGAGCTTTGTATCTAGTTGAATTGGTAGATGTTGTTCTTTATCTATTATGCTACTCAAGTGGTTTTATTATTGTAATCTCTGGAGACACCTTTTACCATGATGTGAAGGTGACAGTGTGCGCATTATGTGTGTCTCTTTGGGTAATGTCTCTATGAATTGTTGGTGTTTGTTGGAACCATCTAGTGTGCTCAAGGTGATAGTGTGGAGCAATCTAGTTTGGGGAATGCAAACTTTGAGGAGTGCTTTGTAGCCCTACACTTGATTAGTGTTTGTTATCCATCGGAGCATAGTTCAGAATAGTATAGTGAAGAATGATATTTATGTGTTCAATTATGTTATCTTTGTTAAGAGTGTCCACTAGTGAAAGTATGATCCCTAGGCCTTGTTTCTAAGCATTGAAACACCGTTTACAGCCAGTTCTGCTATATGTTTGCTCGCAGCGATTTTTATTTCAGATTACAATTACCACTTATAATCATCCATAATACTTGTATTTCACTATCTCTTCGCCGAACTAGTGCACCTATACATCGGACAAGTGTATTGGGTGTGTTGGGGACACAAGAGACCTCTTGTATCTTAATTGCAGGGTTGCTTGAGAGGGATACATTTGACCTCTTCCTTCCTGAGTTTGAGAAACCTTGGGTGATCCACTTAAGGGAAACTTGCCGCTATTCTACAAACCTCTGCACTTGGAGGCCCAACACTGTCTACAAGAATAGAAGCGTTCGTAGACATCAAGCTCTTTTATGGCGCCATTGCTGGGGATTGAAGAAGAAGAAGCTCCCACGTCAACCATGCGCCATTAAAGCTCTTTTCTATCGCCGTTGTCGGGGAGGTAAGGTAAAAGGTACTCACATCCTGGTGTGTGAGTGCTCGAAGGTATTTCCTTTAGATTCTGCAATTATATCTTTTTTTTCACTAGTTAGGCTTAATGGAAAACAATAACAAAATTAGAGAGCTTTATAGTATTTATCTTGAGTTAGGGCATGAAGTGTTTGAAGAGAAAATTAAAAACCTATTGACGAGGGTTAACTCGACAAATGTCCTAAATGAAGGACTTAGGATCGGGGAGATAGGGCGTTGGATGAACTCGAAGGTAAGGTTAGTCAAAATAGGTGTATATCGAAAGTAAACTTGGGTGTTGAACCTTGCTTGCTTTCAATCTGGCCTACACCGTCCCCTCCTGGCCCCAATATATAGGTGGCTAGGTGACAAGGGTATAGCTAATAGAACCCGTTAGTTGAGTACCCCTAAGGCCCGTATAGCTAGGCCCAATTGTAATAATAGTCGAATACGAGTCTTTACCGTATATCGATATTGTAATCTGTATCGGACCCTACCCGATCCTCGAGACCTGGCCATCTATATATAGGGGCCAGGAGGAGACGGTGTAGGCCAGATTGAAAGCAAGCCAGGTTGAACACCCAAGTTTACTTTCGACACGCATCTATTTCGACTAACTTTACCTTCGAGTTCATCCGATGCCCTATCTCCCCGATCCTAAGTCCTTCATCTAGGACATTTGTCGAGTTAACCCTCGTCAATTGGCGCCGACCGTGGGGAACTGGGCGTTGGAATCATGAATTTGACGGCTTTTTCGCTTTTAGCCAACAGCATTTCAGAACTTGACGGAAATCAAGAGATGGAGTTAACCATTGGAAGTTTGAGCATCATCGTTGGGTCATCGGGTTCATCCCGCCTCTCGGATTCGACGAAACCAGATCCGTCGGCAAACAAGCCTGAAACAGAGGAAACATTGGAATCATCAGAAGGCTCTTCCAGCGAGGCAAACTCGCCGGTCAGTTTCGACAAAACATCAATCGCAGAAGGCGACAAAATTCAGAAAAATTTCGACTCAGAAGAAAAAGCGTGCCAGACGCACAACAACGCAAAGGACTTCGCCGTGGGAAGCAGAGGTATCTCCAAGGTACATCAATTATACGTCATTATCACTGAAGCAGAAGAAGAAAACAATAGCAAAGGAAATGAGAATATCGACAGGCAAGTCGACAAAGTAAAAGGTCACAACAAAAAGGAAAAGGAGAAAGTCCATGTCTCAGCTGGTGAATGGAGGATGATCAAGTCAGCTATCAACCATGGTACAGAAGTACCCGAAGGATCGAGAAGAGAAGTACTAATGGGATATCAGTATGCATTATACCAGCACAGGAAGAAACTAAGGGAGGAAAGAGATATGGTTTTTCAAGATAATAACAGTATATCAAGGGAGGAATACTGGGAAGACTACAGTGAAGATTCAGAATACAGCAGAGAAAAGCGTGGAGACCCAAAACACAACAGGGGGGCGACAGCATGCGGCAGAGAAGAGGGGTACTCAAGGAGCCCTACCCCACAGCTAGAAGAGGAGGAAGATGACTTCATACAAAAAACGCCAGAAGCAGCACTAGTAGCAGCACAAGCGTATTTACTAGCTACAAGACCAGAACCTGGAGACCCATGAGAAGATATGCACCGAGCCGCGATATGAAGCCTCAGAATAGTAGAAGGAAAGATCAGGGAACAAGGTCCAGAGACAAAGTCGACAAGCTGCAAGGGAAATCGAAAGGAGAAGTTCAGATACAATTTCAAAGATAACGAGTATAGCGAGTCATCAGAAGAGAAAAAGCAACAGAAAAGGAAGGAGGACGCAAGAAGTATAATAGCACAAGCTCGAGTAAATAAATCGCGTCATGCTTGGAGGGAAGAGAATTACGAGGACGACGATAAAGATATGGGTGCGTTATGCTTTACCCGCAGGGTTCGCAAAACATGCATACCCAAAGGATTCAAATTACCATACGACCAACCTAAGTATGATGGGTCGCAAGAACCTACCCTATGGTTATCAGATTATCTGCAAGCAGTGCAGATATTGGGGGGAACAAAGGCGACTGCAATGCAAAGTTTGCAACTGCACCTCACCGGCGCCGCACGGTCCTGGTTGAATACCCTACCCAACGAATCCATCGGAAGTTGGGGGGAACTCGAAAGTCAATTCACAAGAAATTTTTGTTCCACCTACAAGCGCCCAGCATCACTGGAGGAAGTTAAAACGTGTGTGCAGAGGAAAGGCGAAGCGCTACGTTCTTATATACAACGCTGGAGTATAATCAAAAACTCAGCAGAGGACGTCTCCGACGAACGAGCAATAGATGCCTTTTCGGCCAGACTTCGTCGCTCAGATCTCGTGGAAGAAATAGGAAGAACAAGACCTACGACAGTAGCCGAGCTAATGGAACAAGCCAACAAATTCGCTGATGGAGAGGACACGTATAACAACAAAAGAGGACGTTCACCAGAAGTCGACAGAATAAGTAGAGAGAGGAGACAATACCGCAGCAGGGATAACCAAGGAAGGCGAAATCAGGTAGCCGCGGGTTACGTACTAGAAGAAGAGGAAGGATATGAAAGCAGGAGGTTTCAGGCAAAAGGAGTAGAAAAATCGAGATACTCCGGTCCTTCGGCCGAGGATATGCTATACGTACCTTGTCGAATCCACTACGTGTATCTCGACGGGAAAAGAGTCTCAAATCACCAGATGAAGGATTGCAGGACATTCCTAAGGTTGCAAAACGCCATGGGCTCAAAACAAGAAGGGAGGCAAGGAGAAAGACACAGAAGTCAAGGATATCAAATGCAAAAGCTAGCAAGGCACTTAGAGTCAAAAGTGTACATATCAGCCATGATTCAACCGGTGCCCAAGTCAAAGAAAGAGCGAAAGAGCATATCTAGGCAAGTCAACCTAGCAATATCATCACCACCAGCTACCACCGAGTACCTATGGTGGTCAGAACAACCAGTCAAGTTCAGCAGAGCAGACCACCCGAGGAAAGTTCCCAGGCCAGGTCACTCGCCTATGGTTTTAAAGGCACAAATATGAGGGTACGACATCGGAAGAGTGTTCATGGATGCAGGAAGTGGCATAAACTTAATATATGCCAGAACCCTAAAGGCAATGTGCATCTCGCTGACGAGTCTGAAGCCAACAGATTGCTCTTTCCACGGAATAGTACCAGGAGCCGCAAACTACCCTTTGGGGAGAATAGAACTCGATGTCTGCTTTGGCAGTAGCGGAAACTACCGAAAAGAGAAGCTGGAATTTGAAGTAATGGACTGGCCGTCACAATATCATGCAATCCTGGGGCGACCAGCATTTGCAAAATTCATGGCAGTACCACACTACGCGTATCTTACGTTAAAAATTCCAGGACCCAATGGAACAATCACAGTACAAGGGAGCTTTGGAGTAGCCAATACATGCGACAGGGAATTCAATAGGATGGCGCAAACCTTCGGCATGACAGCGGAGTACGAGAGGTTAAAAGGAGAAACGGATCACAATGTACTACCCGACGTTGGACGATCCCTGCCAGACCAGGCTTTCGACACGTCTCAGGACTCAAAGAAAATCCAGGTCCATCCTACAGATGCAAACAAGACGACATCAATTGCGGTGAACTTGGATCCCGCATAGGAAAGCGCGCTCGTCGAGTTCCTCCGTGAGCGCTGGGAAATCTTCGCCTGGTGTCCATCAGACATGCCAGGGGTTCCCAGGGAACTCGTCGAGCACGCATTAAACGTAGATCCCAAGGCAAAGCCAGTCAAGCAGCCATTGCGACGATTCGATGAACCTAAAAGGAAGGCGATAGCATCAGAGTTGCACAGGCTAGAAAATGCCGGATTTATCAGAGAAATCAAAACTTCGAGTTGGGTGTCGAACCCAGTCATAGTACCCAAGAAGAACACAGACGTACAAAGAGTATGTGTCGACTACACATCTCTCAATAAGCATTGTCCAAAGGATCCCTTCCCTCTACCCCGCATCGATCAGATAATTGATTCAACAGCGGGATGCGCGAGGCTTTCATTTTTGGACGCATACTCTGGTTACAATCAGATCAAATTGAAGAAAGAAGACGAAGAAAAAATGGCCTTCATCACACCATATGGGGTGTTTTGCTACCAAGTGATGCCGTTCAGCCTAAAAAATGCAGGAGCAACTTATCAACGGATGATGCAAAGTTGCCTCGGAAGCCAAATAGGGCGCAACATACAAGTCTACATTGATGATGTAGTCATCACCACAAGAGAGGAGAAATCTCTAATCAGCGACTTGGCAGAAACCGTCGACAATCTGAGCAGGTACAAGCTTAAGCTTAACCCGACAAAGTGCTCTTTTGGCGTATCAGCAGGACAACTTTTAGGGTTCCTGGTATCAGCACGAGGAATAGAGGCGAACCCAGAGAAGATTCAAGCAATTTTGACAATGGGGAAACCCACGAAACTACACGATGTACAGAAACTTGCAGGACGCGTCGCGGCACTAAGTCGCTTCGTTGCTCGACTAGGGGAGAAGGCGCTTCCTTTTTATGCACTTATGAAGAAGTCAGACGATAAATTTGAGTGGACAGAAGAAGCAGACGCAGCGTTTGCACAGTTGAAAAAAGTGCTTTCCACGCCACCAGTGCTGGTCGCACCAAAAGAGAAAGAACCACTGCTATTGTACATCGCCGCAACCCATCAGGTGGTGAGTATAGTATTAGTAGTCGAAAGAAGCGAAGAAGGAAAAGCCCATGGCGTCCAGAGGCCAGTATATTTCATCAGTGAAGTGTTGTCTCCAACAAAACAAAGGTACCCGCACTATCAGAAGTTGGCATACAGTGTCTTCACAACCGCACGAAAACTACGACAGTACTTTGCGGTGCACCCAATTACAGTGGTCAACAAGGCGCCATTGTCGAACATATTGAATAATCCTTCAGCAACAGGACGTGTCTCTTTGTGGGGAATCGAGTTATCTCCCATGGACATCACGTACGAAAAAAGGAAGGCGATCAAGTCGCAAGTTTTGCCAGATTTTACGGCAGAGTGGCTGGAGCTGCAGAGCACAGGACCACCAGATTTATCCAGTGTTTGGACAATGTACTTCGACGGTTCTAAAAGAGTCCAAGGCGCAGGCGCAGGAGTAGTGTTGGTATCACCTCATGGCGACAAACTGAAGTACGTCTTAAGGATGAGCTTTCCACAGGCTTCTAACAATGAAGCAGAGTACGAGGCTTTGTTGCACGGAATGAAGATGGCTAAAGCATGTGGAGCAACTCGCCTAAAAATATTTGGAGATTCCAACCTTGTTGTCCAGCAAGTTATGAACAGATGTGACACAATCAATGACAACATGATGGCTTACAAAAATTTGTACCATTATCTAGAAGAAACGTTCGATGGATGCGAAGTCTCGCACGTAAGCAGGAACAGCAATGAAGAAGCCGACAATTTAGCAAATATCGGGTCACAGTGTTTACCTGTGCCATCCGGGGTATTTTGGGAGGAAATAGTGGAAAGATCAATAAAAAGTGGAAAAAGTCCGACTACTACAGCAGGCTCGGGGGCTACATCAGAACCAGAGGAGGTCATGATGATAGAAGAAACATGGATGCAGCCATATCTTGCATACATGATAAATAAAAAACTACCAGAAGATGCAGTGGAGGCCAAGAGGATAATTCGAAGATCGAAAGCGTTTGTCGTGTTGCAGGGGAAATTATACAGGAAAAGTATTACGGGTGTTTTGCAGCGTTGTGTAACGCCCCAAGAAGGACAAAAGATACTACAAGACATACACGGTGGAGTATGCGGCCATCATGCTAGCAGCAGAGCAATAGCAGCAAAAGCTTTTCGAGCAGGATTTTATTGGCTAACAGCCATCGAGGACGCAAAAGATATAGTTCGAAAGTGTGAAGCATGTCAAAGGTTTGCATCTAGACCGCATGCACCAGCAGAGGAGTTACAAACAATACCATTATCTTGGCCTTTTGCACAATGGGGCCTCGATATGGTGGGAAAGTTGCACAAATCCTGGCCAGGAGGGCATGTCTACATGCTAGTGGCAGTCGATAAATTCACCAAATGGGTAGAAGCGGCCCCGGTGACAAATCAAGATTCTACAGCAGCAATCAACTTCATCAAGTCAATAGTTTTCCGTTTTGGTGTACCATACAGCATCATCACAGACAATGGGACAAATTTCACTTCAAAGGAATTCAAGAGTTACTGCGAAGGATTAGGGATCAAGCTAAAATTCGCATCTGTGGCGCACCCAAAGACAAACGGGCAAGTCGAAAAGGCCAATGGCCTGATATGTAGTGGGATAAAAAAGAGGCTCCTAGCACCTCTCGAGAAAGCCAAGAGCACTTGGGTAGAAGAATTGCCCTCCGTTCTTTGGAGTCTAAGAACTACGCCTAACGCAGCAACTCAAGAAACTCCTTTCTTCCTGGTCCATGGTGCAGAAGCCGTGCTTCCAGTCGAGGTTACACACGAGGCTCCAAGAGTGACAGCATATGACGAGACAACATCAACAGAAGCATTGTAGGATGATGTCGATGCACTAGATGAAGCAAGAGATAAAGCATTAGAAAGGGCTACACAGTATCAACAGAGTCTACGAAACTACCATAGTAGTCGAGTTCGTCCACGATCCTTCGTGGTGGGAGACCTAGTTTTGCGACTTAGGCAAGACAGCCACGGCAAATTGGAGTCCCCTTGGGTGGGACCTTACATCGTCACCGAAGTAATACCAGGGGGAGCATATCGACTACAAGACAAGAAGACTGGGAAGGATGAGAGCAACCCATGGAATGCAGAGCAGCTACGGCGTTTTTACGCGTAGAATAAGTATAGTGGTATTAATAAATTTGAGTTAACCTTCTGAACCCAGAACATGAGGCCACAGGTCAGGTTCTTTGGGTTAACTCGACAAAATTGTACAATTATTACTTCTTCGCCTTGGGGGCTTCAACCCTCGGGTCGTACGGAAGGAATTATTATCACGACTTGGAAGACTTTTTTCACTGAAAGGTTGTGCAGACAACCCGATAAATATTCAAATAATTTGGTTCACAAAGGAACCCGATATTCCTGGTTAAAAAAGAACCCGACAGATGGAAAGCGTACCTCAGAACAATAACTTGTTTTCCTGGTACTAGAAAAAACATCGACATAAAATACGAATATTCATTACAGAGAGCATAGCAGCAAGGACATTATCAAACGACATTACATAAAAAGCAAAATCTTAATGGAAGTGGACTTCAGCCTCATATTTCTTCTGGCAGAGGGTGCCGTCGTAGATCTTCACGTCGAACTTCGACGTGCCGATGTGGAAGTCAAAGGCCACGAAGAAGCCTTGGTGGATGTCATGGTCTTCTGCGAACTGCGACCAGCCACCCTTAAAGTACTGCTCGCCATCGCCATCATACCACACCTCCACCTCGTATGGGATACCACTGCCAGACTTTTCGCGGAGAACCGCCTCTCGCAGTTCGCGCCCATCCATGAAGTTGGTGAAATTCAGGGGCAGGCGCTGAATATCGCGGCACTGCGCCATGGCAATGCAGAGGAAAGAAAAGATTCGGGGAGGCGCAGCAGGAGCAGCGGAAGTAGAAGGAGGAGGAGCGATTGGACCCGGAGCAGCGTCAGTCACCTTGGGCTTGTTCTTACTACCAGGTGGGCGGCCGGGGCGACGCTTAGCCGGAGCGGCCGATGATGATCCTGTTGCGGCCGGAGTGGTGTTGTTCTTGTTTTGCTTCCACGAGGGCGACCTCGGCCTCGGGGCGCCACCGGAGAGCCAAGATCCAGACGTGAGCTATCTGCATCAGCCATGTGGACAAAGGAAAAAAGGAAAACCATAGATGGATGGAGAAGATGATGCGGCGGAGGAGGAATTTGATTAGGGTTTTTACCCTTGCTAGAGGGTGCTTTATTTATAAGCA
The DNA here is from genome assembly GCA_007115705.1 of Dactylis glomerata. Lineage (NCBI taxonomy): Eukaryota > Viridiplantae > Streptophyta > Magnoliopsida > Poales > Poaceae > Dactylis > Dactylis glomerata. The sequence goes on along the minus strand of QXEO01000124.1, from coordinate 1,832,615 downwards.
CGTATTATCGGGCCCCATGCTAAAGCAAGGCCCGTCAACATATTTTACAATAGGAGTTAAATTCTGCACACAGCAGACGATAATACCAAAGAACAAGAAGAGAAGATTGTGGTGGCACGATATGAAAACCTCGACTTGGACTCGGGGGCTTGCAAATAGTAGACGTTAGCAGAAGGAAGAAGAAATGAACTTTGAGCCTATGCTTGACTACAAGTATCCAAACATAGCCTCGGGGGCTACTCCCATCGGGAGCGCTGAGCGCGCACCCGATAGAGGATAAGATAATTAATAATGGAGATGAAGAAGGGTTAGTATACAAACTTCGACTATATAGTCGACAAAAGTGCAGAGAGATTACTCCCATCGGGAGCGAAGAAGATTAATTTAAAATCCGAATTTCTTTGATTTTATCAGTCAAAATTTGACTGCGACATGAGATTCTCGAGTTGCGTTATCACAACACAACTCGAATGCCGTGACTTATCACGAAGGTAAGACCCCGGGATCCGTCCTGTGTGGCCTGGTATACGCACATGGATGCGCTCTGCTGGTATGTATCCGTGTCTACGACGCGAAGAAAATCCTGGTGGACGCACTGGGTACCCTGAGAACCACTGGGATTCATTCTTTGTAAGTCCTAAATGCGGCAAAAGAGTGGGTTTGACCGGTATCCCGAATTCAAGTCCAAGGGGATTGAATTTGAAGTAGGTGACAAGTATCTGTTCCGGCAGTTAACTGACCTCTTGATCCGTCAGAGTTGTCAGGCTTGTTCATCAAGAACCCTTGCGAACAAATTATCATAAATATAAGTCGAAAGACCAAGTCGAAGATTTGAAGATAAAGTCGAAGATTTGAAGATTAGAGATTCAACCCGAATCTACAATTCTGGCAGAATCTCAGGGGCTACTGACAAGGGTAGAGCTAATAGAACCCGTTAGTTGAGTACCCCTAAGGCCCGTATAGCTAGGCCCAATTGTAATAATAGTCGAATACGAGTCTTTACCGTATATCGATATTGTAATCTGTATCGGACCCTACCCGATCCTCGAGACCTGGCCATCTATATATAGGGGCCAGGAGGGGACGGTGTAGGCCAGATTGAAAGCAAGCCAGGTTGAACACCCAAGTTTACTTTCGACACACATCTATTTCGACTAACTTTACCTTCGAGTTCATCCGACGCCCTATCTCCCCGATCCTAAGTCCTTCATCTAGGACATTTGTCGAGTTAACCCTCGTCGCCAGGTCTCAAGGATCGGGTAGGGTCCGATACAGATTACAACATCGACATACGGTAAGAACTCGTATCTCGACTATCATTACAATTGGGCCTGGCTTAACGGGCCTCAGGGGTACTCAACTAATGGGCTCTATTAGCTATACCCTTGTTAGTAGCCCCTGAGATTCTACCAGAATTGTAGATTTGGGTTGAATCTCTAATCTTCAAATCTTCGACTTCGATCAATTCTTCGACTTCTTCATATCTTCAAATCTTTAACTTGGTCTTTCGACTTATTTTCATGATAGTATCTCGCAAGGGGTTTTGATGAACAAGCCTGACAACTCTGACGGATCAAGAGGTCAGTTAACTGCCGGAACAGATACTTGCCACCTACTTCAAATTCAATCCCCTTGGACTTGAATTCGGGATACCGGTCAAACCCATTCTTTTGCCGCATTTAGGACTTACAAAGAATGAGTCCCAGTGGTTCTCAGGGTACCCAGTGCATCCACCAGGATTTTCTTCGCGTCGTAAACACGAATACATACCAGCAGAGCGCATCCATGTGCATATACCAGGCCACACAGGACGGATCCCGGGGTCTTACCTTCGTGATCAATCACGGCATTCGAGTTTCGTTGCGATAACGTAACTCGAGAATCACATGTCGCAGTCTTGTTTGACTGATGGAATAAAGTATTTCGAATTTAGATTAACTTCTCACGAGTAACTCCCGATGGGAGTAGTCGCTCTATATTTGGTCGACTATGTAGTCGAAGTTTTATGGTTGTCGAAATGTTGAGCGGCTCGCACCGCATCCATCGTAGCTTTCTTCATCTTTATGGCTGATTCTTTTATTTTCTATCGGGTGCGCGCTCAGCGCTCCTGATGGGAGTAGCCCCCGAGGCTATGGTTGGATACTTGTAGTCAATCATAGGCTCACATTGACCTCCTCTATTCCTTCTTCTTCTTCCTGTTGTAAGCCCCCAAGCCCAAGGCGAGGTTTCCCGTACTTTCTGTGATACATTCTTTTTTACTTTGTTATTATCGTCTGCTATGTGCAGAATTTAACTCCTTTGTAAATATTTTATGGGCCTTGTTTTTGCGAAAGCCCGTTTAATATATGCTTATAAATAAAGCATTCTTTGGCGAGGGTAAAAACCCTAAACAAATTCCTCCTCCGCCGCATCATCTTCTTCTTCATCTAGGGTTTCTTTTCTGCCCACTTGTCTCCATGGCTGATGCAGATGGGTCCCGTCTGAACCTTGGCTCCCCGATGGTGCCACGGGGTCGCGGCCGCCCTCGTGGCAGCAAGAATAAGGCAGCACCAGCTGCTATAGGATCTTTGTCGTCCGCTCCAATGAAGCGGCGTCCCGGCCGTCCTCGTGGCAGCAAGAATAAGGCAAAGGTCCTATTGCTACCCCAGGTCCAAGCGCACCTCCTGGTAACACTTCTTCTCCTCAACCAAGGATATACTCGTTTTTCTGCATCGCCGGCACGCAGTGCCGTGAAATTCAGCGGCTGCCGCTGAAGTTCACCCAATTCATGGATGGGAGTGAGTTGCGTGAAGCAATTCTGCGTGAACATTCTGGGGGAGGAACTCCCTACGAGGTGGAAGTTTGGTATGACAGCACTGGCGAACAATACTTCAAGGGTGGCTGGTCACAGTTTGCGGATGATCATGACATCCAGCGAGGTTTCTTCATGACCTTCGATTTTCACATGGGCACGTCTAAGTTCGACATGAAGATCTATGATGGTACTCAATGCCAGAAGGAGTACGAGGCTGAAGTACACTTCCACTAGAGTCTTCTTATGTAATCTCCTTTTCGAGTTACCTTGTTGCCGTGCTATCTGTAATAAATAACCATACTTGGTTTTGATGCTTTTAATAGACCATGGGAACAAATCATTTGTTCCGAGGCATGCTTTATATATTATCGGGTTCTCTTGAACCAATTTGCTTGAAGAATATCGGGTTGTTGCACAACCTAGTAGTATTGCTTTGAAAGATCTCCATATTGTGATAAACTTTCTTTCGCATGACCCGAGGGTTGAAGCCCCCAAGTGGAAAAGTAAAATATTTGTACAATTTGTCGAGTTATCCCAAGGAACCCGACCTATGGCCTCATGTTCTGGGTTCGGAGGGTCAACTCGAAGTTACTGATGTTACTAGACTTCTTCTATGCGTAGAAACGTTGTAGCTGCTCCGCATTCCATGGGTTGCTTTCATCTTTTCCTGTTTTCTTGTCTTGTAGTCGATAAGCTCCTCCTGGTATTACTTCTGTGATGATGTAAGGTCCCACCCAAGGGGACTCTAACTTGCCGTGGCTGTCCTGCCCGAGTCGTAAGACTAAATCTCCCACCACAAAGGATCACGGTCGAACTCGACTACTATGGTAGTTCCGCAAGCTCTGTTGATACTGCGTGGCTCTTTCCAGCGCTTTATCTCTTGCTTCATCCAGTGCATCGACATCGTCTTGTAACGCTTATGTTGAGGTTACTTCATCGTATGCCGTCACTCTTGGAGCTTCGTGTGTAACTTCGACTGGAAGCACGGCTTCTGCGCCGTGGACCAGGAAAAAAGGAGTTTCTTGAGTAGCTGCATTAGGCGTGGTTCTTAAACTCCAAATAACGGAGGGCAGTTCATCTACCCAAGCGCTCTTGGCTTTCTCGAGAGGTGCTAAGAGCCTTTTTTTATCCCGTTGCATATTAGGCCATTGGCTTTTTCGACTTGCCCGTTTGTCTTCGGGTGTGCTATGGATGCGAACTTGAGCTTGATTCCCAAACCTTCGCAGTAACTCTTGAATTCCTTTAAAGTGAAGTTTGTCCCATTGTCCGTGATGATGTTGTATGGTACACCGAAGCGAAACACTATTGACTTAATGAAATTGATTGCTGCTGTCGAATCTTGAGTTGTTACCGGGGCCGCTTCCACCCACTTGGTAAATTTGTCGACTACCACTAGCATGTAAACATGCCCTCCTGGACAGGATTTGTGCAACTTCCCTACCATATCGAGGCCCCATTGTGCAAAGGACCAGGACACTGGTATTGGCTGTAACTCTGCTGCTGGTGTGTGTGGTCGAGATGTAAATCTTTGACATGCTTCACACTTCCGAACTATATCTTTCGCGTCTTCGATGGCTGTTAGCCAATAGAATCCTGCTCGAAACGCTTTTGCCGCGATTGCCCTGCTGCTAGCATGATGGCCACATACTCCGGCATGTATATCTTTTAATATTACTTGCCCTTCTTGAGGTGTGACGCAACGCTGCAAAACGCCAGTTATGCTCTTTTTGTATAATTTCCCCTGCAACACAACAAATGCTTTCGATCGTCGAGTTATTCTCTTGGCTTCCACTGCATCTTCTGGTAACTTCTTATTTATTATATATGCGAGATATGGTTGCATCCATGTTTCTTCTATCATCATGACTTCTTCAGGTTCTGGTGCACTCTCGTCCCTTTTCGCACCAGCCCCCGAGCCTGCTGCAGTAGTCAAACTTTTGACGCTTTTTATCGATCTTTCTACTATTTCTTCCCAGAAGACTCCAGATGGCACGGTAGGCACTGTGACCCGATATTTGCCAAATTGTCGGCTTCTTCATTGCTGTTTCTACTGATGTGCGAGACTTCGCACCCGTCGAATGTTCCTTCGAGATAGTGATATAAGTTCTTGTAGGCCATCATGTTGTCATTAATTGTGTCGCATCTGTTCATGACTTGTTGAACAACAAGGTTTGAATCTCTGAATATTTTTAGATGAGTTGCTCCACACGCCTTGGCCATCTTCATTCCATGCAGTAAAGCCTCGTATTCTGCTTCATTATTAGAGGCCTACGGAAAGCTCATCCTTAAAACGTATTTTAGTTTGTCGCCGTGTGGTGATATCAAGACTACTCATGCGCCTGCGCCTTGGACTCTCTTAGAACCGTCGAAGTATATTGTCCAGACACTCGATAAATCTGGCGGTCCCGTCCTCTGCAACTCTAACCACTCTGCTGTGAAATCTGGCAAGATTTGCGACTTGATCGCCTTTCTTTTTTCATACGTGATGTCCATAGGAGATAATTCGATTCCCCACAAAGAGACACGTCCTGTTGCTGAAGGATTGTTCAGTATGTTCGATAGTGGTGCTTCATTGACCACTATAATTGGGTGCACCGCAAAGTACTGTCGCAATTTTTGTGCTGTTGTAAAGACACTATATGCAAGTTTTTGATAGTGCGGATACCTCTGTTTTGTCGGAGAAAGTACTTCGCTGATGAAATATACCGGTCTCTGGACACCATGGGCTTTACCTTCTTCACTTCTTTCGACTACTAATACTGTACTCACCACCTGATGGGTTGCGGCGATGTAGAGTAGCAGTGGCTCTTTTTCTTTTGGTGTGACCAGCACTGGTGGTGTGGAAAGCACTTTTTTCAGCTGTGCAAAGGCTGCATTTGCTTCTTCTATCCATTCAAATTTATCATCTGACTTTTTCATTAGTGCATAGAAAGGGAGTGCTTTCTCTCCCAGTCAAGCAACAAACCGACTTAGCGCCGCGACGCGTCCTGCAAGTTTCTATACGTCGTGTAGTTTTGTGGGCTTCCCCATTGTTAAAATTGCTTGGATCTTCTCTGGGTTTGCCTCTATTCCCCGCGCTAACACTAGGAACCCTAAAAGTTGTCCTGCCAATACGCCGAAGGAACACTTTGTCGGGTTAAGCTTAAGCTTGTACTTGCTTAGGTTGTCGAAGGTTTCTGCCAAGTCGCTGATTAGGGATTCCTCCTTTCTTGTTGTAATGACTACATCGTCAATATAGACTTGGATATTGCGTCCTATTTGGCTCCCAAGGCAGCTTTACATCATCCGTTGATAAGTTGCTCCTGCATTTTTTAGGCCGAAAGGCATCACTTGATAGAAGAACACCCCATATGGCGTAATGAAAGCTGTCTTTTCTTCATCTTCTTTTTTCAACTTGATCTGGTTGTAACCAGAATATGCATCTAGAAAGGAAAGCCTTGCACATCCTGCTGTTGAATCAATTATCTGATCAATGCGGGGTAGAGGGGAGGGATCCTTTGGACAGTGCTTGTTGAGAGATGTGTAATCGACACACACTCTTTGTACGTCTGTATTTTTCTTGGGTACGATGACTGGATTGGATACCCAACTAGAAGTTTTTATTTCTCTGATAAATCCGGCATTTTCTAGCCTGTGCAACTCTGACGCTATCGTTTTCCTCTTGGGTTCATCAAATCGTCGCAATGGTTGCTTGACTGGCTTCGCTTTACGATCTACATTTAGTGCGTGCTCGACGAGTTCCCTGGGAACCCCTGGCATGTCTGAAGGATACCAGGCGAAGATTTCCCAGCGATCACAGAGGAACTCGACGAGCGCTGTCGATGGATTTCGTGTCGCAAGAACACGGGGTACCACGCGACGGACCCAAGGATTCGAACGCAGGGGGCTGAACGTGTGAGATCTTGGATCGCAACGAAACACGGTGACGGAAGCCTCGATTGTCAGACGCGCAACGCACTGCAGAGAGGGAGACCGAGCTTTACCCAGGTTCAGGGCCCTCGTGGTGAGGTAAAACCCCTACTTCCTGCCTTCTTGTATTATGACGCGACACCTCGCGAGGAGTACAAGGCCTTGGTTACAAAGCTCTAGTTGGCCAGAGGTTGAAGAACCTGCGTGCCCAACTAGCCGCTTGTAGAAGATGAAGATTAGATCAGACTGGATCGGATCCCCTCTAAGGGGTGGCCTCCCCCTCCTTTTATAGCGCCAAGGTCCTCCTTCCCCTTATCTTCTTGGGGAAGGGGCTGCCACACACGGCCAAGGAGGGAGGACCGCTGTAGACTATGCTCTTCTGTAGACTTGGTCTTCGTAGGGTAGCGGCGCCGGTCCACAGGAGTGGGTGGAGGAGGCTGACGTCCTCCTCTGGCGCCCTGCACCGTCCATGCTATATTTAGGGGGGTGGCCAACTGCCACTGCGCCGCTTTGGGCAGGCACAGCGAAAGTTGGTCTCCTCCCTGTCGGGGGTAGCGTGGACGGTACGCGGTCTTCTGCCCGTTGTCTTCTTGCTCCGCACAAAAACGTGCTAGGCTGACGTGGGCGTACCTCCTCTCCTCACCAGCAGGGGCTCGTGAGGAGGTCTTCTGGTCCTTAGCGGTTTCCATCGTCGTTCTCCTCACGTGGCACCTCCTCGTGAGGGTCTTCTCCGTGACTCGTCTCGTTGATTATCTCCTGGGCTGAAGATGGGCCGATGACGGGGCCCAGGAGCAGGTGGACCGGGATACCTCGGTATCCATTACACCGACAGTAGCCCCCGGGAGCCCGGCCCACACCGCATCCTCTTGAGGAAGCGAAGGGTCGGGGGCCCCCGAAGCTGCTGGGCCCTCCAACGGCACGCGTCAACCGCGCGGTCAGAGGACCATGTGAAGAAGCAGAGACCCCGGACACGTGGCGCGGCCGCAGCTGGCGAGACGAAACGGCGGGTGACGCTACGGTCTCCGAGGCGTCATCCTGCCATAATGATGTGTCGCTTGACTGCAGAGCGCCGCACCAACGCTTCGATTCCCGCGCAAGGATTTGACGCATCGACGCCAAATGCCCCCCTTAAATAGGTTCTCCTCGAGACCTCCGGCACTTCACCTCCTTCCTCCAGTGCTACTCCTGCCTCCTCGCCCCCAAGCTCATGGATCCCTCCAACCCCTCCGCCGCCGTGGGATCGAGCTCCGGGGCGAAGCGCCGCGGGCGCCCCCTGGGCAGCGGGAAGAAGGCGAAGGTCCCGGCCCAGTGGACGCCCGGCGCCGGTGGCCCCCTCCGCATTGGCGCGCCGCGGCAGGGCGAGGAGAGTCGTGCCGCCGCGGGGACCTCCGGCGCCCTGACCCTCAGGGGTCCAGCGCGTGGAGGCGCCCTGAACCTTCCGTCGCCGCTGGCGGCGGCGCCTGCTCCCCGCGCCTCGGGGGGCATCGACCGGGCCCTCCGGGAGGTGGAGGCCGCCCTGGGCCCCCCTCCCCCTGCTGCAGATCCTCTGGCGCCGCCGATGAACGGAGTGGTCGCCACTCCGCGCCCCTTGCCGGCGGCGCTGCTGGGACCCCTCATTGCCCCGGGGTGCCGCTTCTTGGAGCTCCTCGTCGTTGTCGCCGCCCCGGGCTTCAACTCCCTCCGGCTGCCCGACGCCATCCGGAGGGTGATTCACACCCATGGCCCGGCCGCCGGGGAGATTGCCCTGGGGGAGCAAAGCAGGCCAGATCTCTTCTGGCCTGTGGACATCCTCTTCGGGGCGAACGACAACGCCGTCCTCGCCGGCCGCTGGAGGCCCTTCGCCCTCGGCTGTCGCCTCCGCGTCGGCGACCGCCTCGTCTTCTGCTTCAGGCTGGGGACGCTGGAGGCCACGGTGCGGATCTTCACCGCCGACGGCGTCCGCCGCACCTACCCCCAGCTCCCGGCGCAGTGAAGAGGAGGCCCTGGCGTGGTAGTCTTCTGGGGAGGGGAGCTAGTCTCCTCCCCTTTTTTGCCTTGTAGTCCATGCCGGCGGGGAATGCCCCGCCGCGCTTCGCTCCTTCCCCCACTGGGGGCAACTTAATGAAACCCTTTTGTTGAATCTTGCTGTCCTTCACTGTCCTGGCCATTCGCTCGCTCGAGAGCCCTGGTGAGCTGTAGGCATCGACGGGAAGCCTCCCTCCACCTCAGAGCTCGGGACGGGTTCGGCGTCGATGACACAGTGGATGATTCCTGAGACAAGAATTTGAAGAAAAGGTTGGAAAACAAAAAACCCCAAATCCCCGAAAACGGAAAAACAAATCGGTAAAACAAACGAAAAAAGAAGGCGAATAAGATGCCCCTGTGACCGGCACAGGGACCTTCTCCGTCGTGGAGGAGCGCGGCACTATCTGTGCCAGCAGCTAAGAGCAAATTGCCGCGCGTGGCGATTCACGGGGCCTTCCTCGTCGTTGAGGGAAGCTGGACCCTCACGGACGTGAAAACGTCGACGCTTAAGAGAGCCCAGAGACCGTCGACACCTCACAAGGGTTGCTCATGAGGTGAAGGGCCTGGCGCGGACCTCCGGATCTGCGTCTCCTTCGCAAGATTTATCGGAGCGGCCTTGGTCTTCAATAATCCTGCCACGTTAGGCCTTCCTCGAGAGAGGGAATCCTCCTGCGGATGCTAGTGCATCGACGCGTCTTTGCTCCCTCGTGAGGGTTGCTCACGAGGGGTAGGTCCTTAGCGGGTGCCATGGGCACACCTTGGACTTTTCCTCGAAGATTTTTTATTTTCTGGCGTACTTCGCGAGGAACTAAGCACCATGGGCATCCAGAGGTGATCGTTAATGGGGCCGTCGCCCCCGACCAGAGCTCGCTCCCTTCGGGTTTTTCGGGCTTGCTGTTTTCCGGGCGAAGGCCCCAGCATAGACACCGTGCCTAGCCCCCTTCCGCGAGGAGTACAACAGAAAATAAATGGACTTCATGCCATTTTGATGTCATGCCGAAGCAGAGGCGCTATATTGCGCATTAACTTAATATCAGTGCTTAAGAGCAGATTGAGCTGATACAAGTGCCGTGAAAACGGTCTTTTTCTCCTCGTGAGGAACCTAAGGGTAGAACTTTCGCAGATGAGCTATGTTCCACGGGTTCCCCACTGGCACGCCTTCTGCGGTTTCCAGCCGCGCCGAGCCTGGCCTGGCGATGTGCGTCACCTTGAAGGGTCCTTCCCACATTGGAGACAGCTTGTGCAGGCCCTCGCGAGAGAGTATTCTCCTCAGCACCAGGTCGCCGACCTCCAGAGTTCTTGCTCGAACATGGCGGCTATGGTAGCGGCGTAGTCCTTGCTGGTACCTCGCGGCGCGGAGCGCGGCTTGGCACCGAGCTTCCTCGAGCAGGAGGAGGCGATCCTTGATGAGATCCTCTTGGCGAATTTCGTCGAAGGGGAGCACTCTTGGCGACCCGAACCTGACGTCGGTGGGAAGAACAGCCTCCGCCCCGTAGACCAGGAAGAAAGGGGTTTCTCCGGTGGGCTTGGTGGCGGTAGTCCTGATGGACCACAAGATGGGTTGGAGGTTGTCTAACCATTTTTTGCCGCAGGCCTCGAGCTTGGTGTTGAAGCTTTTCGTCTTGAGTCCTTTGAGTACTTCTGCGTTGGCACGCTCGGCTTGGCCATTGCTCCGGGGGTAGGCGACGGAGGCGAAGCAGATTTTGATGCCGGTCGATGCGCAGTATTCTTGGAACAAGCCGCTGGTGAACTGGCTGCCGTTGTCGGTGATTATGCGGTTAGGCACACCAAAGCGACAGACCAGTCCACGGATGAACTTGACGGCGGACCTGGCCGGGATTGTGCACACCGGTTCCACCTCCACCCACTTGGTGAACTTGTCGATGGCGACGTAGAGGTAGCGATAGCCCCCTTGCGCTCTGGGAAATGGACCGAGGATGTCCAGACCCCAAACTGCAAAGGGCCAAGTGAGTGGGATGGTCCGCAGCTCTTGCGCCGGCTGATGTATCTGCTTGGCGTGGAATTGGCACGCCTCGCACCTCTTGACCATCTCCGCCGCATCTCCGAGCGCCGAAGGCCAGTAGAAGCCACTTCGATATGCCTTTGCGGCTAGAGTTGCAGCTGAAGCATGATGGCCACACTCGCCGGCATGGATGTCCCTTAGAAGCTCTTGGCCTTGGTGAGTAGATATGCACTTCAGAGCGACGCCATTTGGGCGACGCCGGTACAAGTCGCCGTCCTTGATGCAGTAGCCCGAAGCTTGCCGCACAATCCTCTCGGCCTCCTCTTCATCCTCCGGAAGCCTGCTGCTGGTGAGGTAGGCCTTGAGCTCGATGATCCAATCCACTCCCTCCTACCAAGCCAATGCCAGAAGGACGCGGTCACCCGAAGGAGGCCCGCAATCCGGAGCCCCCTGCTCCGGCGGTGGCGGCAAAGCAGAAGGAGAAGGTGGTTTGGATGTTGACGGAGAGGCGGATGGCTTGAAGAGACGCTCCTTGAAGACGCCGGCGGGCTGCGCCAGGCGATGAGAAGCGCGCTTGGCGATCTCGTCGGCCTCCACATTTTCTCCCCTCGGGATGTGCTTCAGCTCCAAGCCTTGGAAGCGTTTTTCCATCTTTCGATGCTCCTCAAGATAAGCCGCCATGTGCTCATCCCTTGGAGTGTAGCTCTTGTTCGAGAAGTTCACAACCAGCTGTGAATCTCCCTTGATGATGAGACGCTTGATGCCCAAAGCGTTTGCTGCCCTTAGGCCAGCAAGTAGTCCTTCGTACTCCGCGATGTTGTTGGAGACCTTGTTCTCAGGCGCGAAGCAGAGCTGCACATCGTAGAAAAGCTTGTCTCCAGAGGGAGAGGTTAGGACAGCACCGGCTCCCGCACCGGGGAGATTGAAGGCGCCGTCGAAGTGCATGACCCAGAGGCCTGGGGCCTCCTCTCCAGGGTGAGTTGACTCCACCTCTGGAGGCTCGTCGACGAACGGATCAGTCCATTCTGCAGTAAATTCGGCCAAAGCCTTGCTCTTGATTACCTTTGTAGTTTCGAAGGAGATCTCGAAAGGCTGAAGCTCCACAGCCCACTCAGCCACCCGCCCGGTGACATTGGGGTTGCGCAGGACGGTTTCCAGGGGCCGATCGGTTACCACCTTAATCGGGTGACCCTGGAAGTAGTGGCGTAGCTTCCGCGAGGCGATGAGCAAGGTGTAAAGCAACTTTTGCTGCATTGTGTAGCGCTCCCGCGCGTCGCGCAGCACCGTGCTGACGAAGTACATAGGCTTTTGCACCTTGATGATACCCTCGGAAGGCTCCTCCTCAGGAGGCTTTTGAGCGTTGCTCTGAGAGAGCGGCTCGGTCGGTGAAGATCCCTCGGGCGGCTCCTCTCGAGGGGCGGGAGGTGAAGCGGCCTCTTCCTCGCGAGGAGCCCCCGAGCTTGGAGGAGTGACCTCCTCCTTGGCGATTACCTTGACGTCCCGCTCCGCGACGAGAACGGCACTTGCAGTCCTTGGAGTTGCCGCGATGTAGAGTAGCAAGGGCTCGCGGGGGGTTGGGGCAACCATGATCGGTGGGCTCGTGAGGTACCTTTTTAACTCGGCGAAGGCCTTGTCGGCTTCCGGAGTCCACGCGAACTTGCCGGTGCGCTTCATGAGCTTGAAGAAGGGCAAAGCTTTTTCCCCACTCCTCGCGATGAAGCGCCCCAGGGCTGCCATGCACCCCGCGAGGCGTTGCATTTCCTTGAGATTGCGCGGAGGACGCATCTCTTCGATGGCCTTGACCTTGTCGGGGTTCGCCTCTATCCCGCGATTGGACACGAGGAACCCCAACAGTTTTCCCAACGGTACGCCGAAGGCGCACTTGGCGGGGTTGAGCTTGATGTTTACCTTCCTCAGGTTGACGAATGTTTCCTCCAGATCCTCGATGAAGGTGTGACCCTCGCGAGTCTTGATGATGATGTCGTCGACGTAGGCTTCCGCATTCCTTCCCATCTGAGCCCCCAGGGCCTTACGCATGAGCCTTTGGAATGTAGCTCCTGCGTTCTCCAGGCCGAAGGGCATGCAGACGTAGCAGTACACCCCATAGGGCGTGATGAAGGCGGTCTTCTCTTTGTCCTCCTTTGCCATCTTGATCTGATGATAGCCGGAGAAAGCATCCAAGAAGCAAAGGAGGTCGCAGCCGGCGGTGGAGTCGACGATTTGATCTATCCTCAGGAGAGGGTAAGGGTCCTTGGGACAGGCCTTGTTGAGACTTGTGAAGTCCACGCAGAGGCGCCCACTGCCATTTGCCTTTGCGACGACCACCGGATTAGCGATCCAGGTGGGGTGGGCCACCTCGCGTATTAACTTGGCCTTCTTCAGCTTCTCTATTTCCTTGACGATGAAGTCTTGCTTCTCTTGCGCTTGCTTCCTGGTCTTCTGCTTCACGGGGTGTGCCTGTGGGCACACGGCTAGGTGGTGCTCAATCACCTCCCTGGGAACGCCGGGCATATCTGACGGAGTCCAAGCGAACATGTCAGAATTTGCCCGCAGGAAGGTGACGAGCGCGCTTTCCTATTTGGGGGAAAGCCCTGCCCCGACGGTGACGAAGTTGTCGCAGCCCCCAGCCTGAAGCGGGACCTTCTTGGTTGCCGAGCGCTCCTGGGTAAACTGGGGCCTCCTGCCGGAGGGTACCGCAGCTTCCCCAATGCTCATGTCCATCATTGGATGGTCCAGGTCCTCGCTTGGAGTAGGCGATGCAGAGGCGGCGAACTTCTTCCCTGTCGAACCCCGAGGGAGGGGCTCGAGAGAGGCCTTCTTCGCTGCAGCCCGCTCTTGGGATACGAGCTACTTTTTCCTCGCGAGGTCGCCAGAGTGTTCCAGTAGATCTTCGTCGGCGGGGAACATGGTGGCGGCCTCGCGGTAGACATGCTCAACTGATCGGAGAGCATCCTTCTCATTGCAGCGCACGGTGATCGTGCCATTGGCGCCCGGAATCTTGAGGACGTTGAAGCCATGGTGCGTTGCTGCCATGAACCTAGCCAAGGCTGGGTAGCCGAGGATGGCATTGTATGGCAGGGCGATGTAGGCGACGTCGAAGTCGAGGCTTTCCGTCCTGTAGTTGTCCCGGGTGCCGAAGGTGACGGGCAGGCTTACCTGCCCAATTGGCGTTGTAGATCCCTCGGTTACCCCGAAGAACGGCCGAGTTGGCATGAGCCGGTGGTACGGCACCTGCATCTTTTCGAAGATCTCGACGGAGATGATGTTGAGGCCCGCCCCTCCGTCGATGAGAGTGCGATTGATGGCGACGTTATTGATGGTTGGCGTGCACAAGAGGGGGATTGTGCCCACGCCCCTTGTGGAAGCCGGATGATCCTCCTCGTCGAAGCCAATCTTGCACGTCGACCACTTCATCAGGCGATTGCCGAAGTGGGGCTGTGCCGCCGCGATCTCTCGCGACAGCTATTTGAAGTGCTGATTTGACAGAGGAGCCTGAGCTCCACCCAGGAGGCAAGCGACGAAGTCTCGTGGCTCTTGATAGGCCCCCTGGTTCTCCTCCCGACGATCGTTTGCTGGTGGGGGCAGCGGCAGCGGCTCGGGATCGTCTCGAGACAGACCCCCACGGCGGCGACCTTCCTCGCGGTCGTCGTCGCGGTGATCGCCCCGGGATCCACTCTTGCCGTTGCTGCGGCCACCCCCGCGACGCTTGGCGACGCCATTTTCCTCGTGAAACTTCCGGACGATCCAACAATCTTCGGTATTGTGGGTGTCCTTCTTATGGATAATGCAGTAGCGGCGACGTCGACCTTTATCGCGATCGGAGCGGTCCCCGCGGCGTTGCTTATGATCTGGCTCCACCGCGAGGGCAGCAGCCTCCTTTCGCTTGGGGTCCTTGGACTTCGGCTTTGGGGGAGGCGCCTCCGGCAGATTGTGCACGAAGAGCCTCCCCTCCTCAGCCTTGGCGCAGCGGTCGGCGATCTCGAAGAGCCTGACGACGGAAGTCAGCTCATCATTCACAGACAGCTTCTCCCGCATCTTGACGTCGGAGACGCCCGTGGAGAATGCGGAGATGACCTCCTCGTTGGAGATCCTGGGAATCTTGTTCCTCATCTGACTGAAGCGCTGGATGTATTGACGAAGCGTCTCGCCCTTGTACTGACGCACCGCTTTAAGATCGTTCCTAGTTGCGGGGCGCTCGTACGTGGGCATGAAGTTGGCAACGAACTGACGACATAAATCCTTCCACGACGTCACGGATTCGTGTGACGACCTCAAATTTGATACAAATTTGAAGTGCCCGTTATGTATTCCACCGCAATCCCAGAACCGTTGTTGCGATATACATAACGTAGTTGGTACTCAGTTCCATAGACATTACAATACGAAGGTTCAAATACAATGGTCATATAGACCAAGTCATATTACAACACAATATAGCAGCGGAAATAACGTCTTCGGCCCATGCCTTCTCCCTACAGGCAAATGGCGACTCACGGAGACGAGCTTAGTTCTGGTACTCTTCTTCATACCCTTCCTCCTGGTATTCCTCCCCATAGTCTGGCCAAGTTGATAGCCAGGGACACAGCCGTGAGTACATTGGATGCACTCGCAAACCATCTTATAATTGAAAGGATGAAGTAGATATGCAAGGTTTGGTATAGTGGACTAAGCACTAAGTTGGTTTGCAAAAGCTAGTTTTATTTCCCAAGAATGCTCATTGGTAGAAAAGAGGTTTAGTTCTCTAAGTTCATTCTAAGGAACTTCAAGTGTGTCAACATCATGTTCAAGCCAAGTCAATTCAAATTCATGTCATTCACCAAGTTCACCCTTGTTATTTTTATTCTTGACAAAAGCCAGGTAGAGTTTGCCAACCGTCCATGACCGAGGACTCGGCTATTCGAATAGTTTGAAAACCTCTGCAGAGGGGTACACTTTACCCACAAGATTCGATACATTTGCCGGGAGAAATCCACGGTTCGCCATACACAAAGGTATGCGGGGTTCAGATAATCAAACAAAACCTTTCACTTGCTCATCCTAGTATAGGATCCTTCCCTAGAGCCCGGGATACGGAACCCCGCTCCGGCGCCTCTAGTTCTGCCCATCCCGGGTACCGGGTTAGTGGAATCCACCTGGTCAAGAAGTATCCGCCCGTGGAGTCCTTCCATGAAAATTTGATGCAAGACCTCCCATACTAAGATAAACAAGCTACGGATTAAGCCCCTTCCCATATAGGGGTAAAGTGGTTGTACGGTATAATTGGCACCCATGTACATCACTCGTTGTCAATTGAGAAATACATTTCATAGTTCTTAGTCAAGATTATTTTCTTTCATAAAGCCATCATATAGGAGCAATCTCCCATTTCAAGTTTCCAGTTCAAGTCACCCTTTTCAAGTGGGGTTCCTCCAGAGATAGCATCAACTTTTATTAGCGACTAAGCAACTACATTGAGTGATAGTACTACTAACTAGGGTTGGATAAACTCAGCTTGATGCTCTTGATAATCAAGACATCAATATACTTCTATCATTCTACTCTAGCAATTCAATCATGCAATTTACTTAAAACAAGTAGAATGCAATATTAAAACTAGGCATGGGGAGTATGAATCAAAAGATGGCTTGCCTTGGTTGGCAAAGTGTCCGGGGTTTTCTTCTTCTTCTTGATAATAATAATCCCCTCCAATATCCTCCTCGGCAACACTAGCGTCTAATAACGAATAAACACAAAGCACACCATCACTTCACCAAGCTAACAACACACCAAGCACACATCTTTGTTTGCTAACCAAAGCATTTATGGTGCATTTTATGAGGTTGGATTGTAAGTCTTTCTTCTAAGTTTTCTTCAAGTGTGCAAGCTAGATTCTTTACTAAGTAGCATAAGTGGTTCACTTGTGCAGCATTGGTGTTGATTTAGGGTTACTAAGACAAGTTTAAGTGGGATGGATCCACTAAGTGAATTGGTAATGAGGGCAATTAATTCTAAGTGTGCACTAGTGATCTATCATTTTATGCTAACAAATAGGTTTGGGTTAGGGTCTAAATGATCACACTAATATGGTTTGGGGTAGATTAGTGTTGACTAACAGTAAGAGGGGTCATTAGTAAGTTCACATTTTAATTTTCATGATTTTTGATGGCTTAAATAATTTTCTAGAAATCTTTCATTATTAAACAAGCTATGGTCACACTATTCATATCTGATTTTATTCTGATCTTATTTTGAATTCTAACCAGTACCATTGGATAGAGTATTTCATAAGCTTTCAAATGAATATTTATTTGCTAGATTTGGATTGGTAAAACTCTAGGAATTAAAGTTTGAAAATAGCATTTGAAACAGATTTGAAATAAATGAAAAGGCGGGAGAATAAATTAGAAAATGAAACGGACCGAAACCTTCCTAGCTGGGCCCAGTCCAAACGAAACCCGAACGGGCCTGGCCCAGAAAACGATTCGCTCGGCTGGGAAAAATATCAAACGGGCCTGACAGGTGGGACCTACTGGTCAGACCTAATTACAAACCCGAATCGGTATGCTAGCGTCGGATCGAGATCTAACGGCGCAGGTTCATCGTCTTCCTCAGCACGGCGGGGGCTCACCTGCGAGCAGTGACGAGTGTTCGACGGCGAGGGCGAGGCGTAGGGGAAGCAGAGCTCGTCGGCGACGTGCGGGATCGGCGGCGGTGCTCCTCCTCTTCTGATTCCCTGCAGCAGCTAGCCTCCAGGTGGTCGGACGCGGCGGCGCTCCGCTCGTCCAGTGCTGCTCCGGCGAGGCTGGTGACGGCGAACTAGGGCAAGCGAGGCTAAGCGACGATGTCTGGGAGGTAGAGGGGAGTGAGGTGAGTTGATTCGTTTGATCGGAGGGGCTTTATATAGGCCGGAGCGACGGGGACAAGCGCGGCCAGAAGCTCGTCTTCACGGGGGCCCTGGCGGCGTGGGAAGCTCGCTCCGGTCACGGCGTTCACGCTCGCGTGCTGGGGGGTTGCTGGTTCGGCCGCGGGGTGCTGTGGGTCTCCTCTGGCGCCTCCAAACTGGTCGGCATCGCGCAGGGCAGAAGGTTCCTGGGAGGGGGCCCTGGGTGCAAACCTCGCCGTCCTTTCGCTTCTCCTGGCTTGGGTCGGGGTTGGGGGAGCTGGAATCGATCGAGGGGAGGCCAGAGAGCATGGCTACAACACTTGGTCGAGCTAGAACAGTGCTGCACCAGTGAAGTTGATCTCACTCGATTTGCTTCTGCCAGTGCTCGATGAAATGCCCGCAAGAACTCAAAATTTGATTTTTCAAATTTTTCCACTTTGGGTGCTCATCATATTGGATAAGATACCTAGGCATATTTTTGTTACAGTGAAAGGTTGAGTTTTGCAAAAATTTATATTTCAAATTTGATATGGTTTCTGTTTCAGATTCAAACTTTGGCTCAAGTTTGGGTGGTGTTCTAGTTTGAAATTTGGGTAAATCTTTGTTGGTTGAGTTAGTCCATAACTTGGTTAAGCTCAACTTACTGGCCAAACATGAAGGTGAGATGTAGATTGCTTAATCTAAGGGCTCAAAGTGGTGCAGTCATGAACAATTTCTAGATCATATTAACTTTATCTCTTTCTTACCTATTTTTATTTCTGGTTCTTTTGGCTCTTATAATCTTTCTCCATTGGTTCTGTTGGTTTACTTAGGATTATCTAACCAATGCTCAAACCAAAATAACACACATAAAATCATAGAATACATATAAGAGGAAATACATGTATGCATAAAATAATGAATAAAAAGTTTTATCTTAGCCCAAAATTTGGCACTTTATTTAATAAGAGTTGGATTACAATTTCTGAGTTGTTACAATCTTCCTCCCTTAAAAAGAATCTCGTCCCTGAGATTCACTAATTAAGAACTGAAAAGATTGGGAAACTCTTTCTGGAGGTAATCTTCTCGTTCCCAAGTGGCTTCCTCTTCGGTGTGATTACTCCACTGAACTTTCAGAAACTTGATGCTTCGGGTTCGAGTGGTTCTATAGGCTTCCTCGAGGATACGGATAGGCATTTCACGGTAGGTCAAATCCTTGTTGATGTCCACAGAACGGTGATCAATATTCTTGAAGACCTCGGGCTTCTCCGGAACTCCAAGACATTTCCGAAGTAACGACACGTGGAAGACATCGTGTACTTCAGACAATTCAGGGGGCATTTCCAACTGATAAGACACTTCTCCTCTACGGTCTAGTATCTTGAAGGGTCCAATATATCTTGGTGCAAGCTTTCCTTTTACTTGAAATCTTTGCATCCCTTGAGGGGTGATACTCTGAGATAAACAAAATCTCCAATCTGGAAGGTCAGTTCTCGACGTCTCTTGTCGGCATAACTCTTTTGTCTTGACTGGGCTGCCTTGAGATATTCACGAATCATGCGAACTTTCTCCTCGGCTTCTTGCAAAATATCTGGTCCAAAAATCTGACTGTCTCCGGTTTCTGACCAATTCAAAGGGGTACGGCACTTTCTTCCATACAAAGCTTCAAATGGGGCCATTTGCAAACTGGCTTGATAACTGTTGTTGTAGGAAAACTCCGCGAAAGGCAGGCAATCTTCCCACTTAGCTCCGTAAGCTAGGACACAGGCTCTCAACATATCTTCAAGTATTTGATTCACTCTTTCAGTCTGTCCATCAGTCTGAGGGTGGTAAGCGGTGCTGAAGGCTAACTTGGTTCCCAAAGCTTGATGCAAACTTTTCCAAAATCTCGAGGTGAATTGGGTTCCTCGATCGGAAACTATGGTTTTAGGAATTCCATGCAAACTAACAATTTTTGATAGATAAAGATCTGCTAACTGATCTGAGCGATGAGTGGTCTTGACAGGAATAAAGTGGGCAACTTTGGTCAGTCTATCCACAATGACCCAGATAGAGTCATTCCCACGGCTAGACCTTGGAAATCCAGTGATGAAATCCATTCCAACAGATTCCCACTTCCATTCCGGAACTTGCAAAGGTTGCATCAGTCCAGCAGGACGTTGATGTTCAGCCTTGACTCTTTGACAAATATCACACTTAGAGATGAACGATGCAATCTCACGCTTCATTCCATGCCACCAAAATTGTTCCTTCAGATCTTGATACATCTTAGTTCCACCGGGGTGGATGGAGTAAGGTGTCTCATGGGCTTCCTTCATAATTACTTCCTTCAATTCTGAATCAGCAGGCACACAAATACGTCCTTTATACCACAGAACTCCTTGATCATCTTCCTCAAATCCTGGCACCTTGCCGGAACTAATTCTGCGCTTGATTCCTTCAATACTCTCATTCCCCTTCTGGGCTTCTTTGATTTGGCTCATCAAGGTGGGTTGAAACTCAAGGTTGGCTAAGAATCCTTGACTGACTAGTTCCAATCCAAATCTTTCAAACTCTTGGTGCAACATAGGTTGCTCCTCTTTGATCGCCATATTCAACGAGCACGGCTTCCTACTCAATGCATCGGCCACTACATTGGCCTTACCGGGGTGGTAATGAATTTCCAGATCGTAATCCTTGATCAACTCTATCCATCTTCTTTGCCTCATGTTCAACTCCTTCTGGGTGAAAATATACTTCAAACTCTTGTGGTCAGAGTAGATCTCACAACGGTTGCCCATCAGATAGTGCCTCCAAGTCTTCAAAGCTAGAACCACGGCTGCTAACTCTAGATCATGGGTTGGATAATTTTCTTCATGAGGTCGAAGCTGCCGAGAGAGGTAAGCTATGACCTTGCCTTCTTGCATCAATACGCAACCAAGTCCAAGTTTGGAAGCGTCGCAGTAGACATCAAAGCTTTTGGTGATATCGGGCATGGTTAGGACAGGGGCGGTCACCAATCGCTTCTTGAGCTCTTGAAAACTCTCTTCACACTTAGGGGTCCATTCAAACTTCTGGTCCTTCTTCAACAATTGGGTCATCGGACGGGCAATACTGGAAAATCCTTCAACAAACTTGCGGTAATAACCCGCTAATCCGAGAAAACCTCTAACTTCCGTCTGAGTGGTAGGGGCTTCCCATTCCATGACGGATTTGATCTTCTTGGGGTCTACCGATATTCCTCCTGCTGATAGCACATGGCCTAAGAATCCAACCTCCTTCAACCAGAACTCACATTTACTAAACTTGGCATACAGCTGATGCTCCCTTAAGGTTTCTAGAGTTAATCTCAAATGGGTTGCATGCTCTTCTTCGGATTTGGAGTAGATAAGAATGTCATCAATGAAGACAACAACAAATTTATCCAAGAACTCCATAAAAACCTTATTCATGAGATTCATGAAATAAGCAGGGGCATTGGTTAATCCAAATGACATTACGGTGTACTCATACAATCCGTATCGGGTAGTGAAGGCTGTCTTGGGGATATCCGTCGCACGGATCTTCAGTTGGTGGTATCCAGTTCTAAGATCTATCTTTGAGAATACTCTGGCTCCAGTCAATTGGTCAAACAAATCTTCGATCTTCGGGAGAGGGTACTTGTTCTTGATGGTCACATCGTTAAGCTTGCGATAATCAGTGCACAGTCGGCTAGAACCGTCACTTTTATCCACAAACAGAACGGGTGATCTCCAAGCAGAAGAACTTGGCTGAATCAATCCTTTGCTCAAGAGGTCATCCAATTGCTTCTTCAACTCAACTAGTTCCGCTGGGTTCATGCGATAGGGTCGTTGGGCTATTGATCCAGTTCCGGGAATAAGCTCAATGATAAACTCAATATCCCGATCCGGTGGCATTCCGGGTAGCTCGTCGGGAAAGACATCCGGGTATTCACAGACGATGGGGACTTGCTCCAGAGTCGGTCCTGAGATACTCTTATGACATTTGGGAATTGGAATGGGTTTGACGGACACATGCTTCACGAAAACTCCATGACTACTCCTCATGGTGATGGTCTTTTGGGCACAATCTATAATTCCTTGGTGTTGGGACATCCAATCCATACCTAAGACTACTTCCAATCCTTTGGTTCCTAACACAATCAAACTGGCTAGGAAAGAGATCCCATGGATTTCTATGGGCACTGCCAAACAGGTACAACTGGCTTTGGTTACTGACCCGGGAATTTGCACAGACATGACATCTTTCAAGGTTGTGGGTTGAAGTCCACTTTTATCAACGAATAATTGGGTAACAAATGAGTGTGAAGCTCCAGAATCAAACAGAACTCTTGCAAGAACTGAATTAACAGGGAACATACCAAGCACGACGTCTGTTGCTTCCTGAGCTTCTTCAACATTCATGTGGTTCAGACGGCCTTGAGAGCGAGGCTGGTTCCTTGGGGGATAGTTCTTGCCATTTCCCACACGACGCTGTTGCTAAACAGGGGCAGTGGTCTTGGATGCATCATTCAGCTTCTTGGGGCACTCATTGGAGTAGTGCCCTTTGAGTCCACACTCATAACAGGTAACACCAGACTTGTCACCGGGCTTGGGTAACACAGGGGCGCCATTTGGCCTTGGAGTATTGGTGTTGAAGTTGTTGCCACTAGGTCTTGGGGGTGCACGGTTGAAGTTGTTGCCGGGTGGACGGTTAGGATAGTTGGGACGCGGAGCAGGTGCAGATGGCCTCATTGGTCTTGGGGCGAAACCCATCGGTGCATTTCCCTTTGGCTTCTGCGAGTTGCTCAAGTTGCCTTGATACATCATACGGCGCTTGCGGTTCTCGGTAGCTTGCTTGAGTTTGCCTTCCATCTGAATGGCAGAGTCAACCAATGACTCCAGGTCGGCAAAGTGAATGCTGACCAAGACACATTGCATCTCATCATGAAGTCCATCCAGAAACCTTTCTTGCTTCTTCTCAGTGGTGTTGGTGTCATCTGGGGCATACCTCGACAAGGTAAGGAACTTGTCACGGTAATCCACCACAGATAGGGAACCTTGCTTCAGATTTCTGAACTCATCTCTCATCCTTTTCACCAATCCCATAGGGACATGGGCTTTGCTAAACTTGCTCTTGAACTCCTCCCATGGCATCACATACCCTGGGGCTTGCATTGCACGGGTGCTGTCCCACCAAGCTCTCGCTGCTCCAGCAAGATAGTGGGTGGTATACAAGACCTTCTCATTTTCACCAACTTCGGCGACTGCCAAATTGTTCTCCATAGTGCGAAGCCAGTCATCGGCATCTAAGGGCTCTTCAGACTTAGTGAATATAGGAGGGTTGGTGTTTTGGAAACTCCTTAACTTGGATCGGTGCTCTCCATTGCCATGGTTTTCTCCTTCACCATTGCCATTGCCATTGTTGTGGTTCATTGCCATCTGGGTTAGTTGCTGAAGAGTGGCCAAGTTGGCTTGGCGCTCAGCTCGGGCTGCTTCCCGGTCTTCCATGATCAACCTTAGCAATTCGGCCATTTCCGGGTTCGGGGGTGGGGGTGCTCGCGGCATCTGAAGATAAGGTTTGTAAGACAAGAGGGAAAAGCTAATTTGCTAAGATTTAAAGGTACATGGATGATGCAATTTTGTTTTACTAAGGCCTTAAAGGCCAAATTCAAATTTCATTCCTCACTCATCAAACATATCATACACACGAGTTCACACATTACAAATGGTTTACATCAAACCATTGCGACTCGTCTACTAGAGAGGGGGATACAACTCACACCTACACGAAGTGAAAGAATAAAGTGGAACTCATAACTAGATAACACGTGGATCTCGAGTCTAAACAGCGGGCTCCTCGGGGTCTTCCTCCTCGTCACTCACAATGAATCCATTGTGTCCACCATCCTCCGGATCATCAAGGTCCTCCATGAAGTCATCCTCATCACTAATGAGGGCATTATCCTCCTTGCGGAGATCAATGCCTTCCTCCTCACCAAGGTGATCCTCCAGACTCTCAATGTACTCAGTCAACTCCGCCACATTGGCCTTCAACTCCTCAAGGTCCTGTTCCTTCTCATCGCGCTGGCGACGAAGGCTCTTGCGCTCCTTCGCAAGAATCCTGATAGTGCTCCTCGCCTCCACCAGGGCGAAGTGCTCAAGGTTGGCCTTGGTACGTGCACGATCGGCCTCCTGCTGAGTGGAGTACAGCAAGAAGTCCATGTGATCGATGTAGGTACTCGGCTCATTCTGCCCGGGCATGTTTGCGGGACGTCCATCCGCATCACGCCGAGCAAAGTCCCTGAAGCGTCCTCCCTGAACCTCCTCAACGTGCAGTCCGCACAAGCGGACGTGCATCTCCTGCATCGCTCGGACCAAACCATCGGCCCAAGTGTTCTCCACAAGCTCAAACTTGATCCTTGGAGAACCCAACATCCCCTTCTTGCCACGGCAACTGGCTCGGATGAGCCACCGCAGCTCTCCATCCGGGTGCTCATTGAGCACGGCTCCCTTGAACTCCGGGTACAAACGGTTCAGGAACAAGGTCAAGGTGGTGAGGTCGCGCTCGAAACAGAGGCTGCCACCATGGCCCAACTGGTACTGCTCGGTGAATACCGGGGCCATCTACAAAATTTTAAATTAGTTCAAGTTAGTGATCAACTCAAGTGTGCAAAATTTTAAGTAGGCAAAAACTGAAGTATGTATAAATTTTGCAACTAGAGAGGAAAGACTAAGCAATTTTTGCAACCGTTCTTGTATCTTTCTTTTTCCAAGTTTTTAATTACGCCCATTCTAACTAAGGTCTCCTATGGTCAGCCTAGGCTCTGATACCAACTTGTGACGACCTCAAATTTGATACAAATTTGAAGTGCCCGTTATGTATTCCACCGCAATCCCAGAACCGTTGTTGCGATATACATAACGTAGTTGGTACTCAGTTCCATAGACATTACAATATGAAGGTTCAAATACAATGGTCATATAGACCAAGTCATATTACAACACAATATAGCAGCGGAAATAACGTCTTCGGCCCATGCCTTCTCCCTACAGGCAAATGGCGACTCACGGAGACGAGCTTAGTTCTGGTACTCTTCTTCATACCCTTCCTCCTGGTATTCCTCCCCATAGTCTGGCCAAGTTGATAGCCAGGGACACAGCCGTGAGTACATTGGATGCACTCGCAAACCATCTTATAATTGAAAGGATGAAGTAGATATGCAAGGTTTGGTATAGTGGACTAAGCACTAAGTTGGTTTGCAAAAGCTAGTTTTATTTCCCAAGAATGCTCATTGGTAGAAAAGAGGTTTAGTTCTCTAAGTTCATTCTAAGGAACTTCAAGTGTGTCAACATCATGTTCAAGCCAAGTCAATTCAAATTCATGTCATTCACCAAGTTCACCCTTGTTATTTTTATTCTTGACAAAAGCCAGGTAGAGTTTGCCAACCGTCCATGACCGAGGACTCGGCTATTCGAATAGTTTGAAAACCTCTGCAGAGGGGTACACTTTACCCACAAGATTCGATACATCTGCCGGGAGAAATCCACGGTTCGCCATACACAAAGGTATGCGGGGTTCAGATAATCAAACAAAACCTTTCACTTGCTCATCCTAGTATAGGATCCTTCCCTAGAGCCCGGGATACGGAACCCCGCTCCGGCGCCTCTAGTTCTGCCCATCCCGGGTACCGGGTTAGTGGAATCCACCTGGTCAAGAAGTATCCGCCCATGGAGTCCTTCCATGAAAATTTGATGCAAGACCTCCCATACTAAGATAAACAAGCTACGGATTAAGCCCCTTCCCATATAGGGGTAAAGTGGTTGTACGGTATAATTGGCACCCATGTACATCACTCGTTGTCAATTGAGAAATACATTTCATAGTTCTTAGTCAAGATTATTTTCTTTCATAAAGCCATCATATAGGAGCAATCTCCCATTTCAAGTTTCCAGTTCAAGTCACCCTTTTCAAGTGGGGTTCCTCCAGAGATAGCATCAACTTTTATTAGCGACTAAGCAACTACATTGAGTGATAGTACTACTAACTAGGGTTGGATAAACTCAGCTTGATGCTCTTGATAATCAAGACATCAATATACTTCTATCATTCTACTCTAGCAATTCAATCATGCAATTTACTTAAAACAAGTAGAATGCAATATTAAAACTAGGCATGGGGAGTATGAATCAAAAGATGGCTTGCCTTGGTTGGCAAAGTGTCCGGGGTTTTCTTCTTCTTCTTGATAATAATAATCCCCTCCAATATCCTCCTCGGCAACACTAGTGTCTAATAACGAATAAACACAAAGCACACCATCACTTCACCAAGCTAACAACACACCAAGCACACATCTTTGTTTGCTAACCAAAGCATTCATGGTGCATTTTATGAGGTTGGACTGTAAGTCTTTCTTCTAAGTTTTCTTCAAGTGTGCAAGCTAGATTCTTTACTAAGTAGCATAAGTGGTTCACTTGTGCAGCATTGGTGTTGATTTAGGGTTACTAAGACAAGTTTAAGTGGGATGGATCCACTAAGTGAATTGGTAATGAGGGCAATTAATTCTAAGTGTGCACTAGTGATCTATCATTTTATGCTAACAAATAGGTTTGGGTTAGGGTCTAAATGATCACACTAATATGGTTTGGGGTAGATTAGTGTTGACTAACAGTAAGAGGGGTCATTAGTAAGTTCACATTTTAATTTTCATGATTTTTGATGGCTTAAATAATTTTCTAGAAATCTTTCATTATTAAACAAGCTATGGTCACACTATTCATATCTGATTTTATTCTGATCTTATTTTGAATTCTAACCAGTACCATTGGATAGAGTATTTCATAAGCTTTCAAATGAATATTTATTTGCTAGATTTGGATTGGTAAAACTCTAGGAATTAAAGTTTGAAAATAGCATTTGAAACAGATTTGAAATAAATGAAAAGGCGGGAGAATAAATTAGAAAATGAAACGGACCGAAACCTTCCTAGCTGGGCCCAGTCCGAACGAAACCCGAACGGGCCTGGCCCAGAAAACGATTCGCTCGGCTGGGAAAAATATCAAACGGGCCTGACAGGTGGGACCTACTGGTCAGACCTAATTACAAACCCGAATCGGTATGCTAGCGTCGGATCGAGATCTAATGGTGCAGGTTCATCGTCTTCCTCAGCACGGCGGGGGCTCACCTGCGAGCAGTGACGAGTGTTCGACGGCGAGGCGTAGGGGAAGCAGAGCTCGTCGGCGACGTGCGGGATCGGCGGCGGTGCTCCTCCTCTTCCGATTCCCTGCAGCAGCTGGCCTCCAGGTGGTCGGACGCGGCGGCGCTCCGCTCATCCAGTGCTGCTCCGGCGAGGCTGGCGACGGCGAACTAGGGCAAGCGAGGCTAAGCGACGATGTCTGGGAGGTAGAGGGGAGTGAGGTGAGTTGATTCGTTTGATCGGAGGGGCTTTATATAGGCCGGAGCGACGGGGACAAGCGCGGCCAGAAGCTCGTCTTCACGGGGGCCCTGGCGGCGTGGGAAGCTCGCTCCGGTCACGGCGTTCACGCTCGCGTGCTGGGGGGTTGCTGGTTCAGCCGCGGGGTGCTGTGGGTCTCCTCTGGCGCCTCCAAACTGGTCGGCATCGCGCAGGGCAGAAGGTTCCTGGGAGGGGGCCCTGGGTGCAAACCTCGCCGTCCTTTCGCTTCTCCTGGCTTGGGTCGGGGTTGGGGGAGCTGGAATCGATCGAGGGGAGGCCAGAGAGCATGGCTACAGCACTTGGTCGAGCTAGAACAGTGCTGCACCAGTGAAGTTGATCTCACTCGATTTGCTTCTGCCAGTGCTCGATGAAATGCCCGCAAGAACTCAAAATTTGATTTTTCAAATTTTTCCACTTTGGGTGCTCATCATATTGGATAAGATACCCAGGCATATTTTTGTTACAGTGAAAGGTTGAGTTTTGCAAAAATTTATATTTCAAATTTGATATGGTTTCTGTTTCAGATTCAAACTTTGGCTCAAGTTTGGGTGGTGTTTTGGTTTGAAATTTGGGTAAATCTTTGTTGGTTGAGTTAGTCCATAACTTGGTTAAGCTCAACTTACTGGCCAAACATGAAGGTGAGATGTAGATTGCTTAATCTAAGGGCTCAAAGTGGTGCAGTCATGAACAATTTCTAGATCATATTAACTTTATCTCTTTCTTACCTATTTTTATTTCTGGTTCTTTTGGCTCTTATAATCTTTCTCCATTGGTTCTGTTGGTTTACTTAGGATTATCTAACCAATGCTCAAACCAAAATAGCACACATAAAATCATAGAATACATATAAGAGGAAATACATGTATGCATAAAATAATGAATAAAAAGTTTTATCTTAGCCCAAAATTTGGCACTTTATTTAATAAGAGTTGGATTACAATTTCTGAGTTGTTACAATTCGTGAGGAAGATTCATGAGCCAAGTCCGCGGAGCATCCTTGAGGGCCATGGGGAACCAATTGGCCATGGCGCGCTGATCTCCACGCGCAGCCTGGACGGCGACGACGTAGAGCTGGAGGAATTCGACAGGATTCGTGGTCCCGTCGTAACGCGCGCTGATGTCTGGCTTGAACTTGTCCGGCCAGACGACGTAGCGCTGCTGGCGAGTGAGGGCAAGACACCCGGGGTTGTAGATCGGGACGCCGGGAGTCCTGACGTTCTTGCCAGCTTCGCCGATGTCATCGATGGCGCGGTCATGATTTTCGCGGCGGCGCTCGAGGGAGACGCGTGCGTCTTCCGGAGCGCGTTGGACGATTTGACAGCTGGGCTCCCCGCGCGGCGAAGATGCGGCGCGGGAAACCACCTTCTTGGCCTTGTTGGCCATCCCATCTCCGGCGCCCGGGGCACGATGCCCCGCCGCCGGATCTGGGTTCCCCGCGCCCTGGGCTCCTCCCAAGGCCGGGTCTTCGTTGGCGATGGCGACGAGCTCGGCGATTCAAGCGCGCCACCCCTCACGCCCGTCGTCGGTGGGTTGATAGCGCAGCAGCTCCTGCGCCATGGCGAGTGCCTGCGCATGAGACAGCTGACTCCCAGAACGAGCGCGAGAAGTGGCGGTGGCGGTGAAGGAGAGCGAAGGCTCTGTCCGCCCAGACGGAAGGTAGGAGGATTCCAGATCCTCCTCCTCTTCCTCCACGGCCGAAGCTTCATGACGACGGAAGATGGGCTCGGTTTGCCCCCGAACAGCGTTGCGACGGCGAAGACGCTCGAGCCTTGCGTTGGCGTCGGCCATGTCGAAGCAGATCTAAAAGAAGACACACCACAGCCCCCTACCTGGCGCGCCAAATGTCGATGGATTTCGTGTCGCAAGAACACGGGGTACCACGCGACGGACCCAAGGATTCGAACGCAGGGGGCTGAACGTGTGAGATCTTGGATCGCAACGAAACACGGTGACGGAAGCCTCGATTGTCGGACGCGCAACGCACTGCAGAGAGGGAGACCGAGCTTTACCCAGGTTCAGGGCCCTCGTGGTGAGGTAAAACCCCTACTTCCTGCCTTCTTGTATTATGACGCGACACCTCGCGAGGAGTACAAGGCCTTGGTTACAAAGCTCTAGTTGGCCAGAGGTTGAAGAACCTGCGTGCCCAACTAGCCGCTTGTAGAAGATGAAGATTAGATCAGACTGGATCGGATCCCCTCTAAGGGGTGGCCTCCCCCTCCTTTTATAGCGCCAAGGTCCTCCTTCCCCTTATCTTCTTGGGGAAGGGGCTGCCACACACGACCAAGGAGGGAGGACCGCTGTAGACTATGCTCTTCTGTAGACTTGGTCTTCGTAGGGTAGCGGCGCCGGTCCACAGGAGTGGGTGGAGGAGGCTGACGTCCTCCTCTGGCGCCCTGCACCGTCCATGCTATATTTAGGGGGGTGGCCAACTGCCACTGCACCGCTTTGGGCAGGCACAACGAAAGTTGGTCTCCTCCCTGTCGGGGGTAGCGTGGATGGTACGCGGTCTTCTGCCCGTTGTCTTCTTGCTCCGCACGAAAACGTGCTAGGCTGACGTGGGCGTACCTCCTCTCCTCACCAGCAGGGGCTCGTGAGGAGGTCTTCTGGTCCTTAGCGGTTTCCGTCGTCGTTCTCCTCACGAGGCACCTCCTCGTGAGGGTCTTCTCCGTGACTCGTCTCGTTGATTATCTCCTGGGCTGAAGATGGGCCGATGACGGGGCCCAGGAGCAGGTGGACCGGGATACCCCGGTATCCATTACACCGACAAGCGCGCTTTACTATGCGGGATCCAGGTTTACCGCAATCGATGTTGTCTTGTTTGGGTCCGTAGGGTGGACCTGGATTTTCTTCGAGTTCTGAGTTGTGTCGAAAGCCTGATATAGCAGGGATCGTCCAACGTCGGGTAGTACATTATGATCTGTTTCTCCTTTCAGCCTCTCATATTCTGCTGTCATGCCAAAAGTTTGCGCCATTCTATTGAATTCCTTGTCACAAGTGTTGGCTACTTTGAAGCTCCCTTGTACTGTAATTGTTCCTTTGGGTCCTGGAATTTTTAGCGTTACATACGCGTAGTGAGGTACTGCCATGAATTTTGCAAATGCTGGGCGCCCTAGAATTGCGTGGTACTGTGAGGGCCAGTCCATAACTTCAAATTCCAACTTCTCCCTGCGATAGTTGCTGCTACTGCCAAAGCAGACATCGAGTTCTATTTTCCCCAGAGGATAATTTGGGGCTCCTGGTACTATTCTATGGAAAGAGCAATCTGTTGGCTTTAAGCTTGACAGCGATATACACATTGCCTTCAGGTTCTGGCATATATTAGGTTTATGCCACTTCCTGCGTCCATGAACACTCTTCCGATGTCGTACCCTCCTATTTGCGCTTTTAACACCATTGGCGAGTGGCCCGGCCTAGGAATTTTCCTTGGGTGGTCTGCCCTGCTGAACTTGATTGGCTGATCTGACCACTGTAAGTACTCCGTAGTGGCTGGTGGCGACGATATTGCTAGGTTTACCTGCCTAGATATATTCTTTCGCTCTTTCTTTGACTTGGGCACCGGTTGAATCATTGTCGATATATAAACTTTCGACTCTAAGTGCCTTGCTAGCCTTTGTACCTGATATCCTTGACTTGTGTATTTTTCTCCTTGCCAACCCCCTTGACTTGAACCCATGGCGCTTTGTAACCTCAGGAAAGTTCTACAATCCTTCATCTGGTGGTTTGAAACTCTCTTTCCATCAAGATACGCGTAGTGGATTCGACAAGGCCCATATAGCATGTCTTCGGCCGAGGGGCCAGAGTATCTTGGCTTTTCTGCTCCTTTTGCTTGAAACTTCCTATTTTCATAACCTTCCTCTTCCCTTGCTTCGTATCCCGTGGCTACCTGACTTCGCCTTCCTTGGTTATCCCTGCTGCGGTGTCGTCTCCTCTGTCTACTTGTTCTGTCGACTTCTGGTGAACGTCCTCTTTTGTTGTTATATGCATCCTCTTCATCAGCGAATCTGTTGGCTTCTTCCATTAACTCGGCTACTGTTGTTGGCCTTGTTCTTCCTATCTCTTCCACGAGGTCTGAGCGACGAAGGCCAGCCGAAAAAGCGTCTATTACTCTTTCGTCGGAGACATCCTCTGCTGAGTTTTTGATTACACTCCATCGTTGTATATAAGAACGTAGAGTTTCGCCTTTCCTCTGCACACACGTCTTGACTTCCTCCAGTGACGCTGGGCGCTTATATGTTGAGCGGAAATCTTTTATGAATTGTTTTTTGAGTTCTCCCCAACTTCTGATGGATTCATTGGGTAGGGTGTTTAACCAGGACCGTGCTGCGCCGGTGAGGTGTAATTGCAGACTTTGCATTGCTGTCGCTTTTGTTCCCCCTAATATCTATACTGCCTGCAGGTAATCTGCCAACCATAAGGTAGGTTCTTGCGACCCATCATATTTTTGCTGGTCGTGAGGTAACTTGAATCCTTTGGGTACCTGCTACTCGGTGATGGCGCCAGAAAAGACTGGTGGCGTGTAGTTGACGTGGAGCAGTAAGTCCTTGTGCGTGGTGAATGACCAGCCCGTTGGGAACCCCAAGAGGAAGGTATCATGAGTGTAGCGGCTAGTTTTCCCTCAGTTAAGAAACCAAGGTTTAATGTCGATCTTGAAGAGGAGAGACGGTGACGACTGAAGGTGATATGGAACCTGCACACACACAACCAAGTACTTTGTTCCCAACTTGCGATGAGGTTGTCAATCTCACCGGTTTGCTTGAAACAAAGATTATGAGCGTATCGAGTGGAAAACAATATAGTATGCGAGTAAAGTAAACAGTATGAGTAAAGTAAACAGTGCGAGTAAAGTAAACAGGTGATAGCAATATGATGGAAATAGGACCGGGGTCCACAGTTCACTAGTGGTGTCTCTCCATAGATAAAAACATGCTGGGTAAACAAATTACAGTTGGGCAATTGATAGAATAAAGATAACGTGATATGTCAAGAAGATCACTATGAGATTTACTCTGGGCATTACAACAAAATACATAGACCGCCATCCAACTGCATCTATGACTAATAATCCACTCCCGGGGATATCAATCCGAACACCCCAGTAGTATTAAGTTGCGAACAACAGATAATTGCATTAAGCAAAGTGTGTAATGTAAACAAAGCATATGCCCTTGAGCATATGAATGTTGTTTTCTCCCTAGTAGCAACAGCACATCTACCACCTTAGAGGTTTCTGTCACTCCCCCAGGTGAAATAGAGACATGAACCCACTATCGAGCATAAATACCCCCTCTTGGAGTCACTAGCAACTACTCGGCCAAGATAGCTACTAACAACGGAGAGCATGCAAGATCATAAACAACATAGAGATAACAAAAGATATAATTCAGTACAGCAACTTAATCATAAACACCAATATTCATCGGATCCCAACAAACCAACATCATAGAATTACATAACGGTGATCTCAATCATGTAGGGCAGCTCATGAGATCTAAACATGAAGCACATGGTGGAGAAGACAACCATCTAGCTACTGCTATGGACCCATAGTTGTCGTCGTGGTGAAACAACATATGCCATAGGATGGCTTAAATGGGGGCCGAACTAGCTGCTGGAGGATTCGGGAGAGGGGAACGAGCTAAAAAGCACGACAGAAAGAGGCACTGATCTACCCAGGTTCGGGGCTCTCGTAAGGAGATAACACCCCTACTCCTGCTCTACTGATTGTATATTTGGGTCGATGTAGTACACAACAATGGTGCTTCCAAGCTCTCTGCTAGAGAAGGAAGATGAACTGCTAAGTGTAGGAACACAGAGTGACCAACCCTTTACCAGGGCTCCCTATGCCACCTTATATAGTGGTGGCCAGGGTTACAATGGTCATACAAGACCACAAGACACGGGCTACACTCCAAACAGGAGCTGGTGACGATGGCAGAGACCCTTGACTTCGCCCCTGATTGCTCTCGATGGGACGCCTGATTGCTCTCGATGGGACGCCATATCCCTGTACCTTGTACCTCTTGAACTGTGGCCTTACCTCTGTGCGGTAAGCTCGTACTTGTGCACAGTGAGGGTAGGTAACCTCCACTGTGCACCCTGCCATCTTACTCTGCTACCATGCTTGGATGTTTTCTTCCTTGATTGTAGGGATGTGACACCTTGGTTGACTTAAGTATCCCGGATATGACCGTTGGCCATACCCAGGACTTATATGCCGGACCAACGACCTACGAGGGTCGGGTAATCCGGCCTCACCTGCTCCTGCACAACACATCAAATGGTTAGGCCGGCATATCTAAGTATATGCCGGCACACATATACCAGTATTCCGGCTATACCGGCATATCCAAGTATTAGCCGGGATACACACATATGCCGGCCTGGCCGATGCTCTCATATTCCGGCCAGGCCCTTTCTTGATAACTAGACACAAGTCAACCATAGACTTTGTGTCTTTCTAGTCTCTTGACCCTACCGGGGGTTATCCCCCCGACACTAGTCCCCGAAGCTGCCGAGGTTCCCCAGTCATAGCTGTGGAGCCTCGACAGGTTCAACATACCTTTCTTCATTATGTCCCGGTGATCAGATTATATCCCGGCCTCTGTTCCTGTTCCAAAACTTATTCCGGCCGGTCCCGAGGGTATTCCGGACGGAATATATACATCGGGCAGTTAATCCGACATATAGACGAGTCTTCCTCGAGAAGCCATGCCTGACAGCTTTGCATCGAAACTTGTAACTGTCCTGCCACCTCGAACGGTCACCCACGATGTGACGGTTCACAGTGCAGTTACTCCTTGCCATCATTGCGTCATGGCACGGTTACCGGAACCGCCGCCCCACTCTGTGCCGCCACGTGGCGACTCTCTGCAGGAACGGTCGGGGGAGTGGAACACTACCCACGATCCCCACGACCCTGCCTTCTTCCTCTTCTGCTCTCCTGCCCCTTGCGCTTCGCCGCCGGACCGAGGGACAGAGAAGGAGCGCCGCCGACGACCCGCTCTACTCCGGCGCCGACGCCCGACGACGCACGGCATCACCATTGACGACGCCGCCGCCGCCGCCGCCTCTTCTCTCTGCAGCATTGCAGGGAGATTGGATCTTCTTCTGTACGCTCGCCGTCGTCGTTCTTTCGCCGTCGGCCAAACTCCGGTGAGTTCCTCTCTCCCTCTGTTCTTCCTCTTTGATGCTTCTTCATAGCTTCTCATTGGTAGCCATATCCGCATAGATCTAGTGCAGTTCCTCTCTGGATTCGACTAGCATTGCTAACAGCGCTCACAGGTGTTCTTCCTTAGAATTTTTACCCTTATTTGTTTCCTGTTTTAACTGGCTCGGTAGATCTTTGATTTCTGCTAACCTTGGGGAGAGTGGTATGCCGGAGAGACTAACCTCCCTCTTTTCTCCGGCCTTGATAGGAATATCATCACGGGACTCCGGCTCTCACGCCTTGTCCCGGCCACTAAGATGGCATCTTCAAGCATGACGGGCACCTCGGCCTCTGAGGAAGATACCTCGGCCCGAGCCCAAGGACGCTCCGGCTGGGAAGGGTCGGAGGTTACTCCGGCCGACATATCCTGGGTCACCTCCACCAGGAGAGTCCCGGAGGGCGTAGCATGCCGGCTACCAGCAGGAGGAACTGTGCCGGCACCTGAACCTGGCGAACGCGTCGTCTTCATCACCCACTTCGAGCGTGGCTTCGGCCTGCCGGCATCGGACTTCTTCCGGGACTTCCTCAACACCTACGACCTACAACCTCATCATATCCCGGCCAATGCCGTGATGATCCTCTCCGCCTTCGCTGCTTTCTGCGAGGGCTATGCCGGCATAGAGCCCCTTACTCAAGGCTGGGCGAAGTACTTCCAACTGCGGAAGCAAGTCGTCCAAGAGCCGCCCCGGAGCAAGGACGACCCGCCGGAGACGGCCCAGGAAAAGAAGGACCGCCCCATGACCCTCTGCGGCGCAGCCACCATCATGTCCCGAAAGGGCTCGGACTTCCCCAAGGTGGAACTCCTGGAATCTTGCAAGAAGTGGCAGAAAAGCTTCTTCTACGTCAAGAACACCACCGACGAGGATCTGCTCAACCTGCCGCCATTTGTGGACGAGCCACCCTTGGCTATGACGAACTGGACCTACAACCCGAAGAACTCGGTGATGCCGGTGAATGCGCTTCACCGGGTTAAGGGCGAGCTCCTGGATGCCGGTCTTACTCCTCAAGACCTGGTGGCCTGCTATATAAGCCGGCGCGTCTCCCCTCTGCAGCGCCGGTCGCACAAGATCTGCCAGATGAGCGGGCCAATGGACCCCACCCGGCACTCCACACACGAGCTGACTCCGGCCGACATTCTGCGCCGGATTAAGGATGTCTGCAAGTCCTCTCAGGCCACTTTTGCCTGGGGGCTAGAACCATACAGCCGGGATAGGCCCGCCCCAATGGTAAACCATCTTATCCGATACATAAAGTCCATGTCCGGCACATAGATACTTAAATCGACACATGTCTGTTTGCCGACACATATCATATTGATCCGACATACCTCTTCCACCGGCATATTTCCTTGTCTGAATACTTGACTTTGCTGTTTATACAGAAATTCAGCTTCCAAGCCATGGAGAATTCCCGGATCAAGATCGCGGCGGACCGCACTGTTGCGGATGTTGAAGATCCGGATCATTGGGATAAGCTTCCCAGGAGCACCCGTGCTGCAGCTGCCATGGGTAAGGGCTCTTCATCCCGGCATTATACTCAAGACCGGAGTGAGATTGATTCTGACGAGGAGATCCTGCTGTACTATGACCCGATGCCACTTGCGTATGCCTTTCCAGAAACACCTATTGCTTACGAGTTTGCAATGCCGTCCTCAGCTATCCCGGACGATATGGTTATCGACGCCGCCCCTCTGAACCAGGGACCTCCTTCCACCGGCGGACGTGCCGGCCGGAAGCGAGGGGTGAAGCCCCAGTCCGACACACCTCAGAAGTCGAAGAGGCAGAAGGTCGGCGTGCCCATACCGAAGAAACCGAGACCTGTCGCCGCGGGGTAAGTTCCTTCTGCTTGTTTCATTTCCGACATATCTCTTGCTTGCATTATTGACTTGGCGTTTTTTCTCTTTCAGAGCTCCTCTTGCGCCGGAACAAGCTTCTGGCTCGAGTGGCGACCCGAAAGTTACCAAGCCCGCGGCCACTGCTACCTCCGACATACCCTCTGCCAGCCACACGACCTCCCCGGCGCCGGCATCCTGGCCTGCGCCCGACAAGACCTCCTCCCCGGCGAAGGACGTTCCTCCGCCGGAACAAGACACCTCTGCCCCCGACGTCCACATGGACTCGGGGGCTCAACAGGAACCTCCGGCTCCTGATGTCCACATGGACACAGGAGCCCACCAAGAAGCACCAGACTCTGGCGCGCCCACCAGCGACGCCGGCACAACTGAAGACGCCGGAGCCGACATCAAGGGTAAAGGCCCTTTAGTGCCGGAAGTCCGGACTATTCCGGATCCTGCCTCTGCTGGCCAAGATGCACCGGCCGCACCGGAACAGCCCGTGCCCAAAACTCCTTCTGCTGAAACGACTCCTGCACCGGCCAAGACCACGGCGCCGGCCAAGACCTCTGCCCCGGCCAAGTCCGGCACATTGAAGATCCAGCCGACCAAGTCCGGCACTCCATCCGCCGCCACTGCTCCTCCTAAGGCAATGCCTCGGACCAGCTCTGCTCTGGCCCTGCATCTTGGCAGGGCAGCAGCCCGGCCTGGCTACCGGCGCAACTTGTTCGACACGCCAGAACTTGAGGGCATCATCCCCCTGGTGACAAAGAGTGACCAAAGCCTCGGGTCTCTCAAGGAGCGCTGCGAGAAATGGAATGACGCCGGCTCCCTGGACACAGCTGAATCCAAGAAGAAGAAACAGGCCGAAGCTTCGGCCACCGGCAACCCAGCTGATATCCTGGCCGCTAAGCCCATTCCTATTGCCTGCGAACTTCTCAGTCTTCAGCAACGACTTCATCGCCTGGCCGATGCCACCAACGTAAGTCCTTTACATATAGATATCCCCAGTCCCCGAAAATGTCGGCTGTCCGGGATACGGACATCCGGGATTTTCCAAGACCTTTTGCACTTAGCTGCTTTTGCAATTAACTTTCCGACATATGAGCTCGATTCGAGCTTCAAATCCTAGTCACCGAGAGCCGGGATAGGTGCGCAGCACCTGTGCCGGGTCTCTACAATTTCACATCTCCATTATTTTTCAAATCCTCCTGACCGAGATATAAGCTCGATTCGAGCTTCAAATCCTAGTCACCGAGAGCCGGGATAGGTGCGCAGCACCTGTGCCGGATCTCCTATAGCATAAATAGTTCGTATAATCTTCAACTGTACTGGCATGCTTTAGTTATCTCATATCCCTTCAAATCCTAATACTTTTGCAGCGCATGAATAACGCCCGTGCCGACATGTTCCATGACTTGGTGTGCGAGCATCGGAAGCTTTCCGACGCACACAGCAAGCTCCAGCTGGAACTGTCCCAGAAAGGTAATTTCAGCCGACATACCTTGCCCTTCTCAATAGTCCTCTGGCCGGTACATCTTAATATGCCGACACCTAATCTTTGTCTGACATTTGGCAGCTGGTGCCAAAGCACAAGTCACCGAGCTTACCAAGAGAGTGAAGGAACTTACTGGTATGCCGGATCCTCTTAACCTTGAACTAATCCTTCTGTACTTCAAATCCTTTAATCTTTTCACTGTTTTCTTTCTTCAAATCCTTGTTTTGACTTCAAATCTTTTCAGACGAGAAAGCTGCACTGGAGGCACGCCACCAGGACCGTGTGTCCTCAGTGGATGTAGCCAAGCAATTGGACGTCCGGGATGCCGGTCACAAGGCCGAGGTTGAGCAGCTGAAGGGCCGGATCATCGAGCTTCTGGACGAAAAGGAACAGAGGGAGGGCCTACTGAAGAAAACCCAGTCCCTGCTTGTCACCTCCGAGACTGATGCCTCCAACGCCCACGCTGAACTGGATAGCCTGAAGGAGCAGGCCACCAAATGGGAGGTTACAGTTGCACAGCTGAATGCCGACCTTGCCAGTAAGCTTCAAATCCTTTCCCTTTATCCTTCCCGACATAGTGTAATTCTCTCCGGCATATTCTCCTTTTGCTAACATTGTTTCTATTCCTCAGACATGTTTCCCGCTTCCGTCAAAGACGTTGAGAGGGCTTTGCAGTTGGATCGAGAAAACCGGGGTGTTCCGGTTGACTCGCCCAACTGGGACATGTCAGAGCAGCTGTTGGCTCTGCAGTCCCGGAAGAACGCCATGACGCTCTACACTGAAGAACTCTTCTATGGCGCCCAGGAGGCATTCTCTGCCCTCTGGCCGGGACAAAGGACTCCCACTGACCCCGTCGACCTCGGCAACGATCTGCAGCTGGCCAAGGTTCGCCTCCGGGAGTGGCGAGATTCCGGCGCGAGGGTTGGAGCTGACGAAGCTCTCAGCTACTTCTTGTCCTGGTATGAAAAGGCTGACTTGGAGACTTTGCGCACTGTGCGCGAAGGATCCATCTGGACCACGGATCCGGAACATATCCGGCGCCGGCGAGAGTTGGCCCACAGCTATGTGGACTATGCTGACACCGACGCCTTCGTTCGGGATATCCGTGAGCCGGAGAAGAAGTACGATGCCGGGACATCCGCCGCTGCTGAGGGCTCCGACTCCAGCCAGGATGTAGATGAAGCTGAAGAGGCCGACACTGATGTCCCGGAACAGGCATCTGCCCCGGGCGGAGGTGATGGCTCCATTCCATCTGCTGGGTCCGGCACTCCTGAAGCCGACATCTCCACCGCCACTGCTCCACCAGCCGGCGCCTCTGCTTCTGCCGCTGCTCCTTGACTTTGCAGCACAAACACTTTAAGTTTTATCAGATCCCCGGTATGCCGGGTGCAGATGTAATATACACGTTTAATTTCCTTTGGTTTGCTTCCTGAACAAGTTTTATCTTGGTTTGCTTGTTACTAATGCCGGATCATCTTTTGGCTAAGTCACCGAGTTGTTTTCCTGTTTCCTCAATTTCACAACCTTGGCTGCTTGTCTACCTCAATTGGCTTTCGACGTATGAGTCTCAAGGTTGCTTCCTCGAACATACAGTACTTTAACTTTGAGACTTAGACTTCAAATCATCCGACACTTTAAATTTTAACTTTAGCTTTAACGAAAATGTCGGTTCGCTTGCTTTGTATTTCCTTAGCCGTTTTCCATGTGTAGACAATCTCCGGCATCTACTCTTGCTAGCCATGAAGCCGGGTTTCGGACAGCAGCTGAGTCGAAGAGTGGCCTTTGGTGCCGACACATTACTAGGCCGACATAGGAAACATTCAAATAAAGCCAGCCGGCATATAACAAAAAACTGTAAATAAACATCAAATATACCTCGGAGTTAGTTACCCGGCTTCTTCGGGATGCCGGTATTTCATTCATTAGTCTTGTGCCGGCACAACACGCCGGCATACAAAGGAAAATATGGAAATACATACATTGTGTTGCTCAGGAGTAAAAGGGGCGCAGTAGAGCTATGTTCCATGGCCTCTTGGTTTCTTATCCGGACCTGTCCGCCTTATTCTTCTTGGGGTCCTGCGCATCTATAAGATAATAGGCATCATTGTGCAGAGCTCTGCTCACAATGAATGGCCCCTCCCATGGAGGAGTTAACTTATGCCGGCCTTGTGTTCCTTGCTTTAGCCGGAGTACTAGATCTCCCTCTTGAAATCTCCTTGGATTTACCTTCTGCGCATGATAGCGTCTGAGGTTCTGCTGATATACTGCTGTTCTTGACAGAGTTATTTCCCTTGCTTCCTCTAGCAGATCAACATCATTTTCTCTGGCTTCTTTAGCCTCTTCCTCAGTATATAGCACTATTCTTGGTGCATCATGTATTACATCTGTTGGAAGCACAGCTTCTGCTCCATACACCAGGAAAAATGGTGTGTAGCCTGTTGATCTATTCGGAGTTGTTCTTAAACTCCACAGCACTGCTGGCAGCTCATCTAGCCAACATCCCGGAGTTTTCTCCAGGGGCTCTATCAGCCGGGGTTTTATGCCGGATAATACTAGCCCATTCGATCTCTCTACTTGGCCATTGGCACAAGGGTGGGCAACCGACGCAACGTCCAGCCGGATTCCCACTTCCTCACAAAATCTGGCAAATGGCCCTTGGGCAAAGTTTGACCCATTGTCAGTGATGATGCTATGAGGAACACCATATCTCAAGATTATATCCTTTAAGAATTTCACTACTGTGTGACCATCACACTTGCTTATGGGCTTCACTTCAATCCACTTGGTGAACTTGTCCACCATGACCAGGATATGGGTCATTTTCCCTCTGGCCGGCTTAAAAGCCCCGACCATATCCAGGCCCCAAACAGCAAAGGGCTAGGTTATTGGGATAGTTTTCAGGGCAGATGCCGGCTGATGAATCTGGTGGGCATATCTTTGACACCCATTACATTTCCGGACCAAGTTTTCTGCCTCTTGCAGTGCCGTTGGCCAATAGAAGCCATGCCGGAATACCTTTGCCACCAATGCCCTGGACGAAGCATGGTGACCACACTCCCCCTGGTGAATTTCCCGGAGCATCTCCAGACCCTCCGCAGATTCGACACATCTCTGCAATACTCCGGTGGTACTTCTCTTGTATATTTCTTTGTTGATGATGGTATACGCTTTGGATCTCCTTATAACCCGGCGGGCCTCGGTTTCATCCGCCGGCACTTGACCATCCACCATGAAGTTCATGATAGGACGTGCCCATGAGGGCACTTCCCTGACAGTGAACACTGCCTGATCTATTTCCATCATTTCGACCGACACATAATCGATCTCCATGGGCTGCGAAGTCCCCGGGACTGAAGAATCAGTCCCCGGGTATGCCGGAGCAGTCCCCGGGTATACCGGCACAACCTCTTGGCACATTTTACCCTTGCCTTTAGTTTTGCTCCGGAATACTGTACTAACAGCATATGCCGGCCCAGTCCCCGGGACTGAGGAAACAGTCCCCGGGTTATCCGTCCTGGCTCCGGCATCTATCTCCATTGGAACTGCTTCGTCTGGACCTGGCGGGACATAAATGGAGGATGACTCCGGCGAGGGTTTGATCGATGGCTTCCTCAGATGCTCCAGCGAAATGCCGGGCGGGATTGAATCTCGGGAAGACCCCAGCTTGGATAATGCATCGGCTGCATCGTTCTGAGCCCGGAGAACGTGCCGGAACTCACAACCTTCAAAGTAACCACTTAACTGCTGCACTAGGAAACGGTATGATGCCATGTTAGCATCATGCGCGTCCCATATGCCGGAACACTGCTGAATCACTAAGTCAGAATCCCCGAAGCACATAATCCGGCGAATTCCTATGTCCTTAGACACCTTCAGGCCATGCACAAGTGCCTCATATTCCGCCACATTATTTGATGCTGCAAAGTGAATCTGTAGGACGTATCTCAGCTGGTCATTCTTTGGTGAACTGAGAACTATGCCGGCACCCAAGCCATGGATTGTCTTGGACCCATCGAAATGCATCCTCCAATAATTGGCATCTGGCAATGGTGGCTCATACTGTATCTCGGCCCAGTCAATAAAGAAATCAGCCAAGACCTGGGACTTGATTGTATCCCTCTTATCGTACTGCGGTGTATATGGTGAAAGCTCTATTGCCCACTTTGCTATCCGGCCGCTGGCATCTTTGTTGCCTATAATTTCCGAGATAGGGGCCTCGGCCACTACCCGGATTGGATGCTCTTGGAAGTAATGCTTGAGCTTCTTGGCCGCCATATAGACACCATAGGTCATCTTCTGATAGTGGGGGTAATTTTGCTTTGAGGTGGAGAGGACTTCACTCAGATAATATACCGGCCGCTGCACGGTTTTGCCTCCTTCCTCTCGCTCTACTACCACCACAGCACTGACAACTCGGTTGGTTGCCGCTATATAGAGCAACATTGGCTCCCGGGGCATCGGAGACGCTAATACCGGCGCTGTTGACAACAACTGTTTCAATTCTTTGAAAGCTGCATCTGCTTGCGTTGTCCAGACAAATGTGTCGGACTTTTTCATCAACTGATATAACGGCAGAGCTTTCTCTCCCAGCCGGCTTATGAAGCGGCTCAGGGATGCGAGGCACCCAGTGAACTTCTGTACTTCCCTCAAATCTGTCGGCGGCTTCATCCTTTCTATGGCCCGAATCTTGCCGGGATTCACCTCAATACCCCGGCTGGAAACAAGGAAACCGAGCAACTTGCCCGCCGGCACACCAAAGGTGCACTTAGCCGGATTCAACTTCATCCGGAATCTCCTCAGGTTCCCAAAGGTTTCCCGGAGATCATCTATGAGAGTCTTGCTCTCCTTGGTTTTTATGACGATATCATCGACATATACCTGCACATTTTTATCTATCTGATCGTGCAAACACTTTTGCATACACCTTTGGTAAGTTGCGCCGGCATTTCTTAAACCGAACGGCATAGTGAGATAGCAATAAGCCCCGTACGGGGTAATAAAGGATGTCTTTATTTGATCTGGCTCATACAAGGGGATCTGGTGGAAACCAGAATAGGCATCTACAAATGATAACAGTTCACATCCGGCTGTGGAATCAATCACTTGATCGATCCGAGGGAGCGAGAATGGATCTTTAGGACATGCCTTATTCAAGTTGGTGTAATCAACACACATCCGCCATACTTTCACTATGGCGGGCTCGTCTTTCTTCTTTTCCACCAAAACCGGATTAGACACCCAATCCGGATGAAGTACTTCCTTTATAAAGCCAGAGGCTAAGAGCCTGGCCACTTCCTCCCATATGGCTTTCCTTCTATCGCCGGCATTCCGCCGGAGCGGCTGCTTCACTGGCTTAGCATCGGGTCTCACGTGCAATGCGTGCTCAGCCAGCTCCCTCGGCACACCTTGCAGGTCCGAAGTAGACCATGCAAAGATATAAAGGAATGGCGCTCCGGGAAAGCTTCATCCAGAGGCACCTTTTTGACTTCCTTACTCACTTGAAAAGAAACGCTGCCACCGGGATTTGTCATGCCCGGCATAGATTTGCCGGCCACGACCGTCTCAGCAATCTCCACTGCTCGCTTGAGCCTCTTCCTCTCCTCTGCAATGATCAGAGTCTCGGCCAGATTGGATCCGGCGGTGGCACATGCCATCGAACGCTTGTAATCACCAATGATGGTGATCACTCCTTTGGGTCCCGGCATCTTCATCTTCAGATACGCCACATGCGTAGAGGCCATGAATTTTGCCAGTGCCGGTCTACCCAGCAAAGCATGGTAGGGGCTCTCCAGATCAACCACCTCGAACATGAGGTTTTCCACCCTGCAGTTATCCCAGCTGCCAAACATCACATCCATCCTGATCTTGCCCATCGGTGCACACGAAAGTCCCGGCACAATGCCGTGGAACGTGGTCTTGCTCGGTTCCAGCATATTTTCCTTGATTCCCAGCTTCTCCATCGTATCCCGATACATGATGTTGATGCTGCTTCCATTATCAATGAGGACCTTGCTGAATCTTACGTTATTAGCCGGCCCGACGAATGTCGGATCCATCACCAGAGCATATCCGCCGGGATTTGGCATAATCCGGGGATGATCTGCCCTGTCCCAACCAACAGCCTGGTCAGACCAGTACATCAGCTTTGGCACAGCCGACATAACGGCATTCACCTCCAGACACCGCCGGTACAAGCTCTGCTTGTCTGTTCTCTCGGTCTCGAAGACCATATA
The DNA here is from genome assembly GCA_007115705.1 of Dactylis glomerata. NCBI lineage: Eukaryota > Viridiplantae > Streptophyta > Magnoliopsida > Poales > Poaceae > Dactylis > Dactylis glomerata. Next base: position 1,788,902 of record QXEO01000124.1, on the reverse strand, counting down.
GCTCTGATCATACTCCTTGTACTCATTCCGGCCCGCTCCTGGGCCTCCGGCGTTATATTCCGGATTATAGCTCTGGTCAACTTGATTTACGCCGGCATTTCCGGCGTTGCTCTGATTCCCAGGATTAACCGGCCTAGGTGGGACTGCAATCGTATTGGCACCTGTCAACGGCGATGGAGCTGCTGGGACAGAGGGTCTAGCCGGTCCCCAGGGACCTGCACGACCTGCTAATATGTCGTCCAGCCACGAACAGTTCCTTGTCAAATGGTTTGCCGGCTTTCCCGGCTGGAATGTGTGGAACACACAAGGCTTGTCCATGGCAAGACCCACAGTATACTTCGGCCACTGCTTCTTCTGGCCGGCGGCTCCGCCGGCATTCTTGTTGGTCCAGACATTCTTCTTCTGGAACGGCTGTGCTTGCTGCTGCGGCTGCTGCTGAGGCTGCTGATAGTCCTCATATCTCGGACGCTGGCTACTGCCGGCGCCCCCTTGCTCTTCCTCCACAGCTGCAACTTGTGCTGCCCCATACCGGTGATCCGGCCTTTCATCTCTTCTCTTGTTCCGGTTATCAGTGCGATAATATTGCCCTGATCTCCCGGCATTGCTGGTGTTCCCCTGGGTTTGCCCCTGTCCTTGTGAATCGAGACTGGGCTGCATGGGATCTCCCAGAGCATAACTATCAGCGATCTTGATTGTTTCGGCCAGCGTGGCCGGCATTTGCCTCTGAAGCTTTTGCCACAGCATGGTGCCATGCCGGCACCCATGAGCGAACCACATGATGGCCTGCTGCTCATTGATTCCTTCGCAGGAATTGCGCAACGTGCACCACCTGGTCAGATAGTCACGGTCAGTCTCATTCACTCCTTGCCGGCAGTTAGCCAGCTGCTGCGGACGGTTGGGCCTCTTGTATGTACTGGTAAAGTTCGACACAAACTGCTCTTCGAAATCAATCCAGCCGTTGATACTCCCGGCCGGCAAATTATTCAGCCATATCCTGGCTGGACCTTCCAACATCTGCGGCACATATCGTACCGCCCATCTGAGGTTTCCTCCGGCGATGTTCACCGCTGTGGAGTAATCCTCCAACCAATCTTCCGGCTTCGTACTGCCATTATATGTCCTCGCGCCACGCGCGAGCTGGAAGAAGTAAGGCACCGGCTCCCCCATAATCCGGGGTCCGAAACACATAGGGCCCGGAGCTCCTTGTCTCTCCACCAACTCTGATTGGTGGATCTTGTCCAGCTTGAAACGTGCATCATTGGCTTCCAAGGACCGAGGTCCAAGCCGGGATGCTATTGGGCCTGCGATCATCTGCTGCTGCTGCTCCGGCTGATGCTGCTCACTATGCCGGCCTTGCTGGTGCTGCTGCTGATATCCCGCCCTGGCAAGGGCGGAATTGCCGTCATCCTCTTGATGTCCCGGATGGCCTGCACCCTGCTGCTGCGCTGCACCTCCGGCGCCCTGTTGCTGACGCCGGGCTGCACTGTTACTCCGGCCACCACCGGCCGCGCCTGCTTCATGCCCGGCCGGCACACTCTGGCCGGGCTTCTTGCTGCCGACATACTTGTCAGCTTGGCCGACATTCTTCTGCACCATCGCCTGCTTTCCGGCGACAGCCGGATCGTACACCTGGATCTGCTTGTCCCGGCGGCCAGAGGTCACACTTCCGGCACGCCGGGCGCTAGGATGCGGGGACGAGGCTTGGCCCCTCGACCTCGCGCCGGCACCTCCCGCCGACACAATGTACTGAGACGCCCCGGCACCCGGGTTTGCCTTCTTAAAGGCTTCCTGCTGCTTTGTAGCTTCAGACAAAAGTTGGTTAAGCCGGGCTTGCTGCTCACGCAGTGCTTCGCCGGATAAACAAGATAAATCCTTAGCTACCTCGGCCGCCGCTCTAAGGTTCTTTACTGGCGAACTATAGACTACCTTAGGCACAGTACTAGTTGCGGTATGACTCTTATCTCTAGCATCTTTTCCTATCTCAGCATTAAGATTTCTGCCTCTAGTTCTAACCTCTTCTATCCGGCTAGGCCGGATTACTACAGGAGTAAAACCATGGGCTGCCTCATACTCACGGAGTTGCCGGTTAAACCGTTCGCGCTCCTGGTTCATGGCCAGGGCCTCGTCGACGAGGGCCTGACGAGATCCCTCCAGGACCTCCCTTGTCTGCTCCGGATCAACGCCGGATCGCACCGGCTCGAGAAGCCGGTCGATGATGGGAAGAAGAACCTCGCCCCTAGCCGGCACACCGGAAGTGCCGGCCAGGTTCTCCGCACGCTCCAACGGAGGACGCGCCGACCTCTTGACCTTCGGCGGCTCCGGAGGAGAAGCTCCGGCCGCTGCTACTTTGCCGGCATCTTCCGCCGGCGGCACGGATGTGCCGGCCATCATCACCTCAGCCGGCTCTACTGAGCGAGCGCTACGCCCAGCGTGAGCCAGCCGATGTGACGGAGGATCCGACGGCACCAGCACCTCCTTCCTGCAAATTCTCTCAGTCCCCACGTACACCTCGTGGGAACCGAAAGACATAATCCGGCCATCCCTGGGGAACGGCCGGCCACCGAGACAACCGGCGTTGTCACTGACGAAACTGAGCGAGCCTAGCCTCTGGACGAGGCCAGAGACCACGCGCACTCCCGAAGCTGCTATCACAGACCCCGTCCGAATGAACACTCCGCCCAGCATATCGATCTGCCCCACGGTGGGCGCCAAATGTCGTCGTGGTGAAACAACATATGCCATAGGATGGCTTAAATGGGGGCCGAACTAGCTGCTGGAGGATTCGGGAGAGGGGAACGAGCTAAAAAGCACGACAGAAAGAGGCACTGATCTACCCAGGTTCGGGGCTCTCGTAAGGAGATAACACCCCTACTCCTGCTCTACTGATTGTATATTTGGGTCGATGTAGTACACAACAATGGTGCTTCCAAGCTCTCTGCTAGAGAAGGAAGATGAACTGCTAAGTGTAGGAACACAGAGTGACCAACCCTTTACCAGGGCTCCCTATGCCACCTTATATAGTGGTGGCCAGGGTTACAACGGTCATACAAGACCACAAGACACGGGCTACACTCCAAACAGGAGCTGGTGACGATGGCAGAGACCCTTGACTTCGCCCCTGATTGCTCTCGATGGGACGCCTGATTGCTCTCGATGGGACGCCATATCCCTGTACCTTGTACCTCTTGAACTGTGGCCTTACCTCTGTGCGGTAAGCTCGTACTTGTGCACAGTGAGGGTAGGTAACCTCCACTGTGCACCCTGCCATCTTACTCTGCTACCATGCTTGGATGTTTTCTTCCTTGATTGTAGGGATGTGACACCTTGGTTGACTTAAGTATCCCGGATATGACCGTTGGCCATACCCAGGACTTATATGCCGGACCAACGACCTACGAGGGTCGGGTAATCCGGCCTCACCTGCTCCTGCACAACACATCAAATGGTTAGGCCGGCATATCTAAGTATATGCCGGCACACATATACCAGTATTCCGGCTATACCGGCATATCCAAGTATTAGCCGGGATACACACATATGCCGGCCTGGCCGATGCTCTCATATTCCGGCCAGGCCCTTTCTTGATAACTAGACACAAGTCAACCATAGACTTTGTGTCTTTCTAGTCTCTTGACCCTACCGGGGGTTATCCCCTCGACAATAGTCCAAGGTAGACTACTCACTCATCGCTCCGGAGGCAAGCATGGTGATGAAGAAGACCTCCGGTGGCGATTCCCCTCTCCGGCAGGGTGCCGGGAAGAGCTTCTGGACCCTCCCGATCTTCGGGTCGACGGTGGCGGCGGATCGCGATGTGTTCTGGAAATCTGATCGGGTACTTAGATTTTTTCCGTCGGGGGGTCTTTATAGGCGAAGGGACGATGTCAGAGGAGGGGCAAGGCGCCCTCACGTGGGCCCGGCGCGGCCAGGGGCCTGGCCATGCCACCCACGTGTGTGGGGCCCTGGTGCCCCCCCTCCGACACTTCTTCGGATCTCTGGAAGCTTCCGGGTAAAATAAGACTTCAGGAACTTGTTTCGTCCAATTCCGATAATATTTCCTGTGTATCACTTCTGAAACACAAAAACAGCAGAAAACAGGAAACTGGCACTGTGGCGCTTGTTAATAGGTTAGTTCCGGAAAATGCATAAAAGTGCCACTAAGTGTAACAAAACAATATGCAAATGGTGTAAAAACAAGCATGGAGCATCAAAAATTATAGATACGTTTGAGACGTATTAAGCATCCCCAAGCTTAACTCCTGCTCGTCCTCGAGTAGGTAAGTGATAACAAAGAAATAATTTTTGAGGTGACATGCACCTACACAATCTCGATCATATATGTAAGCATTGTGAGCTGGGATCATAAGAACTTAAAACATGGGCATGAAAGATATAATCATGACAATAAGAAACTTAGCAACCATGTTGTAAACATGCAAATGAACACAAACAAAAGATCATGAAAATGAAACAATGAAAGTCAAACGTGTGTTCAAATCATAAGGAAAAACATACAAATGGTTTTCAGCTTGTCCTTCAAAGAGAGCAAAACATAAATGCATAGGACACCTTCAAGTTTAAGAGGGCGACTAGATACAAATAATTTAAGAACAACTGAAACCAATCATCATGAATCAATCAATGAACTTTGGGACAATGCATATCACTTAATGGTACATAAAGAAAGAAGGTGGTGACTCAACATAAAAGTAAAAGAAAGGCCCTTCGCAGAGGGAAGCAGTGATTGCAAGTTTTATAACCTTCAAAAATTATGGTACTTACTGGCTTTGAGCTCTCATTGCCCCCATCATAAGCATCTTGAATGGTTAAAGTTAATGCGAGAACAATTATGATGCATATGCTTGACAAATCATAAGTTGAAAACCTCGTGCCCCGTGAATACGAGTACCCAAACCTCATGCTACTTTACTTAGAGTCCCAAGCAAGGCTCTTGTCATTGTAAGTATATGCATATCATTGAGAACCGCCAATGGAGTACCTCCGTGCCCGATGACATGGAACAAGCCCACACCAAAATGACAGGACAAGCAGACAATGAACACCTCGACATCTCTTTTATTTGCTATATTGTTTAGCTTTTTATTGTGAGATGCGTCGTCGAATGTTCACCATGGGTATGCTGCAAATTTCAACCATGAATTATGCATGGCTTAGATTGGCGGCCCGGCGTTTCCCTAACACATATACAAACTCCATGATCCCTACAAGATTCCCAATTCATTTCACACCGCGGGCATCCATAAACAAAAGATCACGATATCAACTCAAATAAGAAGTGCAATGTTGAAAGCTTGCCCATGACAGCATGGATGGGCTAGAATCCAACTTACAACTTGCAAGCATAACAACTCAACATAAGAGACCACAATGTCAAATTTTTAAGAACAGGAAAAAGTAAAGTGTGCCTTCCGGTTCGCGAGAGCTTTACTGACCGAATTTCGCATAACACTGGTAAGAGTTTAATTTGAAGAGAAAATAAAAGCAAGTCAAATTTACTTGGAATAGCAAATTGCTAGTAGGTATGTATGGTGGACACTTTGGAAAACTTTGGCTTTTAGGAGTTGGATGCACGAGTAGAGCTCATACTCAGTACAAGGCGAGGGCTAGCAAAAGACTGGGAGCGACCAACTAAGAGAGCAATAATGGCCATAATCATGCAAAGCGACAAAGCGACATTAAAAGAAGCATAAGATGGCATCAAAAGTCAAAGACTAAATGATCATGAAGGCTATTGGCGACTTGTAAGAGTCTAACATGTGTGAGCATGCGCCAAGTCAACCCAAATAAAGCATCAAGGAGAAAACTAAAATAATGCTTCCATACAATTAAAACAACGCATGATTTTTTCAAAGGCCCATTAAGCAATCTCAGTTATTTGAGACAAGTCATGCTACAGCAAAACCACTAAGCATACTATCAAAAAGACATCAAGCATGACATGAAAAAGCCTAAGCCGCAGTCTACACAAGCTCCTTCTTGTACCACTATTTTGCACAAAGCTTTTTCTCTTTTCCAACACCATTTGAAATTTTATAAACACCTCTTTTGATGAAAACAAATAAAGATCAGAGGCAAAAATACACCTTGATGAAAAGATATGACAAGGTCTGAACGCAAATCAAGGCGAAAACGAAAACCAAAAGCAGTAGCAGAAAAAGTAGAACACTCGATTTTAAATAAGAGTGAAAACTAGAGCGTTCTTTGCAAATGAAAACGAGTACATCTCCTCCAAAGAAAATTTGTTGGGGTCCAACCATTTATTGCAGCAAACAAACAAACTAAAACTAACTAAGAAAACTAAAACAACTGACGCTCCAAGAAAAACACATAGTGCATGAAGCAATAAAAATATAGTGTTTTGAAAGGTGACCTGATTTTTGCCGATGAAGAAGGGGTGCCTCGGGGGCATCCCCAAGCTTTGACGCTTGTACTTCTTGGATATTTCTTGGGGTGATGCATGGGCATCCCCAAGCTTGAGCTTTTGTCAATTCTTCAACTCATCTCATCATTCTCCAATCCCTACACTTGAAAACTTCCTTCATACAAAACTAAACACAATTCTATTAGCAACATTAGTGTAAGCATAAAATATATTCAACCTCTTTTAGCTTCAGGTTTCAACTCAAAACCACCACATATATAGCAAATACTACTGTAGCAACCTCCCAAAAAGTTCCATGATCAAAAGAACTCAAAAGAAAGCGATAAAGTGGCAAACACAAATATTGGCAGAAATCTGTCAAAACTGAACAGCTGACAAAGGTCGAATTTTTTAGGGATTTTCTGTTGCTCAAATCAAAAAGTGTTCAACTAACAAAAGTTTGGATATAATCTGGGGCATATGCACAAGAAATCGCAGGTCCAAAAGATAAACAGAGAATTTATACGAATTTTTACGGTGCGGCACCGAAAACAGTTTCAGGACAGCAACATCCCCAAATCTTTACCTCGCTCAAATTAGAGGCTTCCCTTGGCACAAAAACGAAATAAACAAGATAAGGAGTGGTCATTACAGTAGTAATGACTTCCAAGACTCAAATAAAAGAAAAAGTACTGAAAAGAAAATATTGGGTTATCTCCCAAGAGTGCTTTTCTTTAACGCCTTTGAGCTAGGCGCAGAAAATTGCGAATCAAGTATTTTCAGAAGAAGCATTAAGATCAACTGCAGAGGTCTTGTCAATAAGGCATTGTATTTTATCCACATAAGTTTTAAAAGACCCTTTGTGATCATTCTTTGGTACACTATTCTCATCAAAAAGATTTTCAGGACAGATCCAGTCAAAATTATTTTCGAAAGCTTCACACAATCCCAAAAGCTTGCAAGGTATAGGTATTTCGGCTCCTTCATTGTTAGTACCAATAACCTTTATAGGCAAACCGAGTTTATTAAAACGTTTAAGAACCTTTCTAGCTTCAATGACGACATCTTTAAATTCTAAGCGCAAAGTTTCCAAGATAAAAGCTTTCTTTTCGGGATCCTCAATTTTATGAAGCTTAAGGAACATGTATTGCATAAAAGGATTAAGACTAGCAAACCTAGTTTCCAACATGTGAATCAAATAAGTAGAAGCAACTTCAATACTAGGAGCTAGCTCAACCAAAGACTTTTCCTCAACTTCCTCATGCATACTAATGTGATTAAAGAACTCCTCAATGTTACTTTTGCCAATAATCGAACCACTACCTACTGAGAGGTCCTCCAGAACGTACTTAGGGATCAACATGATAAACTAAAAGTAAAGAAATAACAACTACCAAGGATTCTAATTTTTTTGGGTTTTTGATATAAAACGATGCAGGTAAAATAAATAAAGTAAAGCAAAACAATAACAAAGTAAAGGATGTGTGTGCGAAAAACTCCCCTCGCAGAAGTCTTCTCTTCCTCCCCGGCAACGGCGCTAGAAAAGAAGCTGCTACTCGGTGATGGCGCCAGAAAAGACTGGTGGCGTGTAGTTGACGTGGAGCAGTAAGTCCTTGTGCGTGGTGAATGACCAGCCCGTTGGGAACCCCAAGAGGAAGGTATCATGAGTGTAGCGGCTAGTTTTCCCTCAGTTAAGAAACCAAGGTTTAATGTCGATCTTGAAGAGGAGAGACGGTGACGACTGAAGGTGATATGGAACCTGCACACACACAACCAAGTACTTTGTTCCCAACTTGCGATGAGGTTGTCAATCTCACCGGTTTGCTTGAAACAAAGATTATGAGCGTATCGAGTGGAAAACAATATAGTATGCGAGTAAAGTAAACAGTATGAGTAAAGTAAACAGTGCGAGTAAAGTAAACAGGTGATAGCAATATGATGGAAATAGGACCGGGGTCCACAGTTCACTAGTGGTGTCTCTCCATAGATAAAAACATGCTGGGTAAACAAATTACAGTTGGGCAATTGATAGAATAAAGATAACGTGATATGTCAAGAAGATCACTATGAGATTTACTCTGGGCATTACAACAAAATACATAGACCGCCATCCAACTGCATCTATGACTAATAATCCACTCCCGGGGATATCAATCCGAACACCCCAGTAGTATTAAGTTGCGAACAACAGATAATTGCATTAAGCAAAGTGTGTAATGTAAACAAAGCATATGCCCTTGAGCATATGAATGTTGTTTTCTCCCTAGTAGCAACAGCACATCTACCACCTTAGAGGTTTCTGTCACTCCCCCAGGTGAAATAGAGACATGAACCCACTATCGAGCATAAATACCCCCTCTTGGAGTCACTAGCAACTACTCGGCCAAGATAGCTACTAACAACGGAGAGCATGCAAGATCATAAACAACATAGAGATAACAAAAGATATAATTCAGTACAGCAACTTAATCATAAACACCAATATTCATCGGATCCCAACAAACCAACATCATAGAATTACATAACGGTGATCTCAATCATGTAGGGCAGCTCATGAGATCTAAACATGAAGCACATGGTGGAGAAGACAACCATCTAGCTACTACTATGGACCCATAGTCCAAGGTAGACTACTCACTCATCGCTCCGGAGGCAAGCATGGCGATGAAGAAGACCTCCGGTGGCGATTCCCCTCTCCGGCAGGGTGCTGGGAAGAGCTTCTGGACCCTCCCGATCTTCGGGTCGATGGTGGCGGCGGATCGCGATGTGTTCTGGAAATCTGATCGGGTAATTAGGTTTTTTCCGTCGGGGGGTCTTTATAGGCGAAGGGACGATGTCAGAGGAGGGGCCAGGCGCCCTCACGTGGGCCCGGCGCGGCCAGGGGCCTGGCCGCGCCACCCACGTGTGTGGGGCCCTGGTGGCCCCCCTCCGACACTTCTTTGGATCTCTGGAAGCTTCCGGGTAAAATAAGACTTCAGAAACTTGTTTCGTCCAATTCCGATAATATTTCCTGTGTATCACTTCTGAAACACAAAAACAGCAGAAAACAGGAAACTGGCACTGTGGCGCTTGTTAATAGGTTAGTTCCGGAAAATGCATAAAAGTGTCACTAAGTGTAACGAAACAATAGGCAAATGGTGTAAAAACAAGCATGGAGCATCAAAAATTATAGATACGTTTGAGACGTATCAGTACCCGCGTTTTGCGAACCCTGCGGGTAAAGCACAACACGCCTATCTCCTTTTCGTCGTCCTCATACTTTTCTTCTCTCCAGGCGTGGTGTGATTTATTTACTCGAGCCTGTGCTATTATATTTCTTGCGTCATCCTTCCTTTTTTGTCGCCTTTCTTTTTCTGATGACTCGCTAGATTCGTTTCGTGTGACTTTATGCTTGAACTTCTCTTTTTGCCTCTCCTTGTAGCTTGTCGACTTCGCTTCTGGACCTTTTCCCCTGATCTTGTCTTCCAATATCCCGAGGCTTCGTATTGCGGCTTGGTGCATGTCTTCCAGTGGATCTCTGGGTTCTGGCCGCGTGGTTAGTAGGTATGCATGTGCTGCTATCAGCGCTGCTTCCGGTGTTTCTTGCACGAAATCTTCTTCCTCCTCCTCTGGCTGTGGAGTAATACTTCTCGAGTACCTTTCCTCTCTACTCTGCGCCATTGTTCCTCTGTTGTGTTTTGGGTCTCCATGCCTTTCCCTACTGTACTCTGAATCATCACTATAGTCTTCCCAATACTCTTCCCTTGACATACTGTTATTATCTTGACTTCTCAAAAGCGTGTCTCTTTCCTCTCTCAGTTTCTTCTTGTGCTGGTGTAATGCGTTTTTATATCCCATTAGAACTTCCCTTCTTGCGCCTTCGGGTACTTCTGTGCCATGATTGATAGCTGACATGATGATCCTCCACTCTCCGGCTGAGACATGAATTTTCTCCTTCTCCTTTTTATTGTGCTCCTTTATCTTGTCGACCTGCCTGTCGACCCCTTCGTTTCCCTCGTTATTGTTTTCTTCTTCTGCTTCAGTGATAATGACGCATAACTGGTGTACTCTTTTGGAGACGCCACTACTTTCAGCGGCGAAGTCCCTTGTACTACTGTGCGTTTTAACCGCTTTTACTTCTGTATCGAGTTTTTCCTAGATTTCGTCGACCTCTGCGACTTGTGCTTCTTCTAAGCTGACCGGCGAGTTTACCTCGCTGGAAGAGCCTTCAGATGATTCCATCATTGCCACTGTCTCGGGCTCGCTTGCCGACGGATCTGGCTTCGTCGGATCTGTTAGGCGAGTCGAACCCGAAGGTCCGATTAGTATGCTTAGACTTCCGATCGTCAACTCCATCTCTTGATTTCTGTTGGTTCCTGCACTGCTGTTGGCTAAAAGCGAAAAAGCCGTCGAATTCATGATTCCAACGCCCTTTATCCCCACGGTCGGCGCTAATTGACGAGGGTTAACTCGACAAATGTCCTAAATGAAGGACTTAGGATCGGGGAGATAGGGCATCGGATGAACTCGAAGGTAAGGTTAGTCGAAATAGGTGTATATCGAAAGTAAACTTGGGTGTTGAACCTTGCTTTCAATCTGGCCTACACCGTCCCCTCCTGGCCCCAATATATAGGTGGCCAGGTCTCGAGGATCGGGTAGGGTCCGATACAGATTACAACATCGACATACGGTAAGAACTCATATCTCGACTATCATTACAATTGGGCCTGGCTTAACGGGCCTCAGGGGTACTCAACTAACGGGCTCTATTAGCTATACCCTTGTCACCTATGGGACTTTATTTGCGTGCTAATAGCAATGTTATTAGTATGCATTCTTTGAACACCATTATTGCTAATGCTATGGAAAAGTCTAAGCTTGGGGAAGCTGGTTTTGATGAGCATGATATTTTTTGTCCCCCAAGCATGGAGGAGAAAATTTACTCCGATGATACTATGCCTCCGATTTATGATGATTACAATGATGAGTATGATATTTTTAGTCCACCTACTATTGAGGAGAAAATAAGGTATGATTACAATATACCTACTATTTTTGATTATTACGGTGATGAGAATAATATTGATAGCTATGTTGTTGAATTTGCTCCCACTACGATTAATAAGAATGACTATGCTTATGTGGGGAGTATTAATTCTTTTATGCATGTGGCTCATGCTAAGAATGTTTTATGTAATATTTATATTGTTAATTTTGTTCATGATGCTACTGAAAGTTATTATGATAGAGGGAAATATGGTTTTATGCATCTCAATAATATTAAGTTTCCCCTCTTTATGTTGAAAATCTTGAACTTGCATGATACGTCTCAAACGTATCTATAATTTTTGATGCTCCATGCTTGTTTTTACACCATTTGCCTATTGTTTCGTTACACTTAGTGGCACTTTTATGCATTTTCCGGAACTAACCTATTAACGAGTTGCCACAGTGCCAGTTCCCTGTTTTCTGCTATTTTTGTGTTTCAGAAGTGATACACAGGAAATATTCTCAGAATTGGACGAAACAAGTTCCTAAAGTCTTATTTTACCCGGAAGCTTCCAGACATCCGAAGAGGTGTCAGAGGGGGGCCACCAGGGCCCCAGACACATGCCCGGCGCGGCCAGGGGTCTGGCCGCGCGGGGCCCGCGTGTGGGCCCCTGGCCCCTCCTCCGACGGTGCCCCTTCGCCTATATAAAGCCTCGGGATGGAAAACCCTAGGGGATTCGGCAATTTTCCAGAAACAGTTCCGCAGCTCCGCCGCCGTCGCCGACGAATTTCGGGGGACAGAAGTCTCTGTTCCGGCACCCTGCCGGGACGGGGAAGTGCCCCCGGAGCCATCTCCATCGACCTCCATCGCCGTCTCCGCCGTCTCCATCGACCTCACCGCCATCTCCATCAACCTTGCTGTCTCCTATGATGAGGAGGGAGTAGTTCATCCCCGGGGCTAAGGGCTCTACCGGTAGCTATGTGGTTCACCTCTCTCTCCCATGATGTGATCTTTATGTGATCGTGAGCTTTGTATCATGTTGAACAAGTACATGTTATTATTCAGATATTTTGTGTACTCTAGCAATGTTATTAAAGTAATCTATTCCTCCTGCTATGGTGTAACGGTGACAGTGCGTGCATCATGGTGGTACTTGGTTTAGGCTATGATTGTGATCTCTTGTGGATTATGAGAATAATTATTGCTATGATAGTTTGAGTGATCTATTCCTCCTTTCATGGTGTAATGTTGACAGTGTGTGCACCGTGTTAGTACTTGGTTTAAGTTGCAATGATTTCTATCTTGAGTTGTGATCTGATTTGGGTATCGCTATGAGTGGTGTTTGTCAAGTACTTGATGAACTTTAAGGGGTGCTTCTGTAGCCACTACACAATGATTAGTGTTATTCAATAGGAGAGTAATTCAGAGTGCCTTAGCAAGGAGAAGTTACTTGTTCAGTCATGTTATATTGTTGGGAGTGTGTCCACTAGTGAAAGTATGATCCCTAGGCCTTGTTTCCAAGCTTTGCACACCGTTTACTTGCTATTTTGTTACTTGTTTGCTCGCAGCGATATTTATTTCACATCACGTTTGCTACTTATAATCATCTATACCGCTTGTATTTCACTATCTCTTCGCCGAACTAGTGCACCTATACATCTGACAAGTGTATTGGGTGTGTTGGGGACACAAGAGACTTTCTGTATCGTAATTGCAGGGTTGCTTGAGAGGGATAGCTTTGACCTCTAACCTCCCTGAGTTCGATAAACCTTGGGTGATCCACTTAAGGGAAACTTGCTGTTGTTCTACAAACCTCTGCACTTGGAGGCCCAACAAGTGTCTACAAGAATAGAAGTGTGTAGACATCAAGCTCTTTTCTGGCGCCGTTGCCGGGGAGGTAAGGTAAAAGGTACTCACATCCTCCTGTGTGAGTGCTCGGAGTTATTTCCTTTAGATTCTGCAATTATATCTTTTTGTTTCTTGTTTTTATTTTCACTAGTTAGGCTTAATGGAAAATAAAGAGTTCTTTAGTCTTTTTCCTAATTTTAGATTTGAAGAGAAAATTGAAAATCCTTTGGAGCTTATTTCGCATAGCAATGTTATTAGTACGAATGCTTTGAATACTATTAATGCTAATGCTATAGAAAAGTCTAAGCTTGGGGAAGCTGGTTTTGTTGAGTATGATATTTTTAGTCCCCTAGCTTTAGTGGAGAAGGTTTGTTCTGATAATATTTTATCTCCCATATGTGATGTTTCTAGTGATGCTTGTGCTCCCCATCCTTTTAAAATACCTACGAAGATTGTTGAACGTGTTAGGGATAACTGCTATTTAGGAGATGGAACTGTCCATCCTGGTGATCATTTGCTCTTTATACATGAATTATGCGAGTTGTTCCAGTGTGCAGGTATTTCAATGAACCAAGTTAAGAAGAAGCTATTCTCTTTGTCACTGAAAGGCAGAGCTGAGGAATGGTATCGGCTGCTTGAAGATGGTCCATCTATTGGCTGGGAGGAAATTGTACCTCTCTTTTATTCTAAATTCTATCCTCCAAGTGAGATTCATAAAGATCGTAATCAGATATATAATTTTTGGCCTCATGAGGGAGAAAGCATTGCCCAAGCGTGGGGAAGATTGAAGTTACTAATGCATAAATGTCCTATTCATGATCTTCCCCGTAATATTGTTATTAATAATTTTTATGCAAGGCTTTCAGGATATTACAAGGACTATCTAGATGCATGCTTTGATGGGTCTTTCACAAGCAAGGATGTTGACACCAAGTGGGATCTGCTTGAGACAATTCAAAACAATATTGAAGGTTGGGATAGCGACAAAGGTAAGGGATCAGGTATGAATTACGAGTTTGATTGCATTAAGTCTTTCGCTGAAACTGCTAATTTTCAAGAGCTTAGTGCTAAATATGGTCTTGATCCTCAAATTATGGATGATTGCTTTAAAACCTTTGCTTCCTATATGAATGTTCCTAAAAGAAATGGGGACGTGTATCATGAACCTTTTAAGGACACTTGCATAGAAAGTGATATTGTTGTTGATGATTGCAATAAACATGCTCAAACTTCTAAAAGTACTATTTCTTATAAGCATGTTAATTTTTGCGGAGTACATAGACCTTGTGAACAGAGTTACAACAAGGAAGATTATTGCATCACCCACGCAAATGAAGAAACTACTATGTGGTACAAGGATATAGGTGAGATCGGTAAAAAGGTTTGTGAGCTTTATCCTTTTCTTTGTAAACATTGCGATGACATAGGTCATTTTAATTTCCAATGCTCAAACCCTAATAGTTACTCTTCTAGTACCTTAAGTTTGTATTGTGATGACAAGATTACTCCTAATCAGCATGATGAGCTCACTTTGTTCTTGGCGTGTGACGAGATATCTAGAAAGATTGCTTTGATAGATATGAATGATGTTGATATTAATAGCACCCTTCGTGGTTGTCGTCTCTATTGTGCTAAAGATTGCCTTGCAAATACTTACATTCAGAATCTTATAAAACTTGATATTTTGCCAAGCTATGACAGGACGGATAGATGTTTTTATCTTATTAATAGAGAGGAGGAATCCTCCAAAGTTTCTTCTGTTGTTCCTGTCAGCAAACCAGATTATGTGGAGAAGATGCCTTTCCCTCCTAGAGAATATGTGGAGAAGATGCCCTTCAAGTCTCTCCCTCCTAAAGGTGAGAGTAAGAAGAAGAAGAAGAAGAAGAAGAGGAGTAAGAGGCGAGAGGACACTGTATCTTCCCCTAAGCGTTATGATCCTGCTATAGATTATGATAATTCTGATTGGGATGATGTTCCTATGCCTATTACTTATGTTAGTGATCATGATTGGGAAAAGCACTCTACTTTTGATATTGAAAATCTTTTTGGTACCAATTCTAAGGTTAATAATTGTTGTACCATTAGTGCTATCCATGTTCCTTCTTATGATGATATGTTTGATGAATATGCTATGCGACATAGTACTTCTCTATCTTGTGATGATACTAAGCCTCTAGTTTATGATGATGTTTATAATGTTTTCAATTCACCTACTTTTGAGGAGAAAAATAGTTATGATTACAATATGCCTCCTGTTTTTGATGATTATGGTGATGAGAATAATTATTTTGTTGAATCTGCTCCTACTACAATTGTTCATGTGGGGAGTATTAATCCTTTTATGCATGTGGCTCATGATAGGGATGTTTTATGTGATATTTATATTGTTAGTTCTATTCATGATGCTACTGAAAGTTATTATGAGAGAGGGAAACATGGTTTGATGGACCTCAACAATATTGAGTTTCCCCTCTTTATGTTGCAATTCTTGAAGTTGTACTTGTTTTGCCTTCCTATGCCTTTTGCTTTGCGCTTTTATGACTTGTCTCTTTACAAGACTATTTTTCTTAGGAAGTGGTTTAGATTTAAATGTGTTTCATACATGCTTTTTTATGCTCTCTATTGCTTCAAGTTCTTATATGGCGCCTTTGCCTCAAGCTTTTATATGGCGCCCACATGAGCATCTTTGCAAATTACTGTGCCTAGCTCAAAGGCGTTAAAGAAAAGCACTCTTGGGAGATAACCCATTGTTTATTTTCAGTACTTTTTCTTTTATTTGAGTCTTGGAAGTCATTACTACTGTAATTACCGCTCCTTATCTTGTTTATTTCGTTTTTGTGCCAAGAGAAGCCTCTAATTTGAGTGAGGTAAAGATTTGGGGATGTTGCTGTCCTGAAACTGTTTTCGGTGCTACACCGTAAAAATTCGTGAAAATTCTCTGTTTATCTTTTGGACCTGCGATTTCTTGTGCATATGCCCCAGGTTATATCCAAACTTTTCTTAGTTGAACACTTTTTGATTTGAGCAACAGAAAATCCCTCAAAAATTCGTCCTTTGTCAGCTGTTCAGTTTTGACAGATTTCTGCCAATATTTGTTTTTGCCACTTTATCGCTTTCTTTTGAGTTCTTTTTTGTCATGGAACTCTTGTGGAAGTTGCTACAGTAGTATATACTTTATATGTGGTGGTTTTGGGTTGAAACCTGAAGCTAAAAGAGGTTGAATATATTTTATGCTTACACTAATGTTGCTAATAGAATTGTGTTTAGTTTTGTATGAAGGAAGTTTTCAAGTGTAGGGATTGGAGAATGATGAGATGAGTTGAAGAATGGACAAAAGCTCAAGCTTGGAGATGCCCATGCATCACCCCAAGAAATATCCAAGAAGTACAAGCGTCAAAGCTTGGGGATGCCCCCGAGGCACCCCTTCTTCATCGGCAAAAATCAGGTCACCTTTCAAAACACTATATTTTTATTGCTTCATGTACTATGTGTTTTTCTTGGAGCGTCAGTTGTTTTAGTTTTCTTAGTTGGTTAGGTTTGTTTGTTTTCTGCAATAAATGGTTAGATCACATCATGTTTCTTTTGGAGGAGATGAACTCGTTTTCATTTGCTAAGAACACTCAGTTTTTCACTCTTATCGTTCACCGAGTGTTCTTCTTTTTCTGCTACTGCTTTTGGTTTTCGTTTTCGCCTTGATTTGCGTTCAGATCTTGTCATATCTTTTCATCAAGGTGTATTTTTGCCTCTGATCTTTATTGGTTTTCATCAAAAGAGGTGTCTTTAAAAATTTCAAATGGTGTTGGAAAAGAGAAAAAGCTTTGTGCAAAAAGTGGTACAATAAGGAGCTTGTGTAGACTGTGGCCTAGGCTTTTTCATGTCATGCTTGATGTCTTTTTGATAGTATGCTTAGTGGTTTTGCTGTAGCATGACTTGTCTCAAATAACTGAGATTGCTTAATGAGCCTTTGAAAAAATCATGCGTTGTTTTTATTGTATGGAAGCATTATTTTGGTTTTCTCCTTGATGCTTTATTTGGGTTGACTTGGCGCATGCTCACACATGTTAGACTCTTACAAAGTCGCCATTAGCCTCCATGATCATTTAGTTTTTGACTTTTGATGCCATCTTATGCTTCTTTTAATGTAGCTTTGTCGCTTTGCATGATTATGGCCATTATTGCTCTCTTAGTTGGTCGCTCCAAGTCTTTTGCTAGCCCTCGCCTTGTACTGAGTATGAGCTCTACTCGTGCATCCAACTCCTAAAAGCCAAAGTTTTCCAAAGTGTCCACCATACATACCTACTAGCAATTTGCTATTCCAAGTAAATTTGACTTGCTTTTATTTTCTCTTCAAATTAAACTCTTACCAGTGTTATGTGAAATTCGGTCAGTAAAGCTCTCACGAACCGGAAGGCACACTTTACTTTTTCCTGTTCTAAAAATTTGACATTGTGGTCTCTTATGTTGAGTTGTTATGCTTGCAAGTTGTAAGTTGGATTCTAGCCCAGCCATGCTGTCATGGGCAAGCTTTCAACATTGCACTTCTTATTTGAGTTGATATCGTGATCTTTTGTTTATGGATGCCCGCGGTGTGAAATGAATTGGGAATCTTGTGGGGATCATGGAGTTTGTATATGTGTTAGGGAAACGCCGGGCCGCCAATCTAAGCCATGCATAATTCATGGTGGAAATTTGCAGCATACCCATGGTGAACATTCGATGACGCATCTCACAATAAAAAGCTAAAAAAATGGCAAATAAAAGAGATGTCGAGGTGTTCATTGTCTGCTTGTCCTGTCATTTTGGTGTGGGCTTGTTCCATGTCATCGGGCACGGAGGTACCCCATTGGCGGTTCTCAATGATATGCATATACTTACAATGACAAGAGCCTTGCTTGGGACTCTAAGTAAAGTAGCATGAGGTTTGGGTACTCGTATTCACGGGGCACGAGGTCTTCAACTTATGATTTGTCAAGCATATGCATCATAATTGTTCTCGCATTAACTTTAACCATTCAAGATGCTTATGATGGGGGCAATGAGAGCTCAAAGCCGGTAAGTACCATAATTTTTGAAGGTTATAAAACTTGCAATCACTGCTTCCCTCTGCGAAGGGCCTTTCTTTTACTTTTATGTTGAGTCACCACCTTCTTTCTTTATGCACCATTAAGAGAGCATAGTTGTCATTCTTAGTGTGATATGCATTGTCCCAAAGTTCATTGATTGACTCATATTGTTGGTTTCACTTGTTCTTAAATTATTTGTATCTAGTCGCCCTCTTAAACTTTGAGGTGTCCTATGCATTTATGTTTTGCTCTCTTTGAAGGACAAGCTGAAAACCATTTGTATGTTTTTCCTTATGATTTGAACACACGTTTGACTTTCATTGTTTCATTATCATGATCTTTTGTTTGTGTTCATTTGCATGTTTACAACATGGTTGCTAAGTTCTTATTGTCATGATTATATCTTTCATGCCCATGTTTTAAGTTCTATTGATCCCAGCTCACCAATGCTTACATATATGATCAAGATTGTGTAGGTGCATGTCACCTCAAAAATTATTCTTTGTTATCACTTACCTACTCGAGGACGAGCAGGAGTTAAGCTTGGGGATGCTTGATACGTCTCAAACGTATCTATAATTTTTGATGCTCCATGCTTGTTTTTACACCATTTGCCTATTGTTTCGTTACACTTAGTGGCACTTTTATGCATTTTCCGGAACTAACCTATTAACGAGTTGCCACAGTGCCAGTTCCCTGTTTTCTGCTGTTTTTGTGTTTCAGAAGTGATACACAGGAAATATTCTCGGAATTGGACGAAACAAGTTCCTAAAGTCTTATTTTACCCGGAAGCTTCCAGACATCCGAAGAGGTGTCAGAGGGGGGCCACCAGGGCCCCAGACACATGCCCGGCGCGGCCAGGGGTCTGGCCGCGCGGGGCCTGCGTGTGGGCCCCTGGCCCCTCCTCCGACGGTGCCCCTTCGCCTATATAAAGCCTCGGGACGGAAAACCCTAGGGGATTCGGCAATTTTCTAGAAACAGTTCCGCAGCTCCGCCGCCGTCGCCGACGAATTTCGGGGGACAGAAGTCTCTGTTCCGGCACCCTGCCGGGACGGGGAAGTGCCCCCGGAGCCATCTCCATCGACCTCCATCGCCGTCTCCGCCGTCTCCATCGACCTCACCGCCATCTCCATCAACCTTGCTGTCTCCTATGATGAGGAGGGAGTAGTTCATCCCCGGGGCTAAGGGCTCTACCGGTAGCTATGTGGTTCACCTCTCTCTCCCATGATGTGATCTTTATGTGATCGTGAGCTTTGTATCATGTTGAACAAGTACATGTTATTATTCAGATATTTTGTGTACTCTAGCAATGTTATTAAAGTAATCTATTCCTCCTGCTATGGTGTAACGGTGACAGTGCGTGCATCATGGTGGTACTTGGTTTAGGCTATGATTGTGATCTCTTGTGGATTATGAGAATAATTATTGCTATGATAGTTTGAGTGATCTATTCCTCCTTTCATGGTGTAATGTTGACAGTGTGTGCACCGTGTTAGTACTTGGTTTAAGTTGCAATGATTTCTATCTTGAGTTGTGATCTGATTTGGGTATCGCTATGAGTGGTGTTTGTCAAGTACTTGATGAACTTTAAGGGGTGCTTCTGTAGCCACTACACAATGATTAGTGTTATTCAATAGGAGAGTAATTCAGAGTGCCTTAGCAAGGAGAAGTTACTTGTTCAGTCATGTTATATTGTTGGGAGTGTGTCCACTAGTGAAAGTATGATCCCTAGGCCTTGTTTCCAAGCTTTGCACACCGTTTACTTGCTATTTTGTTACTTGTTTGCTCGCAGCGATATTTATTTCACATCACGTTTGCTACTTATAATCATCTATACCGCTTGTATTTCACTATCTCTTCGCCGAACTAGTGCACCTATACATCTGACAAGTGTATTGGGTGTGTTGGGGATACAAGAGACTTTCTGTATCGTAATTGCAGGGTTGCTTGAGAGGGATAGCTTTGACCTCTAACCTCCCTGAGTTCGATAAACCTTGGGTGATCCACTTAAGGGAAACTTGCTGTTGTTCTACAAACCTCTGCACTTGGAGGCCCAACAAGTGTCTACAAGAATAGAAGTGCGTAGACATCATTGCACTTGTTTTATCTACCCATGCTTGTTACTATGTGCTTCTTTGATTTATTTTCTTACAAGATTCCTATGCATAGGAAGTGGGTTAGACTTAAATGTGTTTCATATTTGCTTTTTTATGCTCTCTCTTGCTTCAAGTTCTTTTCTGGCGCCTTTGCTTCAAGCTCTTTTATGGTGCTTATGTGAGCATCTTCTCAAATTTTTGCGCCTAGCTCAAAGGCGTTAAAGAAAAGCACTCTTGGGAGATAACCCAATGTTTTCTTTTCAGTACTTTTTATTTTTGTTGAGTCTTGGAAGTTATTACTACTGTAATGACCTCTCCTTATCTTTTTTATTTCGTTTTTGTGCCAAGAAGAACCTCTAATTGGAGGAAGGTAAGATTTGGAGAAGTTGTTGTCCTGAAACAGATTTCTGTGCTGTACCGTAAAAATTTGTGAAAATTTTCAGAACATCATTTTCATCTGCGATTTCTTGTGCACATGCCCCAGGTTATTGTCTAACTTTCATTAGTTTTTCACTTTTCTATTTGAGCAACATAAGATTTTCAAAAAAATCGATCTTTACTAGTTGTTCTGTTTTGACATATTTCTGCCACTATTTGCGTTCGCCTCTTGATCTCTTTATTTTTAGTTATTTTGATTACGGAACTTTTGAGAGAAGTTGCTACAGTAGCTTATGTGTTAATATATGTTAGACTTGAGTTCAAACTGAACCAAAAGTGGATTTACTATCTTGCATAAACTAATGTTGCTAATGAGAATTGTGTGAAGTTTTGTATGAAGGAAGTTTTCAAGTGTAGGGAAAGGAGAATGATGAGATGAGATGAAGTATGGACAAAAGCTCAAGCTTGGGGATGCCCATGTCACCCCAAGAAATATCCAAGAAGTACAAGCGTCAAACCTTCGGAATGCCCCATGGCACCCTCTTCTTCATCAACAAAAATATTAGGTCATCTTTCAAGACACTATATTTTTATTGCTTCATATGATATGTGTTGTTCTTGGAGCGTCTTTATTTTTGCTTTCAGTTTTCTTTTGTTTTGTTTGCTGTAATAAATGGTTGGATCACGCCATATTTGTTTTGGAGATAGACACGCTCCATTTCCATTGCCTATAACACTCTAGTTTTCACTCTTATTGTTCTGCGAGTGTTCTCTTTTTCTAATACTGCGTTTAGCTTTTATTTTTCGCCTTCATTTTTGTTCAGAACTTTTTAGTTCTTTGTAGCTAGGTGTGTTTAGACCTCTGGTATTTGTTGCTTTTCATCTTTGGGAGTTGTTTCAAAAAGGTTGATTGGTGTTGGAAAAGAGTAAACAGTTTTATGCTTATAGTGATGCAAAAAGGGAGCTTGTTTAGACTGTTGCTTAGACTTTAGCATTTCATGCTTGATATTATTTTGATTATATGCTTAGTTGTTATTTTTGTAGCATGACTTGTCTCAAATAACTGAGAGTGCTTAATGTTCCTTTGAAAGAATCATGCATTGTTTTTATCTTATAGAAGCGTAATATTATGGTATTCTCCTTTGATGCTTTATTTGGGTTGACTTGGCGCATTCTTACACCATGTTTGACTTTAAACCAGTCGCCTCAAGCCTCTATGATCATTTGATTTTTGACTTGTGATATCACTTTATGCTTTGGTTAATAATGTTTTGTCGCTATGCATGATTATGTCCGTTATTGCTCTCCTAGTTGCTCGCTCCCAGTCTTTTGCTAGCCTTCACCTGTACTGAGAGGGAATACTTCTCGTGCATCCAACTCCCAAAAAACCAAAGTTTTTCCAATGTGTCCACCATATCTACCTAATAGCAATTTGCTATTCCAAGTATATTCGTCTTGCTTTTATCTATATTCCAAATTAAACTTTTTGTTATGAGAAAATTAGTTAGTAAAGCTCTCACGAACTTGATGGCACATTTACTTTCTTGCACTTAATAAACTTGACCATTGTGGCTCTCTTATGATGATTATATGCTTGCAAGTTGTAAGTTGGGACTTAGCTCAGCTATGATGTCATGGGGCACGCTTTCAACATTGCACTTATTCTTATTCAGTTGATATCATGATCTTTTGTTTATGGATGCCTAGCGATGTGAAATAAGTTGGAAACTTGTGAGCTCATGGAGTTTGTATATGTGTTAGAGAAATGCCTGGGCCGCTAATCTAAACCATGCATCATTCATGGTGGAAATTTACAGCATAACTATAGTGGACATTCGACGACGCATCTCAAAATAAAAAGCTATACCCAATGGTAAATAAAAGCGATGTCGAGGTGTTCATTGTCTGTTTGTCCTGTCATTTTGATATGGGAAAGCTTCCATATCCTCGGGCAGGAGGTACCCCGTTGGTGTTCTCGATGATACATGTATGCTTACAATGACAAGAACTTGCTTGGGACCTAAGTCGAGTAGCATGTGGTTTAGGTACTCGTATTCACGGGGCATGAGATTTTCAACTTATGGTTTGTCAAGCATATATCTCATATTTGTACTCGCATTAACCTTAACCACTCAAGATGCCTATGATGGGGGCAATGAGAGCTCAAAGCTAATAAGTACCATAATTTTTGGAAGGTTTCTAAAACTTGCAATCACTACTTCCCTCTGCGAAGGGCCTTTCTTTTACTTTTATGTTGAGTCTTCATCTTCTACCTTTATGCACCGATTAAGAGAGTATAGTTGTCATTCTGAGTATAATGTGCATAGTCCCAAAATTTATTATTGATTGATTCATGATTATGGTATTGCTTGTTCTCAAATTATTTGTATCTAGTCACCCTCTTGAACTTTGAAGGTGTCCTATGCATTTATATTTTGCTACTCCACAAGGGACAAGTTGAATACCACTTTGCTATGTTTTCTATATGCTCGAAACAAACAATTGACTTTCAATGCATTACTATTCATGATCTTTGTTTGTGTTTCTTTTCATGTTGTAACATGGTTGCTAAGTTCTATGGTTAGAATTATATCTCTTATGCGCATGTTTAGAGTACTTTGATCTCAGCATGCAATGCTTTACTTTGATTTGATCAAGATTATGTTGGTGCATGTCACCTCAAAAATTATTGTTTTGTTATCACTTTCCTACTCGAGGATGGGCAGGAGTTAAGCTTGGGGATGCTTGATACGTCGCAAATGTATCTATAATTTCTGATGCTCCATGCTTATTTTACACCAATTGCTTTGTGTTTTGTTTACACTTCATGGCATTTTTATGCATTTTCTGGAACTAACCTATTAACAAGATGCCATAGTGCCAGTTCCTATTTTCTACTGTTTTTGTGTTTTAGAAAAGTTACACAAGAAATATTCTTGGAATTGGATGAAACGAAGCCCAAAGTTCCTATTTTCCCCGACATGAGACGGAGTCCAAAGCAGAGACGAAGGAGGGCCAGGAGGTGACCACACCACCTGGTGGCGCGGGTGCACCCCTGGCCATGCCACCCTGTGGTGTGGGGCCCCTGGGTGCCCTCTGACATCGCCCCTCTGCCTATAAAAAGCCTCCAACGCGAAAACCCTAAATCAATCGCCATTTTCCTAGATAAAGTTCCGCGGCACCGCCGCCGTCGCAGACGAAGTTCGGGGGATAGAAGTCTTTGTTCCGGCACCCTACCGGGATGGGGAATTGCCCCAGGAGCCATCTCCATCGACTCCACTGCCATCTCCATCGCCGTTGCTGTCTCCCATGATGAGGTGGGAGTAGTTCTCCCTGTTGGAATTATGCCCTAGAGGCAATAATAAAGATGTTATTATTATAATTCTTGTTCATGATAATGTTTATATTCCATGATAGAATTGTATTAAGAGAAAACTTTAATACTTGTGTGGTTTATGAACAACACCGTGTCCCTAGTACGCCTCTAAGGACTAGCTCATTGATTAATGATGGTTAAGGTTTCCTAACCATAGACCTGAGTTGCCAATTAATAATGAGATCATGTCATTAGGAGAATGATGTGATGGACTGACCCAAATAATGCACAACAATTAGATCGTGTCATTGTGTTCATCTTTGCGAAGCTTTTTCCTATGTCAAGTATTGTATTCCTTAGACCATGAGATAATGCAACTCCCTAGTGCCGGAAGAGAGCTTTGAGGTTATCAAACGTCATCCTATGAAAGGGTGATCATAAAGGTGTCTCTCAGGTGATCGGAAAGTACTTGTTGGGTTGTATGTATCGAGATGGAATTTGTCCCTCCCGAGTCAGAGAGTTTGGGCCCACTCGGTAATCGATATCAACACCGCTTGTAAGCACGTGGTTAAGGAGTTAATCACAACATGATATCGGATTACGAAACGAGTAAAGTACTTGTTGTGGACGAGATTGAACTAGGTATGCAGATACCAACGATCGAATCTCGGGCAAGTAAAATATCGCGTGACGAAGGGAATACATATACAAGATTAATTGAATCTTGGCATTGTGGTTCATCCGATATGATCATCGATGAATATGTGGGAGTCAATATGGGTTTCCAGATCCCGCTATTGATTATTGATAGAAGATCATGTCTGCATATTCTCGAACCTGTAGGGTCACACACTTAACGTGTACCGATGCTAGGATAGAATGGATAATTGGTTATTGAGTTTTTGTTCGGAGTCTCGGATGAGATCCCGGACATCACGAGAGGTTCCGGAATGGCCCGGAGAATAAGATTCATATAAAGGAAAGTAGTTTTTGGATTCCGGATGTTTCAGAGTTTATCGGTATTGTACCGAAATGTTCTAGAAGGTTCCGGAGTGGGGCCATTGTGGGCCCACTTGATAGAGGCCTGCGTGGGCCTAAAGGGGAGTGTCCTGGCCACTTGGGCCAGGCGCACCAACCCCCTAAGGCCCAGCCGGCCAGCCCAAGGGGAAACCCTAAGGGAATGTTCTAGAGGGAAAGGGGAAAACTTGCCCCCACTCCTCCTCTTGGCCGCCGGTCCTAGGGCTTGGAGGAGGGGCCAAGCTGGCCACCCAGCCTCCTATATAAGGGAGGGCTGGGGCGCAGCCTCCCCCTCTCCCAACCCTAGCCGCCGGCCCAACTGCTGCCCTCCACTTCTCTCTCTCGCGACTGCACGTAAGCGAAGCCCTGCTGCAGAAATTCTCCACCATAAGCACCACGTTGTCGTGCTGCTGATCCAATCTATCGCTCCACCATACTTGCTGGACCAAGGAAGGAGGAGACATCACTGCACCGTACGTGTGCATCTCTCGGATGCGTCGCCACTTGCGGCGTTGGATCAGATCGAATCGCGAGGAGGAGAAGGCTAGTACGACTACATCATCCACGTTCTGTTGAACGTTTCCGCTGTGCGAAGGGTATGAAGATCTCATCTATCTCTCTCGTTGATTACATCTCCTAGATTATATCTTGGCTTTCTTGTTCGCATCCATAGGATTTTTTTTGATTTACTATGCTGCGAAACCCTTCAGTGGTATCAGAGCTAGATCTATGCGTAGATGTGTTTCACGAGTAGAATGCAACATGCTTGTTGCGGGCGTTGATATTTTCTGTTGCAAACCTCTATGTTGTGTATTTCTTATGGTGCGACATAGTGAGATCGAAGCGGTCCAGGCCAACTTTACGCGACCTCATTCGCGAGACCGGGTCCGCACTTGACGTGTGGCTTGTTCCACACATGCGGCTGGTGCATGCCAGTTTCTCTCACTATAGTAGTCATGAGATTTACAACGGATGTTAGCAACCATAATATCACCGTTGTGGCTTTTTGTAGGTAATAATCGTTCTTAACTTGTTACTCCCATAAGCCACATAAAACATGCAACAAAAAAGTAGAGGCGTCTAACTTGTTTTTGCAGGGAGTGTTTTGTGATATGGTATGGCCACAAGATGTGATGTGATATATGTGATGTATGCGATGATCATGTTTTGTAATATTTCACGACTTGCATGTCGATGAGTTCACAACCGGCAGGAGCCATATGTTTGTCTTTATAATTGTGTATGACCTGCGTGTCAACTTCTTATACGCCATGTAATAGCTTTACTTTATCCCTAAGTAGTTAGCAATAGTTGTAGTTGCTATTCGTGGTGGAGGCAATCATGGTGGAGTGATGGAGATCATGCCGGCGCGCACAAGATGGAGATCATTGCGCGGAGATTGGCTATACCATGTCACATAAAATTATATGCATGTGATGTTTATCTTTTATGTATCTTATTTTGCTTTGATCGTGACGGTAGCATTATAAGATGATTCCTCACTTAAAGATCAAGATAAAATTGTGTTCTTCCCATGTATGCACCGTTGCGAAAGTTCATCGTTTATGAAGCATCTCGTGATGATCGGGTGCTATAAACTCTACGTTCACATACAACGGGTGCAAGCCAGTTTTGCACATGCGGAAATACTTGGGTTTGACTTGACGAGCCTAGAATGTACAGACATGGCCTCAGAACACACGAACCGAAAGGTTAAACATGAGTCATATGAATGATATGATCGACACTTCGTTGTCCACCATTGAAGCCACATCTCTTCTCGTGAAAATCGGATTAGGTGTGGTGAATTTGGATCGTGTTCACTAAACAACTTGAGGGATGTTGAATTTAGTGGGAGTTCATCTAGTAATTTGATTAAGTTGAACTAGTTATCATGAAGATAGTCTAAATTTTACTTGCAAATTTTGTAGATCAAATGGCTAAGTCCAACTTCAACTTCAACATTTTTGCTGAGAAATAAAAGCTTAAAAACAATGGGTCTAACTTCACCAACTGGTTCTGAAATCTGAGAATCATTCGCGCTGGCGGACAAAAAGGCTATGTACTTGAACAAGCGCTAGGTGACCCCCTGCTAAGGAAGCACCGACTGACGAAAAAACTGTTTATAGGTCGCGCAAAGAGGATTATGGTGTGATTAAGAGTACCATGTTGTTTGCTATGGAACCGAAACTTCAAAATCATTTTGAGGAGTTCAAGGGTCCTTTTGAGATACTTGAGGAACTGAAAACCATGTTTCAGACTCAGGGCCATTCTGAGAGATATGCGATCTCTGAGAAGTTCTTTGACTGCAAAATGGAGGAAGGGAGTTCTGTTAGTGAGCACGCCATTAAGATGTCGGGCTACACTCCACGCCTTGAGCAGCTGGACTGGAAGATTCCAGAAGAGCTCAAGATTGACAGAGTTCTGCAATCACTCCCTCCTAGCTACAAAGGCCTTGTAGCTACTCACAATCAAATTGGTACCACTGATACGATCACTGAGCTCTTCGCAAAGCTGAAAGCTGTGGAGGTGGATATCAAGAAAGATAATCATGTGTTGATGGTCAATAAGACCACTAGCTTCAAGAAAGCTAAGGGTGCAAAGGGATCCTTCAAGAAAGGCAGCGGCAAGCGCGTTGCCCCTACTGATAAGAAGCTCAAGTCTAGACCTAAGCCGGACACTGAGTGCTTCTATTGCAAGGACAAGGGTCACTGGAAACGCAACTGTCTGAAGTACTTAGCGGACAAGAAGGCTGGCACCATCAAAGGTATATTTGATATACATGTTATTGATGTCTACCTTACTAGCGCTCGTTGTAGTGCCTGGGTATATGATACTGGTTCAGTTGCTAATATTTGTAACTCGAAACAGGAGCTACGGAATAGACGGCGGCTAGCAAGGGATGAGGTGACGATGCGCGTCGGCAATGGATCAAAAGTTGACGTGATGGTTGTCAGCACGCTCTCGTTAGTTTTACCTTTGGGATTAGTTTTAAACCTTAGTAAGTGTTATTATGTGCCTGCGTTGAGCATGAACATCATATCTGGATCGTGTTTATTGCAAGACAGTTATTCATTTAAATCTGAGAATAATGGTTGTTCTATTTATATGAATAACATCTTTTATGGTCATGCACCTGTCGTGAATGGTTTATTTCTTCTAAATCTCAAAAGCAATGAAACACACATCCATAACATTGAGGCTAAAAGATGCAAAGTAGATAGTGATAATCCAACTTATTTGTGGCACTGTCGTCTAGGTCATATTGGCGTAAAACGCATGGAGAAACTCCATTCTGATGGACTTTTGGAGTCTATTGATTTTGAATCATTTGACACATGCGAGCAACGGACTTATTGGGCAAGATGATCAAAACCCCGTTCTCCGGAATAATGGAGCGAGCAACGGACTTATTGGAAATCATACATACCGATGTGTGCGGACCAATGAGTATTTCGACGCGCGGTGGATATCGCTATTTTCTCACTTTTACTGATGACTTAAGTAGATATGGGTATGTCTATTTAATGAAATATAAATCTAAAACGTTTGAAAAGTTCAAAGAATTTCAGAACGAAGTGGAAAACCATTGATATGTTGCAAACGTATCTATAATTTTTGATGCTCCATGCTTGTTTTACACCAATTGCTATATGTTTTGTCTACACTTTATGGCACTTTTATGATTTATTTGGACTAACCTACTAATCGTTGCAAAAGTGCACAATGTTCTTATTTTACACTTTGATGTGTAGGAATTACCAAGAATACAAGTGGAAACCTTGTTGGAGTCAAATTGGGACTTTCCAAAAATCTGTGCCAGAACTCTTTTCGAAGATGGTCACGTTACGAGTCGAAGACGGTGTCAAACAGAAAACTCTTCAACTACAAAGTTGTAGGGAATTTCACGGCAAACGTTCTAAACATAAAATCCACCTGATTCTGAGTCCGAACGACCGAGTTAGGCCTGATCTAGTGCGGCCCATGAGGGGGAGACGGAAATCCGAGAAGCTATATAAAGGGAGGAACCCTAGCTCGTGGGAGACACCTCCACCCACGAATTTGCAGTCACTAGAGCCATGTTTTCGGGGGAGGGCTCCCATGAAGCCATGAAGGAAGGGGGCTAAGGGGCGGCGCTCCCCCATGATGTCGGCGGCGGGAGAGTCCCCCGCGTCGCCGCTCGCGCCGCCGCCGCCGCCCGCGCCCCTCGCTACTCATCTCCGCCATCTTCACCGCTATCTCCATCACCAACTCCTCCTATTATGTAGTGGTTCATCCTCCCACACACCTCTATACCGTCATATGTAAACATGGTGTTTGATGCTATAATATTTATCATATGATCTATGTCATGTTTGCATAGTTTATTTGTTCTTAGATTGATCTGTTGAATGTCTTTGGTTCATTAGAGTTGTATGTTGATATGGTACTGTCCTTTGGTGTCCATTATATTTATGCGTGCATAGATTAAATATCTTAGGGTTAGTAGTATGTGCAAAAGGAATGGGTAGTCCGGCCGGAGCGACAGAAACCTGAGGACACGAACCGGAATATTGCACGTATGGGAGTAAGAGGACCATTAACTTAAGGCTATGGTTGGGGAAACCTTAATGCATTGTTAGTATTTGCGGATACTTGCTAACAATCCAATCATATAGTACTTGTAATTCCAAGTAGTGAAGTGCATGTATATTTAGCCTCTACCACATAGAAAACTGCATCGAAGACAATGAACCCGATTTATTCACTAATTGAACCTAGACAAAGCCACCACTTTTCCACACTCATGGTACTGTTAGTTTATGGTTACTTAGTATATTTTATTACTGAAGCACTAACAATTACTTTCTTATATATATTATCTTGCAAAGCTATCTCTCATACCCGTATTGTTGCTCTAGTTTTATTTCCTAGATGATGCAAACGTTTAGTGTGCGTAGAGTTGTATCAGCGGTTGATAGAACTTGAGAGAACATTTATCCTATCTTTAGCTCCTCGTTGGGTTCGACACTCTTACTTATTGAAAAGGCTACACACGATCCCCTATACTTGTGGGTTATCAAGACCTTTTCTAGCGCCGTTGCCGGGGAGCAATAGCGTGTGGGTGAATATTCTTGTGTGTACTTGTTTGCTTTATCTCTAAGTAGTTTTTACTTCCAGTTTTAAGTTGTTCTCTATCTTAGTATGGATATGGAATGCGAATTACAAAAAAAATTAGTTGTACTTGTTACCTAAAAATGTTTTCAAAAAGGAAAGTGATTGGAAAGATGAGTAATGGTTAAGTGGGGGTCGATCTTGAACACTTGTGTTCATGCCTATGAAACCGAAACAAATCTTTGCATGGAAGCTTTTCAGTTAAAAACTTGTACATATTGTGTATATTGTATATATTGTACATATTCCTTTATACCATAAAAGTAAAGTGATAATTGTAGTTCCTAGTTACTTGGAAGTTGATAGTTTTGCTTTGCTGTCCAAAAACAGATTTTCTGTGCTTCACCGTATAAAATGTTTAAAATCACCAGAACGTGATATTGACCTGAAATTTTTTGAGTGGAAAGTAATGCTTATTATCTTTCTTTCATTAGACTAACTTTTTCTGATTTGAGTTACGTAGCTATCTCAAAAAATTCGATTTTCACCGACTGTTCTGTTTAGACAGATTTCTGTGCTTCACTATAAAAAATCGTGAAAAATCTCAGAATAGTGTTTTGATCTGATTTTTTTTTGCATAAACCTGAGATTATGATCTGTCTTTCTTTAGTTTGGAGTTTTTTGATTTGAGCTACCTAACTATCTCGTTGAGTGTCATCCGTACAGACTGTTCAGTTTTGGCAGATTATCATGCTTATTTAGTATTGTGCTTATACTCAATGTTTATAATCTTTATTTGATCGATAAATGTTATAAATTGGTTAGTATACAGTAGGTAATCTCAAATTAAACTTGTCAAAGCTTGAACATTAGTGGATTTTACTTAATGAGTACTAACCCTACTAATAAGTTTTATGAAGTTTTATGTGGATGTAGCTTATAAGTTCTAATCAATATGGTGATATGAGATGAACAAGAAGACACAAGAGCTCAAGCTTGGGGATGTTTAAGTGCATTCCAAGAACATGTCCAAGAAGATACAATCATCTAAGCTTGGGGATACCCGAGTCATCCCCCTATTTATCAACTAACATGAGGTTGTTTCCTTCATACTCTATATTACGCATCCACATGATATGTATTGTGTTAACTTGTATTATAATTGCTTTTATATGTCTTGGTTTTATCTTCTTTAATTTTATTAGGATCTTTATGTTGTTTTTATTACTTCTTTACTTTCACTTATAAATTGAAAACAACAAAAATAGTTCCTTTTGTTTTGCTTCTTTGTTTGGTTCTCTATTTTGTGCCTAGCTGAAAGGCGTTAAAGAAAAGCACTCTTGGGAGATAACCCATTGTTTTATTTTCATTATTTTTTCTTTTATTTGAGTCTTGGAAGTTATTACTACTGTAATAACCGCTCCTTATCCTTTTTATTTCGTTGTTGTGCCAAGAAGAACCTCTAATTTGAGTGAGATAAGATTTGGGGAAGTTGTTGTCCTGAAACAGATTTCAGTGCTGCACCGTAAATATTCGTAAAAATTATCAGAATATCTTTTTGACCTGCGATTTCTTGTGCATATGCCCCCAGGTTATATCCAAACTTTCATTAGTTTTGCACTTTTCGATTTGAGCAACATAAAGTCCTCAAAAAATCGACCTTTGTCAGCTGTTCTGTTTTACAGATTTCTGCCACTATTTGTGTTTGCCTCTCGATCACTTTCTTTTTGAGTTCTTTTGATCACGGAGCTTTTGAGGAAGTTGCTACAGTATATGTGGTGTTTTTGAGTTGAAACCTGAACCAAAAAGGGTTGATCTACTATTATTCTTATGCTAACGTTGCAAATAGAATTGTGTTAAGTTTTGTATGAAGGAAGTTTTCAAGTGTAGGGATTGGAGAATGATGAGATGAGATGAAGAATGGACAAAAGCTCAAGCTTGGGGATGCCCATGTCACCCAAAGAAATATCCAAGAGGTACAAGCGTCAAAGCTTGGGGATGCTCCCGAGGCACCCCTTCTTCATCGGCAAAAATCAGGTCACCTTTCAACACACTATATTTTTATTGCTTCATGCACTATGCGTTTTTCTTGGAGCGTCTTTACTTTTGCTTTCAGTTTTCTTTTTTTGTTTGCTGCAATAAATGGTTGGACCCGAACAAATTTCTTTTGGAGGAGATGTACTCGCTTTTCATTTGCCAAGAACACTCTTGTTTTCACTCTTATCATTCAACGAGTGTTCTCTTTTTCTAGAACTGCATTTAGCTTTCGTTTTTCGCCTTGATTTTTGTTCAGATCTTATTATATATTTGCATCAAGGTGTATTTGGACCTCTGGTCAATGTTGGTATCATCAAAAGAGTTGTTTCAAAAAGGTTCGAATGGTGTTGGAAAAGAGAAAAAGTTTCATGCAAAAAAGTGGTACAAAAAGGAGCTTGTTTAGACTGCGGCTTAGACTTTTTCATGCCATGCTTGATGTCATTTTGATAGTATGCTTAGTGATTTTTGTTGTAGCATGACTTATCTCAAATGACTGAGATTGCTTAATGAGCTTTTGAAAAAATCATGCGTTGTTTTTATTATGTGGAAGCATTTATTTGGTTTTCTCCTTGATGCTTTATTTGGGTTGACTTGACGCATGCTTACAACATGTTTGACTCTTACAAAGTTGCCATAAGCCTATATGATCATTTGATTTTTGACTTGTGATGCCATTTTATGCTTCTCTTAATGATGTTTTGTCGCTATGCATGATTATGGCCGTTATTGCTCTCTTAGTTGGTCGCTCCCAGTCTTTTGCTAGCCTTCATTTTGTACTGAGTATGAGCTCTACTCGTGCATCCAACTCCCAAAAACCAAGTTATTCCAAGTGTCCACTATAAATTCCTATGCATGGTATTTGCAAGCCATTCCAAGTAAATTTTTATGTGCTACCTTTCAAAAAACCTTGAAAATACTTCTCATTTTGTGACACTGTTTTCAGCTCATGGGGTCGTAGTGGTCGGATTTGCTATCTTCCATATTGTTTTATTCTAAAAAGAAAAGAAAAAGAAAAAAGAAAAAAAAAGGCACTCCTTCATGGTATGTGAATGTTGGTGGGCGCCCGATGGAATCGGTTAGCCATGGTTTGTGAAAGGAAAAAGGTGGGGAGGAGTGCCAAGCTTTAAAAAAGAGCATAAAAGTGCCAATCTCTCTCTCAAAAACTTGCTCATTTTTGTATGGAAGATAGTAAGAACCCCATTGCCACTCGTTGACAAAGACAACCACCTCTCAAAACCAAATTTTTATCTCTCTGTTTTACAAATGAAAAGCTCTAGCACATGTTTAATCACTGCTTCCCTCTGCGAAGAGCCTTTATTTTACTTTTATGTTGAGTCTCCACCTTCTACCTTTATGCACCATCTAAGAGAGCATAGTTGCCATTCTGAGTTTAATGTGCATAGTCCCAAAAGTTTATTATTGATTGATTTATGATTATGGTTTCACTTGTTCTTAAATTATTTGTATCTAGTCGCTCTTTTAAACTTGAAGGTGTCCTATGCATTTATGTTTTGCTATTTCATGAAGGACAAGCTGAAAACCACTTGTTATGTTTTTCCATATGATTTGAACACACGTTTGACTTTCATTGTTTCATTATTCATGATCTTTCTTTTGTGTTTCTTTTCATGTTATAACATGGTTGCTAAGTTTTTATTGTCAAGATTATGTCTCTTATCCCCATGTTTTAAGTTCTTTGATCTCAACACTCAATGCTTTACTTAGATGATCTAGATTGTGATGGTGCATGTCACTTCAAAAAAAATTATTTTGTTATCACTTACCTACTGGAGGACGAGCAGGAGTTAAGCTTGGGGATGTTGATATGTTGCAAACGTATCTATAATTTTTGATGCTCCATGCTTATTTTACATCAATTGCTATATGTTTTGTCTACACTTTATGACACTTATATGATTTATTTGGACTAACGTACTAATAGTTGCAAAAGTGCACAATGTTCTTGTTTTACACTTTGATTTGTAGTTATTACCAAGAATACAAGTGGAAACCTTGTTGGAGTCAAATTTGGACTTTCCAGAAATCTGTGCGAGAACTCTTTTCGAAGATGGTCACATTACGGGTCGAAGACGGCGTCAAACGGAAAACTCTTCAACTACAAAGTTGTAGGGAATTTCACGGCAAACATTCTGGACATAAAATTCACCTGATTACGAGTCCGGACGGCCGAGTTAGGCCCGATCTAGTGCGGCCCAAGAGGGTGAGACAGAAATCCGAGAAGCTATATAAAGGGAGGAACCCTAGCTCGTGGGAGACACCTCCACCCACGAATTTGCAGCCACCAAAGCCACGTTTTCACCTCCCCCATGGATCCCATCTCCATGGGGGAGGGCTCCCATGAAACCATGAAGGAAGGGGGCTAAGGGGCGGCGCTCCCCCATGATGCCGGCGGCGGGGGAGTCCCCCGCGCCGCTGCACACGCCCCACGCTGCTCATCTCCGTCATCTTCACCGCTATCTCCATCACCAACTCCTCCTATTATGCAGTGGTTCATCCTCCCACACACCTCTGTACCGTCCTGTAACATCCCAATTTTTTGGAAAAGAATTTATAAATTGTTCACATGAAATCATGCATCATATCATGCATACCATTCATCTTGCATTTGCACATTTTCTTCAAGTTTTGTTTTGTTCTTGATTTAAAAACCTTCCCTGGATGTTTCAAATACCAGAAGAAAAGTTTTACAAATTCCAAAGTGTGACTGAAATTTAAATCAGAAGTTTTTGCAAGTTTCAAACAAAATTCAAAGCAAAAACAGAAAAGAAAAGAAAAGAAAAAGAAAAAGGAAAATAGTTGAAAAGGCCGCGGGGCAGCACTCCGGCCCAGGCCAGCTTCCGGCCACGGCCTAACCCCCTCCCTCCCCGAACTGTTTTCCTCTTTTTTCCCCCGCAGTAACCGATGCCTGGGCCCCGCTTGTCATTCGGTCCAAACAAACCGGGACGAGCACGACGCGCACCTGAGCGTGATCACCCCGGATTCTTCTCCGATTTGGGTCGAACCCTAACCCCTCTGCCACGCCATCGCGTCCATATAAACCCCCCCCCCCTGTCCGCCGTGCTCATCCCACCCAAAACCCTAGCTACAACGCCGCCAGGCTGCCGTAACCAGAGACCATCGCGCCGCCGATCCTGCCAGAGGACGCCGCCGGTTCCTGGTGAGCAACGACACCCTCCCGATCCATCCTCTGCACCACTTCTTCTCCCTTGATCCCGCACGACTCCCTGACATGGTTTCGCCCTCCCCTTTTCTCCAGAACGACGAGCGCATCCACGTCTGAATCTCGCTGCGCCAGACGCAACCTCCGGCGAGAAATTCCGGTACACTTGGACTTCCTCGAGCACGCCGGTCTCGCCACCAGGGTCGCCTCAACGATCTACATCACCGGGTAAGGTCGCCGATTCCTTCCTCCCTCTGTACACGACGGAATCATCTGCGCCCCGATCTTCCTGCCATAGCACTAACCTCCAGCCGCGCCATGACACCTCTGCAGGATGAAATCGAGGACGCCGCTTCGCCAACATCTTCGTCACCTCGAGCTGAACGTCGTCGTCATCTTCACGGAGCCCAGCGATCGCCGGAACCCCCTCGCCGTGAAGCTCCAGTGTCGCCGGATCTCGCCGTCGACGCCTTCCTCCGGTGAGTCATCATGGTTTCGCTCCCAGTCGTTAGATCTTAGATCTAGGGCTCAGATTAGATCACTTACCGAAGGGGTAAGTTTGAATCCTGCACGTCGATCTTCACTTAGATCCAGCGGCCGAGAATGGCGATCCGCGCGAAGCGGTACCGTCGAATCAGAAAGTGCCAAGTGTCGGCCCCGGATTTAACCCGTTTCATTTTCGATTTAAAACCTTCATAATAAGTTTGAAACTTGTTTAATTTATATCTTGAGTTTCCCACGTCCAATTTTTGTAAACTTTGCGTCCATGGTTTCATAAAATTGTGTAGAATCTGTTTCTATCATCAAAAACACTTATAGTATCCGTTTTATGTACTGATTTGCTGCAAGCTTTAATTAGGTGATTTGCTATTTAAAAATAGTTGTAGACTTTATGTTACAGTAATTCCTTTTTCTTTAGGACCCTATGACATCCCTTAGTACTGTAGCATGGCCAAAACTATTTTTGGTAATCTTTATATTACTTTTGTAACTTTAGCTTGTTTATTGTTCTAATTGTGTGTTGTTAATGTTTTGAGTTTTATAAATTAACTCTAAAACTTTGATCATGTCATCATGCATATAGTTAACAATCAGAGAACATGCTAAGTGTCCTTGAGGTGTTTAAAACACATATGCATGCATACTTTCTTTTCATGATTGCTTTGTGATTTGGTATGTGCTTATAATGCTATATTTCATGTGTAGATTGTGCTGAGTGCAACGAGTGTCTTTGTGATGAGTGCACCAACTCTTCTCCTCACCAAGGGAAGTGTCACCATATTCCTTTGTCCTACTGAAAGTTTTGTAGCTTTTCTAGTAGAAGATGCATGTGTAGGTGTTTTTATGATTTCTTATCTTTAGCTTGCCAGATTTTATGCTAAGTTTTTGTCTAGCTTGCTTAGCTTTGCATCTCCTAGTAGAATTGCTGCTGCTATAGGACTTTGCTATTACTCTTGTTGGGGGAAGGGTTATCACTTGATTTTGGCTAAGTGTTGAAAACCTTGTTTTGCAAAAAAACTAAGAAAACAACTAAGTTAATGAACCACCTGGGTGGATGTGGCTTTGATTGGTTTATGTTGAGTGGTTCCCTGGGGTCATGTCGTCGAACCTCTGAACCACCAGGTGTATCTCACTTGTGGATGGCCACCCAGGAGCATAGAGATTGGAGACGTTCAAGTCGTGAAGCTTCCAGTGCAACCACAAGACATATGGGCTCTGTCTTGGTCAACTAAGCTGCAAGAACTCAAGCCAGGCGGACAGAGGGTGGTAGATGTTGGTAGGATGGAACGCGTCCGTTTGGTCTGAGGGAATGCTTCTGAAAGGCCTCGTCTTAGTTTTCACTTGGCCATTTGAGGCAAAATGAGTCTCATGGCAAAACGGGTTAACTAAGTCCTGTGGGAAAAGTGCACCACCTGTGCAGAGTGTTTAGAACTAAGTACTTAGCCGTGTCCCCGGTTACGGACAATTCTGAGTGACATGACTCTGAAGCTGTTCAAGAATCTCCTCACCCCAATTTCTCTAAGTTAAAAACTTGATGGGTAAACTTGGGTAGTAAAGGCTCTTTCTTTTTGCTAAGGAAAATTGAGTTTTACAAAGATAGGAAAAAGGCTTGTTTTTGCTAAGTTAAACTCCACCTAGCCAAAAAAGCATATACGTGTAGGTGCCATTGAGTCCACCAAAGTGACATTTGCCAATACATTCAAAGTATTGACCCTCCGTGGCTGCAACGTATCATGTTGCAGGTGGCTACTATGAAGATTGAAGATTGCTGCGCTATGGTCACGAGTCTTCGTCCAACACGTCTGCCTGCGGATCAATGAAGAAAGAAGACTTGTAGTTTATTTACTTAGTCGTTTTCTAGAGTTGTAATAGGTTTGTGGCTTTGTGCCTTATTGAGTTGTAAAAGACTATGTTATTCGTGGATCAAGCGTTGTAATGAAGACCTTTGTATTCTTGATATTTCATCTTTTAACTGTGTGTGCTAGCAGTCGATCCGGGACTAGCACAATTAAAACACAGGTACACTACATATGTTATCAGAGCAAAGTGTTGCCCTTAGGTTCGTGACCCTAGGATTGGACGAAAACACTTAGGAAAATTTAGGAGTTGTCTTGTTTCTCTTTGTTGCTAACACTTAGAAATAGTTTTGACTTCTAAGTTAGAAAAATCTCTTTAACTCCTTCAGCGCTTTTTCTAATTTTCCTTCTCCTTTAACTTACTAACTTGTCTTGTTCCAACGTAAAGATGTCAACCTTCCGCATCACCAAGCCCGGCAACTTCAAGAACTACAGCTTCGGAGAGCACCTCATCGACATCACCACTACCTTGTCCCTGCCTACCCCGTTCATCAGAGCGAGCGAGATGACCAAGCTTCACAAGAAGGGCGTCTAGGTCATCCACATCACGCAGCCAGGATGCGAGACAGAGCCGAAGACTGAAAATATCAAGCTCAAGACCTTCCACACCAACAAGAAGATAGGCGCCCAACTCCTCATGCAAGAGATGATAGCACGCCTCTGCGAACGTCACTTCTCCGAGCTCCAAAACCACTACTCCCACCTCTACGGCCGACATGACGAGAAGGGCATGGCCTTCGTGCTACCTGACGACGAGCAAGACCCCATGCGCATCCACCTCGCCGAGTTAGAGTATCTTGTCAGGGACGTCGACGTTGAGAGGTACTACGAGATGTTTAAGAACGATGAGTTACGTGCCCAGCTTGCCGAGAAGGACAAGCAACACCTGGAGCAGGAAGAGAAGATCAAGGAGTTGAAGGAGAAGTTCGAGACTTAAGAGAAGCAGCGGAAGAGCCAAGAGAAGAGGATTCAAGCCAGGAACAAAGATGTTAGAGAGCTGAAGCAGAAGTTAGAGTGTAACGACTTTGAGCTTGAAGCGGACCACGACTTGATCGAGAAGCTGCGCGCCGACAAGAGGGAGCTTCAAGAGAAGGTCGACACCCTAACTGAAGAGCTGCAGGACTACAAGAGGCTACTCAAGGAGAATGGCTTTGATGTTGAAGAGGTGGAAGTCGCCATGGAAGAATAGAGTAGTTAGATAGACTACCACACTTTATCTTGAGTTTGCGTTTATGCCCGTGACCGCTTGTGGTATGACATTAGATATTGTATCCCTTTAGACATAAACGTTTGCATACCTTCAAACTATTTGTGAGATGTTTATTGCATGTTTGGTTTAAAAAAAAGTTCTCCTATGCTTGTGTGTTTATGTATGTGTGTTCTTTTAAGGATTGTTTTTGCATATGGGTAGGAAACTTTATTCCCTTGGACTCTTTCTCTAAGTCTAACCTCACCTATTTCGAACCCAACAGATGCCTCCTCGTCGCGCTCCTGAGGAACAGATGTAGCAGATGATGGAAGCCCAGGCTCAGCTCATGCAAGTCATGACTCAGTTTCTGGCCAATGCCAATAACAACAATAACAACAACAACCCTCCACCACCACCACCTCCCCCACAGGTGGACATGCTTGCAAGGTTTCTGAGACTTTGCCCTGCCAAGTTTTCTCGTGCTGCGGAACCACTGGAGGCCATGGATTGGCTCCGTTCTGTCAACAAAGACTTGGTGACAACTGGTTGCACTGACGCTGAAAAGGTCAGGTTTGCAGCTCATCTTCTAGAAGGACCAGCAGCAAGCTGGTGGATACTTATCAGATCACCCATCCCATTGAGGGTGTAACATGGGACTCGTTCCAGGAAGGGTTCCGGGCTGCACACATTTCTTCTGGTGTGATGGGTCTGAAGAAGAAGGAGTTCCATGATCTCAGACAGAAATTTTGCAGTGTGTCTGAGTATATTGATGAGTTCACCAACCTGTCACGCTATGCACCGGATGACATCGACACTGATGCAAAAAGGAAGGAGAAGTTCCTAGAGGGTCTCAATGATGAGTTGTCAATCCCTCTGTCTATTGCCTACACTCCAACTTTTCAGTCTCTGCTTGATCAAGCCATAACTCTAGAAAGCAAGATAAAGCAGTCTGAAAACAGAAAGAGGAAGCATCATGTTAGCAAATACCAAGAGCCTGCTCACAAGCGAAGCTATCACAGTGGAGGAAACCACCACAACCATAATGGTGGAAATGGGCACCAGCATCACAAGGGGAATGGCCACCACCATAATGGCCACAGGAACCACAACAATCATAACTCCACCAGGACAAATGGCCATAACAATGGCAACAACAATGGCAGAAATAGTAATGCCCCCGAGAAGAGGGATATTAGTCAGGTGGAATGCTTCAAGTGCCACAAGACTGGGCATTATGCAAATGATTGCCCACAGAAGAAGGATGAAGGAAACAAGCCCAATCCATTCCAGAAGGGGCATGTTAATCACATCAATGTGGAGGAGATCTATGATGAGCCTGACGCCGTATATGGTATGTTTCTACTCAATAAATTTTCAACACTTGTTCTTTTCGACACTGGTGCATCTCATTCATTCATCTCAAGAGAATTTGTGGTTAAGAACAAATTACCCACTGAAACAATAGGTTGTCCTATAAGGGTAAGTTCTCTAGGGGGAGAGTTGATAGTAAATGCCGGTTGTAGAGACCTAGTCCTGGAAATTGGAAAGCACAAGTTTCCGGCTAACCTCATTGTCCTAGACTCACAAGGATTAGATGTCATCCTAGGCATGGATTGGATGACCGCCTTTGAAGGATTCATAGATTGTGCAAACAAAACCATTACCCTCACAACCCCTGAAAAGAAACGCATCCATTTCAAATCAACCTTTGAGCTAAAGGGGTCTAATGTTAATTCTCTTAAGGGGGTTAGTATGGATGAAGTGCCAGTTGTAAAAGAGTATCCTGACATGTTTCTAGAAGAGTTACCAGGAATGCCACCGGACGGAGATGTCGAGTTCATCAGTGACTTACTGCCTGGAACAGGGCCTATAGCAAAAAGGCCATACAAGATGGACATAGATGAATTAAAGGAATTGAAGAAGCAGCTCAAGGAACAGTTGGACAAAGGTTTCATCCAACAGAGTTCATCATCATGGGGAGCCCCTGTTTTGTTTGTGGAGAAGAAAGACTCTAGCAAGAGATTGGTTGTGGACTACCGTTCGCTGAACGAAGTGACAATCAAGAACAAGTACCCATTGCCCAACATCAATGACCTGTTTGATCAGTTGAAAGGAGCAAAAGTGTTCTCCAAGATCGACCTCCGATCAGGATATTTCCAGCTAAAGATCCGAGAGCAAGACATACCCAAGACAGCTTTTACCACTAGATATGGTCTATATGAGTATACCGTAATGTCTTTTGGGCTAACAAATGCCCCGGCATACTTCATGACCATGATGAACAAGGTGTTCATGGAGTACTTGGATAAATTTGTAGTGGTGTTCATTGATGACATCCTGATTTACTCTAGGGATGATAAAGAACATGAGCATCACTTACGCTTAATCATGGAAAAGCTCAGGGAGCATAAGTTGTATGCGAAATTCAGCAAGTGTGAATTCTGGCTGAACAAGGTAGGATTTCTTGGTCACATAGTATCCGCGGAAGGAGTCGCGGTGGATCCAAGCAAGGTAGCATCCGTCACCGAATGGGAGTCACCCAAAAATGCGGGAGACATCCGAAGTTTCTTAGGCCTTGCTGGATACTATCGAAGATTCATCAAAAATTTCTCCAAGATAGCAAAGCCAATGACCGAACTATTGAAGAAAGACAAGAAATTCGAATAGACCGACTCATGTGAAGCTAGTTTTCAAGAATTGAAGAAACGGCTAGTAAGAGCGCCAGTTCTATGCCTTCCAGATATACAGAAGGATTTCCAGGTCTACTGCGATGCTTCTCGTCAAGGACTTGGTAGCGTTCTAATGCAGAATGGAAAAGTGGTGAGTTATGCCTCGCGCTAGCTCAAGCATCACGAGAGAAATTACCCCACCCACGACCTAGAGCTAGCATCCATTGTTCATGCTCTGAAGGTGTGGAGACATTATTTGATGGGAAAGCATTGTGATGTGTTCACCGATCACAAAAGCTTAAAGTATATATTCACCCAGAAGGAACTAAACATGAGACAAAGAAGATGGTTAGAACTCATAAAAGATTATGATATGAGCCTACAATACCATCCAGGAAAGGCTAATGTTGTAGCCGACGCATTGAGTCATACAAGCCATATAAATGGGCTTACAGAAGGAGAGCTGCATGAAGATTTGTGTGAATAGTTCAAGGAGCTCCGATTAGAAATTGTGCCAAAAGGATTTTTGGCATCTCTTGAAGTTCAACCTACACTGATGGACAAGATCAAAGAAACTCAGAAGCTAGATAAGGAGATAGAGGAAATAAAGAGTAATATGGCTAAAGGAAAAGCAAAGGGATTTCACGAAGATAACCAAGGAATTATTTGGTTTGAGAAGCGTGTTTGTGTACCACGAGACCCTGAACTCAGAAAGTTAATCCTGCAAGAAGCACATGATTCACCCTATTCTATTCATCCTGGGAACACCAAGATGTATATGGATTTGAACGGTAGATTTTGGTGGAGCAATATGAAAAGGGATGTCGCCGAGTACATTGCCCTGTGTGACGTGTGTAATAGAGTCAAGGCAGAGCATCAGAAACCAGTAGGTTTATTATAGCCATTGCCCATACCAGAATGGAAGTGGGATAATGTTGGCATGGATTTCATCACAGGTCTACCAAGGACTAAGTCTGGATATGACTCCATCTAGGTTGTGGTTGATCGTTTAACCAAAGTGGCTCACTTCATCCCTGTGAAAACCACTTATACCAGCGCCAGACTAGCCAAGATATATATGAGCCGAATAGTGTGTTTACATGGAGTTCCTAAAAGCATTGTATCTGATAGAGGTACTCAATTCACCTCTCACTTTTGGCGCCAACTCCATGAATCCTTGGGTACAAGACTAGAGTTCAGCACAACATTTCACCCCCAGACTGATGGTCGAATAGAAAGGGTGAATCAAATTCTAGAAGACATGTTGAGAGCTTGTGCCTTGGACTATGGGTCTAGCTAGGATGATAACTTGCCATATGCAGAGTTCTCCTATAACAATAGCCATCAAGCTAGTATTGAGATGGCGCCATTTGAAGCTCTATATGGAAGAAAGTGCACTACACCATTGCTTTGGAGTGGTGTTGGTGAACGAAGTCTTTTCGGGCCAGACATAATAAAGGATGCCGAAGAAAAGGTTCGTTTGATCAGAGATAGACTTAAGATAGCTCAGTCCAGACAAAAGAGCTGTGCTGATTCAAAGCGTAGAGAGGTAACCTATGAGGTGGGTGATAGAGCATACCTCCGAGTATCTCCACTTCATGGGGTAAACAGATTTGGAGTCAAAGCAAAGCTAGCACCTTGCTTTGTAGGGCCATTCAAGGTTTTGGCTCGCAAAGGGGAAGTTGCATATGAGCTAGAGCTACCAGAATCTCTATCTACAGTGCACAACGTGTTCCATGTGAGTCCGTTAAAGAAATGTCATCCAGAGATGGCAGATACCCCACTAAGAGACACAATACCATTGGAAGAGGTTCAGTTGGAGAGTGATCTCACATATGAAGAGAAACCTATCAAGATCTTAGAGACTTCAGAAAGAGTTACTCGTACCAAGACGATCAAGTTTTGCAAAGTTCAGTGGAGTCACCATACTGAAGAAGAAACAACTTGGGAACGAGAAGATGAACTCCGAGAAGACCATCCGCACCTATTTGCTAGCCAACCCGAATCTCGAGGGCGAGATTCATCTTAAGGGGGTTAGACTTGTAACATCCCAATTTTTGGGAAAATAATTTATAAATTGTTCACATGAAATCATGCATCATATCATGCATACCATTCATCTTGCACTTGCACATTTTCTTCAAGTTTTGTTTTGTTCTTGATTTAAAAACCTTCCCTGTATGTTTCAAATACCAGAAGAAAAGTTTTACAAATTCCAAAGTGTGACTGAAATTTAAATCAGAAGTTTTTGCAAGTTTCAAACAAAATTCAAAGCAAAAACAGAAAAGAAAAGAAAAAGAAAAAGGAAAATAGTTGAAAAGGCCACGGGGCAGCACTCCGGCCTAGGCCAGCTTCCGGCCATGGCCCAACCCCCTCCCTCCCCGAACCGTTTTCCTCTTTTTCCCCCGCAGTCACCGACGCCTGGGCCCCGCTTGTCATCCCGTCCAAACAAACCAGGACGAGCACGGCGCGCACCTGAGCGTGATCACCCCGGATTCTTCTCCAATTCGGGTCGAACCCTAACCCCTCTGCCACGCCATCGCGTCCATATAAACCCCCCCTATCCGCCGCGCTCACCCCACCCAAAACCCTAGCTACAACGCCGCCAGGCTGCCGTAACCAGAGACCGTCGCACCATCGATCCTGACAGAGGACGCCGCCAGTTCCTGGTGAGCAACGACACCCTCCCGATCCATCCTCTGCACCACTTCTTCTCCCTTGATCCCGCACGACTCCCTGGCATGGTTTCGCCCTCCCCTTTTCTCCAGAATGACGAGCGCATCCACGTCTGAATCTCGCTGCGCCAGACGCAACCTCCGGCGAGAAATTCCGGGACACCTGGACTTCCTCGAGCACGCCGGTCTCGCCACCAGGGTCGCCTCAATGATCTACATCGCCGGGTAAGGTCGCCGATTCCTTCCTCCCTCTGTACATGACGGAATCATCTGCGCCCCGATCTTCCTGCCACAACACTAACCTCCAGCCGCGCCATGACACCTTTGCAGGATGAAATCGAGGACGCCGCTTCGCCAACATCTTCGTCACCTCGAGCTGAACGTCGTCATCATCTTCACGGAGCCCA
The DNA here is from genome assembly GCA_007115705.1 of Dactylis glomerata. Classification (NCBI taxonomy): domain Eukaryota; kingdom Viridiplantae; phylum Streptophyta; class Magnoliopsida; order Poales; family Poaceae; genus Dactylis; species Dactylis glomerata. Next base: position 1,744,227 of record QXEO01000124.1, on the reverse strand, counting down.
GCGATCGCCGGAACCCCCTCACCGTGAAGCTCCAGTGTCGCCGGATCTCGTCGTCGACGCCTTCCTCCGGTGAGTCATTGATGACCCACAAGTATAGGGGATCGCAACAGTCTTCGAGGGAAGTATTACCCAAATTTATTGATTCGACACAAGGGGAGCCAAAGAATATATGTAAGCCTTAACAGATGAGTTGTCAATTCAGCTGCACCTGGAAACAGTCTTGCTCGCAGTGGTTTATCAGTAGCAACAGTTTTATAGTGGTGACAGTAGTGAAACAGTAACAGCAGTAGTAAAATAGCAGCGGTAAAAGTAACAGTTGTAACAGTAGGAACAAACACTGTAGGCATAGGGATGGATTACGGGCGTTGCATGGATAAGATAATTCATGAAATCAATGAGACATGGGCAATGCAGATAAATAATGATAAAGCATCCTAGTACAAATAATCATAGGCATGTGTTCCGTATATAGTCGTACGTGCTCGCAAGGAGAAACTTGCACGACATCTTTTGTCCTACCAGCCTGTTGCAGCAGGGCCTCAAGGGAAACTACTGGTAATTAAGGTACTCCTTTTAATAGAGTACCGGAGCAAAGCATTAGCACTCGGTGAACACATGTGATCCTCACATCATAGCCATCCCCTCTGGTTATCCCAATTTCTGTCACTTTGGGGCCTCGGGTTCCGGACAACAATATGTGTATACAACTTGTAGGTAAGACCATAAACAACAAGTATCATCATAGAAATAATAACATGTTCAGATCTAAAATCATGGCACTCGGGCCCAAAGTGACAAGCATTAAGCACAACAAGTTGCAACAATGTCATAGGCACTAAATAAAGATACTAGGCACTATGCCCTATCAATCTCATATCAAATTACATGAACAATCTCATCCAATCCCTACCATGCCCTCACCTACAGCAGGGGAATTACTCACACATGGATGGGGGAATCATGGATGGTCGATGGAGGAGCGTCGGTGGTGATGGTGATGAAGATCTCCTCCGAATCCCCGTCCCGGCAGGGTGCCAGAACGGAGTTTCTGGTTCCGAATCACGATTTCTGATGGCGGCGGCGCAGCGGAAGTCTATCTGGGAAAAACGCCGTCTCCCTGATATTATGTCGTCAGGGGGTATATGTACGCGAGAGGGGAGGTCGAGAGGGGTGCTGGGGCCCCCTCACGCAAGGGTGGCGCGGCCAGGGCTGGGCTGCGCCACCTATGCGTGACAGCCCCTCGAGCCCCTTCTCCCTCCTATCTTCTGGCTCCGTGGGTCTTCTGGTGAAATAGGATTTTTCATGATTTTTCCCAAATTTTTACTGAAAGTTGGATTTCTGCACAAAAACGAGACACTAGAGCAATTCTGCTGAAAACAGCGTCAGTCCGTGTTAGTTGTATTCAAAACTCACAAATTAGAGGAGAAACAATAGCAAAAGTGTTCGGGAAAGTAGATACGTTTTGGACGTATCAACTCCCCCCAAGCTTAGCTATTTGCTTGTCCTCAAGCAATTCAGTTAATAACTGAGAGCTATAAAAGAAACTTTCACGAACACATTTGATCATATGATGTATACATACTAACTATGTGATCAAGTACTCAGGCAATTCATAATAAGAAATATGCAACTAATGTCACCTCATAGTCAAGCAAACTATGAAAGAGTGCCAATGGACTAATAACAAATAACATGTACATAAGAAGCTACAAGATTGTAATATGCATAGATGATATGAAAGAGTGGTATCCCGCTTGCCTTTATTTGTAGAGCAAAACATAAATGCTGAGGCACCTCTGAAGACCAAGGGAAGACTAGAAGTAGAAATATCAAAGATACAAGCATCAAAGTTATACCACAATTAACCGTGTTCTGGGACAAGCACATTACACTAAGAATAACAGATATGCTCTCAAGAAGTGCTTAAAGTTAGAAGATGATGACTCAACATAAAGGTAAACGAATGGCCCTTCGCAGAGGGAAGCAGGGATTTAACATGTGCTAGAGCTTTTCATTTGTAACACAGAGATAAAAATTTATTTTGAGAGGTGGTTGTTCTATGTCAACGACTAGCAATGGGGACTTGCTATCTTCCATAATAAACAAGTGAGAGCGGTTCCGAGTTCTTTGAAATTTTGGCACATTGGTGCTCTTTTATAAAGCTTTGGCACTCCTCCCCACCTTTTTTCCTTTCTCAAACCATGGCTAACCGATTCCATCGGGTGCCCACCAACTTTCACATTCCATTGGAGGAGTGCCTTTTTTTCTTTCTTTTCAGAATTAGATTATAATGGTCTGACCAGCTCCCTTGCAAGATTAATGACGAGCAGATGAAGCTGCCTAGTCGAGGGGTACTCAATTTAATATGGAAGATAGCAATTCTGACCACTACGTCCCCATGAGCTAAAAAACAGTGGCACAAAATGAGAAGTAGTTGAACATTTTGAAAGGTAGCACATGAAAATTTACTTGGAATGGCTTACAAATACCATGCATCGGAATTTATAGTGGACTCTTTGGAAGACTTGGTTTTTGGTAATTGGATGCACGAGTAGAGCTCATACTCAGTACAAGTTGAGGCTAGCAAAAGACTGGGAAGCGACAATCGAGAGAGCAATAACTGTCATAATCATGCTTGCGACAAAACAAAATTAATATAGGCATAAAAATGATACAAGAACTCTGAGGCAATTTAGATCATCGAGGCTTAATTGACTTTTTATTCAGTCATATGCATGCTTGAGCATGTGCCAAGTCGATTCAAATGAAGCTTTCAGAGGTGGATACCACAATATCATACCATATTATGAATAAAACAATGCATGCAAGCGTCTACATGACATGCTACAGGCTAATAGTAAATTGAAACTAATCATATGAGACCAAGAACTACAAAGCATCCATTAGATAACATATACCTTACATGAACCGACTAAGCATGTCCACATAAATGGGTATATGTACAAAAATGAAAACAAATAGAGTTCATACCAGCCTCTTACCACATCTCGGATTGTCATATATCGTCATTATTGCTCTTCACTTGTGTGGCTTGAATAATATAAAGTGAATACAGAGCTCCAATGGAGTAACGGGAGACCAAACTTTGCAACAAACTTTACAAAACCGAAGAAGAACAACAAATATTTTTGGGGTTTCCGATTTTTGAAACAAAAGCAGAAAGAAATAGCAAACAAAGCAAAATATTTTTGGATTTTTCAAATAGCAAACCGAAAATAGCAAGTAAAGCAAACCAAAGGTAGAAAACTAAAGAACCAAATAGAGAGAAACAACGGAAATATTTTTGGTCTTTTTGTGTTTTGGAAAGCAGAAGTAAGAACTTAGAACAATAAAGAAAGTGAAACATGGATATACAAAGGTCCGACAAAATATGATATGTAGATGAGTGAATCGTCGGCGTACCTCCCCCCAAGCTTAGGCTTTTGGCCTAAGTGGAGATCAATTCCGGCTCTGGTAGCTGCCCCAGGCTGGTGGGTCATCATAGGTGTTGTCGTACCCTGGCTCCCGTGAAGATGAAGCTGATGGCGCATAATCATAATAAGGCTGCTCATAAGGGAAGTTCACAATGTCGGAGGGCTGTCCCGACTCCTCGGCGCCTTCCTCATCGTGCACAGGCGGCGGATGCTCCCCTATGTACGCGTCAAGCTCATCTTCAGTAAGCGACCATCCATTCCTGCGATCAAGGTTAAACAAAAGAGGTGCAGGCAAACGGACTGATCGATCAGTCTTTACTACCCTCCAGGTAGTGTTCTTGAAAAAGGTTAGCTCAAATGTTAAATTAATCAAACTGGCAGGAGGAGAAATAAACTTATGTTGAATCATAGCATCAAGACCAAGTTTCTCCTCGGGGAACTGCAGATCTCGAAAATGAGGCACAACACCATGCAAAGCTAACAGGCGTGAAGCTATAAGTCCCCCACAGATTCCCCCTTTCTCACGATTAATATCAAGACGGAAAGCTATTAAGGCACCCAAATGATAAGTTCTATCACGCCTCAAAGCAGAAGCAATAAAAGCTAGATCATGGAGAGACAATTTACTTGCAGATTTCCTAGCAAGAACATATTTGGTAATGAAGAAGGCAAAATATCGAATAGATGGGAAATGAATGTTTCGAGTTTTACCACCCTCTCCTGTGAAGCTTCTTCCTTGACAAATCTCCTCGTATAGTTCTAACAATTGCCTTGGTTGTCCCCTTATCTTCTCGAGCGATCCCCACTGTGGTACTCTAATAGCTGTACAGAAAACATCAAGAGGCAAGTCCACAGATTTGTTATAAATTTTATAATGAACCATGGGATTAGAAGTGGACCAACTAAATCTGAAATCTTGCACCACAGACATTGTTAGTTTAACATATTGGGGAGGTTCACCCTCAACAAAATACTCCAATCCTGCATTAGAGAGTAAGGTTTGAAAATCCTGCATAATTCCGGCAGCATTCATGAACGCTGAGCATGGATAGTGTGAGGGGAAAACCTTCTCTTCACGGTGAACTTTCATAACATCTTGCACTTCTAGTTCATGCTGAGAGAGTTGATATGCATTCCCCTCCATTTCTGAAATTTTTGGTAAACCTCATAAAAAGTGATTTTAAGACAAGCAAGTGTAGGAAACTACTATAGTGAGTTACTAGAGAGCTATTATGCATCAAAATATCAATTGTAAGCAAGAGAACAGGTATGCATACTCATTTATACTGTCATCTACAATGCTAAAATACTCAAGGAATACTTTACCAATAGAAATTCTACTTGGACAAGTGGAGGAGTCACATACCGGAGAACAAATGCTCCAAATTTCAGCAGAAATGTTGGGCTGAACAAGGAGATCGAAAAATTGAGGTGAAGAACAGCAAGAACTCGGGTTTCAGCTGAGTGTGTCGTTGTTTTCGGGAGAGAGAAAGAGCTGGGGAAGAAGAGATAAGTGAGGGGCCTGGTGGGGCCCTCTCACACCTGGGTGGCGCGGCCAGGGCTGGGCCGCGCCACCTGTGTGTGAGGTGGCATGGCTGCCCCACTTGGTGCCTCCCAGGTGTCTCTCTGCTCCATTTTTGACATAAAAATTTATAAAGATTTTTCTGGAATTTTTCGAGAAACTTAATTTTCGAGGATTTTCAGAAATTGGCATATCGATAAAAAAACTCAGAAAAACGACGATAAAATGATTCCAAGCGAATCAAAACTAAGCATGCAGCAGCTCTGAGATACTCTTAATCATGCAACTAAACTGAAAGAATAAAATTAATGAAAGTAAATACAAGTTAGGTGGAGTGGATGCGGTGAAAACGAAGTTTCGTTCATATAAAATCACTTTGTTAACAAGGTTGATCAAGTCTTGTTACCAAACTAACTTTTTATGAGAAGAAACTTTGCATCTCACTTAATGCTTATGTTACCTCAACTTTGATAGGTATAGCCCCAACCATAAAAATTTGACATTCTTCCTTGGGCTTTCGCTTTGAACAAATAATTTGACCAACTTTGATGGTCTCAACATGCTTGATTGAATTTAGAGCATTCTTCCTATCAATCTTCTTGGGAAAATAAACCGTATACTCTTTGTCATTAACATTAAAAGTGACTTTTCCTTGATTGCAATTGATAACAGCACCTGTAGTGTTTAGAAAAGGTCTCCCAAGAATAATAGACATATTATCATCTTCAGGCATTTCCAACACAACAAAATCAGTTAATATTAAACAACTGTTAGCAACTTGAACAGGAACATTCTCACATATACCAATAGGAATAGTAGTAGACTTATCAGCCATCTGCAAGGATATATCAGTTGATACCAATTTTTCTAAATCAAGTCTCTTATAAAGAGAAAAAGGCATGACACTAACTCCAGCTCCCAAATCACATAAAGCAGTTCTAACATAGTTATTTTTAATGGAGCAAGGAATAGTTGGTATACATGGATCTCCAAGCTTCTCTGGAACTTTACCATCAAAAGAATAGTTAGCAAGTAGTGTGGAAATTTCCTCACTAGGAATTTTCCTTTTGTTAGTGGCAATATCTTTCATATACTTTGCATAAGGAGGCATTCTAATAGCATCAGTCAAAGGAATTTGCAAAAATAAAGGTCTCATCCATTCACAAAACCTGTTGTAATGTTCTTCTTCCTTGGACTTGTGTTTCTTACTAGGAAAAGGCATTGGCTTCTGTACCCAAGGTTTCCTCTCTTTACCATGCTTGTTGGCAATGAAGTCTTCTTTGGTGTACTTTGCATTCTTATCAATCTTTTCTGGTTCTTCTTCAACTTCTTCTTTATCTTCTTCTTTATCAGAAGCATCTCCTGGTTCAGTTTCAGCATCAGAAATAGAAACACTGTTAGGGTCTTTACCTGCATCAGAGGATTCTGCAGTTGTTTTATGCTTCTTCTTCTTCTTATAAGGAATATCATCACTTGAAATGCGTTGAGAATCTTGCTCGACCCTCTTAGGATGTCCTTCAGGATATAATGGGTCTTGAGTAGCAGCACCACTTCTTGTGCGTATTTCACATGCTTGCTTCTCTCTTGCGGCATTAATTAGCAAGTCTTTTTGCACCTTGGTAAGCTGATCAATTTGTGTTTGAACCATTTGAAAATGTTTAGCAAGTATCTTCACATCATTGGCAGTTCTCTCCACAATATCCTGCAACTTGTTAATAGCTCTAGAATTTTCCAACAAATGGTTATGCACCATTCTATTAAAATTTTCTTGCTTAACAATAAAATTATCGAACTCATCTAAGCATTGATCAGGAGGTTTAGTATAAGGAATATCACTTTCATCAAAGCGTTGGAGAGAGTGTACCTCAATAGTAGATGAGCGAGGGATTGGCTTACATAATTCTTCAATAGGAGGTAAATTCTTCACATCTTCGGCCTTAATACCTTTCTCCTTAAGAGATTTCTTAGCTTCCTTCATAACTTCATCATTTAATTCAATCATCCCTCTCTTCTTCGGTGTAGGCTCTATAGATGGCGCAGGGGTTGGTGCTGGTGTTGGCTCAACTAAAGTCCAATCATCATGATTCCGGCTTATTTTAGCCATTAATTCTTCAGCATCAGCCGGAGTTCTTTCCCTGAAAACACAACCAGCACAACTATCCAAATATGACTTAGATTCATCCGTTAGTCCATTATAAAATATATCAAGGAGTTCATTTTTAGGCAATGGTTCTTTAGGCAAAGCTCTAATTAAAGAACAAAACCTTGTCCAAGATTCAGGCAGTATCTCTCCTTTTCCCTGTTCAAAATCAAAGATTTTCTGCACAGCGGCATGTTGAGCACTAGCAGGAAAATATTTCTGAAAGAAAGCATTAACCAAAGCAATAGGACTAGTAAGAGATCCAGGAGACAAGCTATTAAACCAAGTTTTAGCAGCATCTTTCAATGATAAAGGAAAAATCTTAGCAACAAAGTAAGTGCGGAGATTAATATCATCAGAAAACAAGTTACTCAAAGTAGAAAGCTCATTCATGTGCTCCATAGCACTCTCATCTTTAGTACCACAAAAAGGAGTTTTCTCAACAATAGATATGTAAGATAAATCCAAAGAGAAATCATAATCCTTGTCTCTAATATTTATAGGAGAAGCAGCAAACTTAGGATCAGGAGACAAATTATATCTAACGGAACGCCTGGCAAGAAGTTCTTTAACATTACCTGCATTACGAGTAGCACGTGCTTCTGCAATAAAATCATCATTAAGCTCAATGTAAGCATCATCATCATAATCATCACTAGGACATTCCCTAGACTCAGGTGAACTAATAGGTGTAACAGTGGTGTTTCCCAACTTAGCTCTAGCAATAGTAGCATCTAAAAAGGAACCTAGTGAACCACTCTCATCAAGCACAGTAGAAGCATCATCTAAATTATCAGTGGCATTTTCAATCTCAGCAGAAGTAGTAGCAGTAGCGTGTGGGTGTGGTGGTGTAAGCAACTTACTCATAACAGATGGCGAATCAAGAGCAACAGAGGTGTTTAGAGTCGTACCTCTTCTTGTAGTGGATGGCAATATAGGAACTTTTCCATCACGAGGTTTACCCATGATGAAAGGATTGCAGCGAACAATATGAATACCAAGTGAACTTACAAATAAAGCTATGCTCCCCGGCAACGGCGCCAGAAAATAGTCTTGATGACCCACAAGTATAGGGGATCGCAACAGTCTTCGAGGGAAGTATTACCCAAATTTATTGATTCGACACAAGGGGGGCCAAAGAATATATGTAAGCCTTAACAGATGAGTTGTCAATTCAGCTGCACCTGGAAACAGTCTTGCTCGCAGTGGTTTATTAGTAGCAACAGTTTTATAGTGGTGACAGTAGTGAAATAGTAACAGCAGTAGTAAAATAGCAGCGGTAAAAGTAACAGTTGTAAACAGTAGGAACAAATACTGTAGGCATAGGGATGGATTACGGGCGTTGCATGGATAAGATAATTCATGAAATCAATGAGACATGGGCAATGCAGATAAATAATGATAAAGCATCCTAGTACAAACAATCATAGGCATGTGTTCCGTATATAGTCGTACGTGCTCGCAAGGAGAAACTTGCACGACATCTTTTGTCCTACCAGCCTGTTGCAGCAGGGCCTCAAGGGAAACTACTGGTAATTAAGGTACCCCTTTTAATAGAGTACCGGAGCAAAGCATTAGCACTCGGTGAACACATGTGATCCTCACATCATAGCCATCCCCTCCGGTTATCCCAATTTCTGTCACTTTGGGGCCTCGGGTTCCGGACAACAATATGTGTATACAACTTGTAGGTAAGACCATAAACAACAAGTATCATCATAGAAATAATAACATGTTCAGATATGAAATCATGGCACTCGGGCCCAAAGTGACAAGCATTAAGCACAACAAGTTGCAACAATGTCATAGGCACTAAATAAAGATACTAGGCACTATGCCCTATCAATCTCATATCAAATTACATGAACAATCTCATCCAATCCCTACCATGCCCTCACCTACAGCGGGGGAATTACTCACACATGGATGGGGGAATCATGGATGGTCGATGGAGGAGCGTCGGTGGTGATGGTGATGAAGATCTCCTCCGAATCCCCGTCCCGGCAGGGTGCCAGAACGGAGTTTCTGGTTCCGAATCACGGTTTCTGATGGCGGCGGCGCAGCGGAAGTCTATCTGGGAAAAACACCATCTCCCTGATATTATGTCGTCAGGGGGTATATGTACGCGAGAGGGGAGGTTGAGAGGGGTGCTGGGGCCCCCTCACGCAAGGGTGGCGCGGCCAGGGCTGGGCTGCGCCACCTATGCGTGACAGCCCCTCGAGCCCCTTCTCCCTCCTGTCTTCTGGCTCCGTGGGTCTTCTGGTGAAATAGGATTTTTCATGATTTTTCCCAAATTTTTACTGAAAGTTGGATTTCTGCACAAAAACGAGATACCAGAGCAATTCTGCTGAAAACAGCGTCAGTCCATGTTAGTTGTATTCAAAACTCACAAATTAGAGGAGAAACGATAGCAAAAGTGTTCGGGAAAGTAGATACGTTTTGGACGTATCAGTCATCACGGTTTCACTCCCAGTCGTTAGATCTTAGATCTAGGGCTCAGATTAGATCACTTACCGAAGGGGTAAGTTTGAATCCTGCACGTCGATCTTCACTTAGATCCAGCGGCCGAGAATGGCGATCCGCGCGAAGCGGTACCGTCGAATCAGAAAGTGCCAAGTGTCGGCCTCGGATTTAACCCGTTTCGTTTTCGATTTAAAACCTTGAGAATAAGTTTGAAACTTGTTTAATTCATATCTTGAGTTTCCCACGTCCAATTTTTGTAAACTTTGCGTCCATGGTTTCATAAAATTGTGTAGAATCTGTTTCTATCATCAAAAACACTTATAGTATCCATTTTATGTACTGATTTGCTGCAAGCTTTAATTAGGTGATTTGCTATTTAAAAATAGTTGTAGACTTTATTTTACAGTAATTCCTTTTTCTTTAGGACCCTATGACATCCCTTAGTACTGTAGCATGGCCAAAACTATTTTTGGTAATCTTTATATTACTTTTGTAACTTTAGCTTGTTTATTGTTCTAATTGTGTGTTGTTAATGTTTTGAGTTTTATAAATTAACTCTAAAACTTTGATCATGTCATCATGCATATAGTTAACAATCAGAGAACATGCTAAGTGTCCTTGAGGTGTTTAAAACACATATGCATGCATACTTTCTTTTCATGATTGCTTTGTGATTTGGTATGTGCTTATAATGCTATATTTCATGTGTAGATTGTGCTGAGTGCAACGAGTGTCTTTGTGACGAGTGCACCAACTCTTCTCCTCACCAAGGCAAGTGTCACCATGTTCCTTTGTCCTACTGAAAGTTTTGTAGCTTTTCTAGTAGAAGATGCATGTGTAGGTGTTTTTATGATTTCTTATCTTTAGCTTGCCAGATTTTATGCTAAGTTTTTGTCTAGCTTGCTTAGCTTTGCATCTCCTAGTAGAATTGTTGCTGCTATAGGACTTTGCTATTACTCTTGTTGGGGGAAGGGTTATCACTTGATTTTGGCTAAGTGTTGAAAACCTTGTTTTGCAAAAAAACTAAGAAAACAACTAATTTAATGAACCACCTAGGTGGATGTGGCTTTGATTGGTTTATGTTGAGTGGTTCCCTGGGGTCATGTCATCGAACCTCTGAACCACCAGGTGTATCTCACTTGTGGACGGCCACCCAGGAGCAAAGAGATTGGAGACGTTCAAGTCGTGAAGCTTCCAATGCAACCACAAGACATATGGGCTCTATCTTGGTCAACTAAGCTGCAAGAACTCAAGCCAGACGGATAGAGGGTGGTAGATGTTGGTAGGATGGAACACGTCTGTTTGGTCTGAGGGAATGTTTCTGAAAGGCCTCGTCTTAGTTTTCACTTGGCCATTTGAGGCAAAATGAGTCTCATGGCAAAACGGGTTAACTAAGTCCTATGGGAAAAGTGCACCACCTGTGCAGAGTGTTTAGAACTAAGTACTTAGCCGTGTCCCCGGTTACGGACAATTCTGAGTGACATGACTCTGAAGCTATTCAAGAATCTCCTCACCCCAATATCTCTAAGTTAAAAACTTGATGGGTAAACTTGGGTAGTAAAGGCTCTTTCTTTTTGCTAAGGAAAATTGAGTTTTACAAAGATAGGAAAAAGGCTTGTTTTTGCTAAGTTAAACTCCACCTGGCCAAAAAGCATATATGTGTAGGTGCCATTGAGTCCACCAAAGTGACATTTGCCAATACATTCAAAGTATTGACCCTCTGTGGCTGCAACGTATCATGTTGCAGGTGGCTACTATGAAGATTAAAGATTGCTGCACTACGGTCACAAGTCTTCATCCAACACGTCTGCCTACGGATCAATGAAGAAAGAAGACTTATAGTTTATTTACTTAGTCATTTTCTAGAGTTGTAATAGGTTTGTGGCTTTGTGCCTTATTGAGTTGTAAAAGACTATGTTATTTGTGGATCAAGCGTTGTAATGAAGACCTTTGTATTCTTGATATTTCATCTTGTAACTGTGTGTGCTAGCAGTCGATCCGGGACTATCACAATTAAAACACAGGTACGCTACACGTCCTATGTAAACATGGTGTTTGATGCTATAATATTTATCCTATGATCTATGTCATGTTTGCATAGTTTCTTTGTTCTTAGATTGATCTGTTGAATGTCTTTGGTTCATTAGAGTTGTATGTTGATATGGTACTGTTCTTTGGTGTCCATTATAGTTATGCGCGCATGGATTAAACATCTTAGGGCTAGTAGTATGTGCAAAAGGAAGGGGGTAGTCCTGCCGGAGCGACAGAAACCTGAGGACACGAACCGGAACATTGCACGTATGGGAATAAGAGGACCATTAACTTAAGGCTATGGTTGGGGAAACCTTAATGTATTGTTAGTTTTGTGGATGCTTGCTAACAATCCAATCATATAGTACTTGTAATTCCAAGTAGTGAAGTGCATGTATATTTAGCCTCTACCACATAGAAAACTGCATCGAAGACAATGGACCCGATTTATTCACTAATTGAACTTAGACAAAGCCACCACTTTTCCACACTCATGGTACTGTTAGTTTATGGTTACTTAGTATATTTTATTGCTGCAGCACTAACAATTACTTTCTTATATTTATTATCTTGCAAAGCTATCTCTCATACCCGTATTGTTGCTCTAGTTTTATTTCCTAGATGATGCAAACGTTTAGTGTGCATAGAGTTGTATCAGCGGTTGATAGAACTTGAGAGAACATTTATCCTACCTTTAGCTCCTCGTTGGGTTCGACACTCTTACTTATCGAAAAGGCTACACACGATCCCCTATACTTGTGGGTTATCAACCATCGTAACAGGAAAATTAAATTTCTGTGATCCGATCGTGGAGGTGAGTATTTGAGTTATGATTTTCTCACACATCTTAAAGCAAGCGGAATCGTTTCGCAACTCACGCCACCTGGAACACCATAGCGCAATGGTGTGTCTGAACGCCGGAATCGAACTCTATTAGATATGGTGCGATCGATGATGTCTCTTACAGATTTGCCGTTATCATTTTGAGGTTATGCATTAGAAACCGCTGCATTCACTTTAAATAGGGCACCATCTAAATCCGTTGAGACGACACCGTATGAACTATGGTTTGGTGCTAAACCTAAGCTGTCGTTTCTTAAAGTTTGGGGATGTGAAGCTTACGTCAAGAGGTTGATGCCGGACAAGCTCGAACCCAAAGCGGAGAAATGCATCACCATCTAAATCCGTTGAGATGACACCGTATGAACTATGGTTTGGTGCTAAACCTAAGCTGTCGTTTCTTAAAGTTTGGGGATGCGAAGCTTATGTCAAGAGGTTGATGCCGGACAAGCTCGAACCCAAAGCGGAGAAATGCGTCTTCATAGGATACCCTAAGGAAACGATTGGGTATACCTTCTACCACAGATCTAAAGGCAACGTCTTTGTTGCTAAGAACGGATCCTTTCTTGAGAAGGAGTTTCTCTCGAAAGAAGTGAGTGGGAGGAAGGTAGATCTAGACGAGGTTATTGAACCTTCTCTCGAATTAGAGAGTAGCGTAGCACCCAAAGTTGTTCCGGCGCCGCCTGCACCAACAAGAGAGGAAGCTAATGACGAGGATCATGAAACTTCGAACGATGCTACTACTGAACTTCGCAGGTCGACAAGGTGATGGCGCAGTGATGATGATGTCAGAAAACTTGATTGTGTGTAGTAAATGCCCGGCCAGTTGGAAAACCCCAAGAGCAAGGTTTGATGAATATAACAGCAAGTTTTTCCCTCAGTTATGAAACCAAGGTAGTCAATCCAGTAGGAGAAAGCCAAATGACTGAAGGTGATGCCCGCTAGCTTCGCGACAGCTCCGGACAATTTATAGGGCGCCTCGTCCAAGCTTTGCTTTGCGAGCGGCAACGTGGAACCTGCACACAACACAACCAAATACTTTGTTCCCAACTTACGATGAGGTTGTCAATCTCACCGGTTTGCTTGAAACAAAGGGTATGAGCGTATCGAGTGGAAAGTGATAGTAATATGCGAGTAAAGTAAACAGTGCGAGTAAAGTAAACAGGTGATAGCAATATAAAGGAAATAGAACCGGGGTCCACAGTTCACGAGTGGTGTCTGTCCATAAGATAAAATAATACATGCTGGGTAAACAAATTACAGTTGGGCAATTGATAGAATAAAGACAACGTGCATATGTCGAGAGGATCACTATGAGATTTACTCTGGGCATTACAACAAGATACATAGACCGCCATCCAACTGCATCTATGACTAATAATCCACTTGTGGCGAATCAATCTGAGAACTCCACAAGTATTAAGTTGCAAACAACAGATAATTGCATTAAGCAAAGTGTGTAATGTAAACAAAGCATATGCCCTCGAGCATATGAATGTTGTTTTCCCCCTAGTAGCAACAGCACATCTACAACCTTAGAGGTTTCTGTCACTCCCCCGGATTAAATAGAGGCATGAACCCACTACCGAGCATAAATACCCCCTCTTGGAGTCACTAGCAACTACTCGGCCAAGATAGCTACTAACAACGGAGAGCATGCAAGATCATAACCAACATAGAGATAACATAAGATAAAATTCAGTACTTCAACTCAATCATAACACCAATATTCATCGGATCCCAACAAACACAATATGTAGAATTACATAACGTTAGTCTCGGTCATGTAAGGCAGCTCAGGAGATCTAAACATGAAGCACATGGTGGAGAAGACAACCATCTAGCTACTGCTATGGACTCATAGTCCAAGGTAGACTACTCACTCATCACACCGGAGGCAAGCATGGCGATGAAGAAGACCTCTAGTGGCGATTCCCCTCTCCGGCAGGGTGCCGGGAAGAGCTTCTGGACCCTCCCGATCTTCAGGTCGATAGCGGTGGCAGATCGCGATGTGTTCTGGAAAAGTGATCGGGTCTTTAGGTTTTTCCCGTCGGGGGGTCTTTATAGGCGAAGAGGCGGCGTCAGAGGTGGACCAGGGGGCCCACACCATAGGCCGGCGCGGGCCAGGGGTGGGCCGTGCCCCCTGGTGGTGTGGCCACCCTCTGGTCCGGCTCTGTCTCCTCTTTGGTGTTCTGGAAGCTCCGTGAAATATCTGGACGACAGACTTTGGTTTCGTCCAATTCCGAGAATATTTCCTGTGTAACTTTTCTGAAACACAAAAACAGCAGAAAACAGGGAACTGGCACTGTGGCATCTCGTTAATAGGTTAGTTTCGGAAAATGCATAAAAATGCCACGAAGTGTAACGAAACTCTAAACAAATGGTGTAAAAACAAGCATGGAGCATCAAAAATTATGGATATGTTGGAGACATATCAGCATCCCCAAGCTTAACTCCTGCTCGTCCTCGAGTAGGTAAGTGATAACAAAATAAATAATTTTTGAGGTGACATGCACCTACACAATCTTGATCAAATATGTAAGCACTGTGTGCTGGGATCAAAAGAACTTAAAACATGGGCATGAAAGATATAATTTTGATAGAAGAAACTTAGCAACCATGTTATAACATCAAAATGAACACAAACAAAAGATCATGAAAATGAAACAATGAAAGTCAAACGTGTGTTCAAATCATAAGGAAAAACATACAAATGGTTTTCAGCTTGTCCTTCATGGAGAGCAAAACATAAATGCATTGGACACCTTCAAGTTTAAGAGGGCGACTAGATACAAATAATTTAAGAACAAGTGAAACCAACAATATGAATCAATCAATGAAAACTTTGGAACAATGCACATTATACTCAGAATGACAACTATGCTCTCTTAGACGGTGCATAAAGATAGAAGGTGGTGACTCAACATAAAAGTAAAAGAAAGGCCCTTCGCGGAGGGAAGCAGTGATTGCAAGTTTTATAAACCTTCAAAAATTGTGGTACTTACCGGCTTTGAGCTCTCATTGCCCCCATCATAAGCATCTTGAATGGTCAAAGTTAATGCGAGAACACTTATGCTGCATATGCTTGATAAATCATAAGTTGAAAACCTCGTGTCCCGTGAAATACAAATACCCAAACCTCATGCTACTTTACTTAGAGTCTCAAGCAAGCTCTTGTTATTGTAAGTATACACGTATCATCGAGAACCGCCAACGGGGTACCTCTGTGCCCGATGACATGGAACAAGCCCACATCAAAATGACAGGACAAACAGACAATGAACACCTCGGCATCTCTTTTATTTACCATTGGTATAGCTTTTTATTGCAAGATGCGTCGTCGAATGTTCACTATGGGCATGCTGTAAATTTCCACCATGAATTATGCATGGCTTAGGTTAGCGGCCCAGGCGTTTCTCTAACACGTATACAAACTCCACGATCCCGCAAGATTCCCAATTCATTTCACACCGCGAGTATCCATAAACAAAAGATCACGATATCAACTCAAATGAAAGATAGTGCAATGTTGAAAGCTTGCCCCATGACGGCATGGCTGGGCTAATTCTCAACTTACAACTTGCAAGCATAACAACTCAACATAAGAGACCACAATGTCAACATTTTAAAACGAGAAAAGTAAAGTGTGTCATCCGGTTCGTGAGAGCTTTACTGACCAATTTTTGCATAACACCAAAAAGAGTTTAATTCGAAGGATAGATAAAAGCAAGTCAAATGTACTTTGGAATAGCAAATTGCTAATAGGTATATATGGTGGACACTTTGGAACAACTTGGTTTTTAGGAGTTGGATGCACGAGTAGAGCTCATACTCGGTACAAAATGAGGGCTAGCAAAAGACTGGGAGCGACCAACTAAGAGAGCAATAATAGCCATAATCATGCAAAGCGACAAAGCGGCATTAAAAGAAGCATAAGATGGCATAAAAAGTCAAAAACTAAATGATCATAGAGGCTATGGCGACTTTGTATGAGTCTAACATGTGTGAGCATGCGCCAAGTCAACCCAAATAAAGCATCAAAGGAGAAAACCAAAATAATGCTTCCAAATAATTAAAAACAACGCATGATTTTTTCAAAGGCTCATTAAGCAATCTCAGTCATTTGAGACAAGTCATGCTACAGAAAAACCACTAAGCATACTATCAAAAATATATCAAGCACGACATGCAAAAGCCTAGGCCGCAGTCTACACAAGCTCCTTCTTGTACCACTTTTTTGCATAAAGCTTTTTCTCTTTTCCAACACCATTCAAACTTTTTATAACCAACTCTTTTGATGAAAACCAATATGGACCAGAGGTCAAAATACACCTTATTGAAAATATATAACAAGATCTAAACCCAAATCAAGGCGAAAATCGAAAGCTAAACGCAGTTCTAGAAAAAGAGAACACTCGTTGAAATTATAAGAATGAAAAATGGAGTGTTCTTGGCAAATGAAAAGCAAGGCACCTTCTCCAAAAGGAATTTGTTGGGGTCCAACCATTTATTGCAGCAAACAAAACTAAACAAAACTGAAAACTAAAAACAACTGATGCTCCAAGAAAAACGCATAATGCATGAAGCAATAAAAATATAGTGTTTTGAAAGGTGACCTGATTTTTGCCGATGAAGAAGGGGTGCCTCGGGGGCATCCCCAAGATTTGACGCTTGTACTTATTGGATATTTCTTGGGGTGACATGGGCATCCCCAAGCTTGAGCTTTTGTCCATTCTTCAACTCATCTCATCATTCTCCAATCCCTACACTTGAAAACTTCCTTCATACAAAACTAAACACAAATCTATTAGCAACATTAGTGTAAGCATAACATAGAATCAACCCTTTTTGCTTCAGGTTTCAACTCAAAACCACCACATATAAAGTATATACTACTGTAGCAACTTCCCCAAAAGTTCCGTGATCAAAAGAACTCAAAAAGAAAGCGATAAAGCGGCAAACACAAATATTGGCAGAAATCTGTCAAAACAGAACAGCTGACAAAGGTCGAATTGTTAGAGGGTTTTATGTTGCTCAAATCAAAAAGTGTTCAGCTAATGAAAGTTTGGATATAACCTGGGGCATATGCACAAGAAATCGCAGGT
This sequence comes from Dactylis glomerata, assembly GCA_007115705.1. Classification (NCBI taxonomy): domain Eukaryota; kingdom Viridiplantae; phylum Streptophyta; class Magnoliopsida; order Poales; family Poaceae; genus Dactylis; species Dactylis glomerata. The sequence continues at coordinate 1,726,692 of QXEO01000124.1, read as the reverse complement.
CCAAAAGATATACAGAGAATTTTCACGAATTTTTACGGTGCAGCACCGAAAACTGTTTCAGGACAGCAACATCCCCAAATCTTACCTCACTCAAATTAGAGGCTTCTCTTGGCACAACAACGAAATAAAAAGGATAAGGAGTGGTCATTACAGTAGTAATAACTTCCAAGACTCAAATAAAATAAAAAGAACTGAAAGTAAAAACATTGGGTTATCTCCCAAGAGTGCTTTCCTTTAACGCCTTTGAGCTAGGCGCAGAAAATGCGAATCAAGTAATATCGAAAGAAGCATTAAGATCCACTATAGGAGTCTTTTCAACAATGAATTGAATTGTGTCCAAATGATTTTTTGAAGACCCTTTATGATCACTCTTTGGTACACTATTTTCGTCAAAAAAGTTTTCAGGACAAATCCAACTAAAATTCTTTTCTAAAGCATCATGAATTCCTACAAGTTTACAAGGTATTGGCACTCTAAAATCTTCATTGGGTGTACCAACAACTTCAACAGGCGAGCCAAGCTTATTAAATTTCTTAAAAACTTCCCTAGCCTCCATAGCAACATCTCTAAATTCTATGCGCAAAGTTTCCAAGATAAAAGCTTTCTTTTCGGGATCTTCAATATCATGAAGCTTAAGAAACATGTATTGCATAAAAGGATTAAGGCTAGCAAACCTAGCTTCTAACATGTGAATCAAATAGCAGAAGCAACTTCATAACTAGGAGCAAGCTCAGCCAAAGACTTTTCCTCAACATCTTTATGCATACTAATATGATTAAAGAACTCCTCGATGTTACTTTTTCCAATAATCGACCCACTACCCACTGAGAGGTCCTCCAAAACGTACTTAGGGAACAACATAATGAACTAGAAGTAAAGAAATAACAACTATCAAGGATACTAATTTTTTGGGTTTTTGATAAAACGATGCAAGTAAAAATAAAGTAAAAGCAAAACTTAAAACAAAGTAAAGGATGTGCGTGCGAAACTCCCCTTGTAGAAGCCTTCTTTCTCTTCGGCAACGGCGCCAGAAAAACTTGTTGATGGCGCGGTGATGATGATGTCAAAAAACTTGATTGTGTGTAGTAAATGACCGGCCAGTTTGAAAACCCCAAGAGCAAGGTTTGATGAATATAGCAGCAAGTTTTTCCCTCTGTTATGAAACCAAGGTAGTCAATCCAGTAGGAGAAAGCCAAACGACTGAAGGTGATGCCCGCTAGCTTCGCGACAGCTTCAGACAATTTATAGGGCGCCTTGTCCAAGCTTTGCTTTGCGAGCGGCAACGTGGAACCTGCACACAACACAACCAAATAATTTGTTCCCAACTTACGATGAGGTTGTCAATCTCACCGGTTTGCTTGAAACAAAGGGTATGAGCGTATCGAGTGGAAAGTGATAGTAATATGCGAGTAAAGTAAACAATGCGAGTAAAGTAAACAGGTGATAGCAATATAAAGGAAATAGGACCGGGGCCCACAGTTCACTAGTGGTGTCTCTCTATAAGATAAAATAATACATGCTGGGTAAATAAATTACAGTTGGGCAATTGATAGAATAATGACAACGTGCATATGTCGAGAGGATCACTATGAGATTTACTCTGGGCATTACAACAAGATGCATAGACCGCCATCCAACTGCATCTATGACTAATAATCCACTTGTGGCGAATCAATCCGAGAACTCCACAAGTATTAAGTTGCGAACAACAGATAATTGCATTAAGCAAAGTGTGTAATGTAAACAAAGCATATGCCCTCGAGCATATGAATGTTGTTTTCCCCCTAGTAGCAACAGCATATCTACAACCTTAGAGGTTTCTGTCACTCCCCCAGATTAAATAGAGGCATGAACCCACTATCGAGCATAAATACCCCCTCTTGGAGTCACTAGCAACTACTCGGCCAAGATAGCTACTAACAATGGAGAGCATGCAAGATCATAAAAAACATAGAGATAACATAAGATAAAATTCAGTACTTCAACTCAATCATAACACCAATATTCATCGGATCCCAACAAACACAACATGTAGAATTACATAACGGTAGTCTCGATCTTGTAAGGCAGCTCACGAGATCTAAACATGAAGCACATGGTGGAGAAGACAACCATCTAGCTACTGCTATGGACCCATAGTCCAAGGTAGACTACTCACTCATCGCGTCGGAGGCAAGCATGGCGATGAAGAAGACCTCCGGTGGTGATTCCCCTCTCCGGCAGGGTGCCGGGAAGAGCTTCTGGACCCTCCCGATCTTCGGGTCGACGGCGGCGGTAGATCGCGATGTGTTCTAGAAAAGTGATCGGGTCTTTACGTTTTTTCCATCGGGGGGTCTTTATAGGCGAAGAGGTGGCGTCAGAGGTGGACCAGGGGGGCCACACCACAGGCCGGCACGGGCCCGGGGTGGGCCGCGCCCCCTGGTGGTGTGGCCACCCTTTGGTCCAGCTCCGTCTCCTCTTCGGTGTTCTGGAAGCTCCGTGAAATATCTGGACGACTGGATTTGGTTTTGTCCAATTCCGAGAATATTTCCTGTGTAACTTTTCTAAAACACAAAAACAGCAGAAAACAGGGAACTGGCACTGTGGCATCTCATTAATAGGTTAGATCTGGAAAATGCATAAAAATGCCACGAAGTGTAACGAAACTCTAAATAAATGGTGTAAAAACAAGCATGGAGCATCAAAAATTATGGATACGTTGGAGACGTATCACAAGGTCGCATGCCACTCCTGAGTGGTATGGCAACCCTGTCTTAACCGTCATGTTGTTAGACAATAATGAACCTACGAACTATGAAGAAGCGATGATGAGCCCAGACTCTGGGAAATGGCTAGAGGCCATGAAATCCAAATTGGGATCCATGAGCGAAAACCAAGTATGGACTTTGGTGGACCCTCCTAGCGACCGTAAGGCCGTTGAGTGCCAATGGATTTTCAAGAAGAAAACGGATGCGGATGGTAATGTTACTGTCTATAAGGCTCGGCTTGTTGCAAAAGGTTTTCGGCAAGTTCAAGGTGTTGACTACGATGAGACTTTCTCTCCTGTAGCGATGTTTAAGTACATTCGGATTTTATTAGCAATTGCTGCGTTTCATGATTATGAAATTTGGCAAATCGATGTCAAGACTGCGTTCCTCAATGGCAACATTGATGAAGAGTTGTATATGATGCAGCCCGAAGGTGGTGTTGATAAAGTGTGCAAACTTCAACGTTCCATTTATGGGCTGAAGCAAGCATCCCGGAGTTGGAACCTTCATTTTGATCAAGTGATCAAGGGTTTTGTATTTGTTCCAAATTGCTACGAAGCTTGTATCTACAAGAAAGTGAGTGGGAGCTCGGTGACATTTTTAGTACTATATGTGGATGACATATTGATTATTGGAAATGACATCAATATGCTTAACGATGTGAAGAGTATTTGAATAAATGTTTTTCAATGAAAGACCTAGGAGAAGCTGCTTATATATTAGGCATTAAGATCTATAGAGATAGACCAAGATGCCTAATAGGTTTAAGACAAAGTAGATACCTAGACAAAGTTCTGAAAAGGTTCAGAATGGATAAAACAAAGAAAGGTTCATTGCCCAAGTTGTCAGGTAAGATATTGAGCAAGGCTCAGTGTCCAACTACGGCAAAAGATAGAGAAACTATGAGCAAAGTGCCATATGCCTCGGCCATAGGTTCTATCATGTATGCCATGTTGTGTACTAGACCGGATGTGTCCAATGCTCTTAGTTTGATGAGCAGATACCAAAGTGATCTAGGAGTGGAACACTGGACAGCCGTAAAGAACGTCCTAAAGTATTTAAATAGGACTAAAGAAATGTTCTTGGTCTATCGAGGTGATAACCAGCTTGTCGTAAAAGGTTACGTCGACGCTAGCTTCGACACCAACCTGGATGATTCTAAATCTCAGATAGGATACATTTATGTTTTGAATGGTGGAGCTGTGAGCTGGAGAAGCTGCAAGCAAAGTGTGATCACAGGATCTACAATCGAAGCGGAATACATGGCTGCTTCGGAAGCATCAAGTGAAGGAGTTTGGATCAGGAACTTCATCACTGAGCTTGGTGTGGTTCCAAGTGTCTTGGACCCACTGGAGATATTGTGCGACAACACTGGCGCCATAGCACTAGCTAAGGAACCAAGATATCATCCAAAGACTAAGCACATCAACCGCCGTTTCCATATAATTTGAGATTATATAGCAGATGGAGATCTAAAGATTAGCAAAGTACATACGGATCTGAATGTCGCAGATCCATTGACTAAACCTCTTCCACGAGCAAAACATGATCAGCACCTTAATGCCATGGGTGTTAGATTGTTACCAGATGTAAACTAGATTATTGACTTTAGTGAAAGTGGGAGACTGTTGGAATTATGCCCTAGAGGCAATAATAAAGATGTTATTATTATAATTCTTGTTCATGATAATGTTTATATTCCATGCTAGAATTGTATTAAGCGGAAACTTTAATACTTGTGTGGTTTATGAACAACACCATGTCCCTAGTACGTCTCTAAGGACTAGCTCATTGATTAATGATGGTTAAGGTTTCCTAACCATAGACATGAGTTGTCAATTAATAATGAGATCATGTCATTAGGAGAATGATGTGATGGACAGACCCAAATAATGCACAGCAATTAGATCGTGTCATTATGTTCATCTTTGCGAAGCTTTTTCCTATGTCAAGTATTGTATTCCTTAGACCATGAGATAATGCAACTTCCTAGTGCCGGAAGAGAGCTTTGAGGTTATCAAACGTCATCCTATGAAAGGGTGATCATAAAGGTGTCTCTCAGGTGATCGGAAAGTACTTGTTGGGTTGTATGTATCGAGATGGAATTTGTCCCTCCCGAGTCAGAGAGATATACTTTAGGCCCACTCGGTAATCAATATCAACACCGCTTGCAAGCATGTGGTTAAGGAGTTAATCACAAAGTGATATCGGATTACGGAACGAGTAAAGTACTTGCTGTGAATGAGATTGAACTAGGTATGCAGATACCGACGATCGAATCTCGGGCAAGTAAAATATCGTGTGACGAAGTGATACGTCTCAAATGTATCTATAATTTTTGATGCTCCATGCTTGTTTTTACACCATTTGCCTTGTGTTTTGTTACACTTCGTGGCGTTTTTATGCGATTTCCGGAACTAACCTATTGACAAGATGCCACAGTGCCAGTTCCCTATTTTCTGTTGTTTTTGTGTTTCAGAAAAGCTACACAGGAAATATTCTCGGAATTGGACGAAACAAGTTCCAGAAGTCTTATTTTTCCCGGACGAAGGACGAGGACCAAACGAGAGCCGGAGGGGGGCTAGGGGCTGCCCACACACCAGGGCGGCACGGCCCAGGCCCTGGCCGCGCCCCCTATGTGGGAGGAGCCCCTGGCAGCCCCCTGACAACACCCCTTCACATATATAAAGCGTCAGGACGGAAAACCCTAGGGGAGTCGGCAAATTTCCAAAAAGAGTTCCGCAGCTCCGCTGCCGCCATCGACAAATTTCGGGGGACAGAAGTCTCTGTTCCGGCACCCTGCCGGGATGGGAAAGTGCCCCCGGAGCCATCTCCATCGGTCTCCATCGCCGTCTCCGCCGTCTCCATCGACCTCACCGCCATCTCCACCAACCTTGCTGTCTCCTACGATGAGGAGGGAGTAGTTCTCCTCCGGGGCTGAGGGCTCTACCGGTAGCTATGTGGTTCACCTCTCTCTCCCATGATGTGATCTTTATGTGATCGTGAGCTTTGTATCTAGTTGAATTGGTAGATGTTATTATTCAGATATTATGCTACTCCTATGCTTTATTATTGTACTCTCCGGAGATACCTCGTATCATGGTGTAAAGGTGACTAGTGTGTGCATCATGTGTATCTTTTTGGTTAATGTCTCTATGAAATGTTGGTGTTTGTTGGAACCATCTAGTGCGTTCATGGTGATAGTGTGGGACAATCTAGTTTGGGTACATACGGACTTTGAGGAGAGCTTCGTAGCCCTACGCATGATTAGTGTTCGTTTTCCATTGGAGAATTGTTTTGAGTTGCATATGGATGATAGTATCTATTTGTTCAATTATGTTATATTTGTTGGGAGTGTGTTCACTAGTGAAAGTATGATCCCTAGGCCTTGTTTCCAAGCTTTGCACACCGTTTACTCGCTGTTTTGTTACTTGTTTGCTTGCTGCAATTTTTATTCCAGATTGTATTTACTACTTATAATCATCCATATCACTTGTATTTCACTATCTCTTCGCCGAACTAGTGCACCTATACATCTGACAAGTGTATTGGGTGTGTTGGGGACACAAGAGACTTTCTGTATTGTAATTGCAGGGTTGCTTGAGAGGGATAGCTTTGACCTCTTCCTACCTGAGTTTGATAAACCTTGGGTGATCCACTTAAGGGAAACTTGCTGCAGCTCTACAAACCTCTGCACTTGGAGGCCCAACACCGTCTATAAGAACAGATGCGTGCATAGACATCAAGCTCTTTTCTGGCGCCGTTGCCGGGGAGGTAAGGTAAAAGGTACTCGCATCCTCCTGTGTGAGTGCTCGGAGTTATTTCCTTTAGATTCTGCAATTATATATTTTTGTTTCTTATTTTTATTTTCACTAGTTAGGCTTAATGGAAAATAAAGAGTTCTTTAGTCTTTTTTCTAAGTTTAGATTTGAAGAGAAAATTGAAAAACCTTTGGAGCTTATTTCGCATAGCAATGTTATTAGTACGAATGCTTTGAGTCCCGTTATTGCTAATGCTATGGAAAAGTCTAAGCTTGGGGAAGCTGGTTTTGTTAAGCATGACATTTTTAGTTCCCCAGCTTTAGTGGAGAAAGTTTGCTTTGATGATATTTTATCTCCCCTATGTGATGTTCCTATGCCTGTTACCTATGTTAGTGATCATGATTGGGAAAAGCACTCTACTTTTGATATTGAAAATCTTTTTGGTACCAATTCTAAGGTTAATAATTGTTGTGCCATTAGTACTATCCATGTTCCTTCTTATGATGATATGTTTGATGAGTATGCTTTGCGAAATAGCTGTTCTCTAGCTTGTGATGATACTAAACCTCTAGTTTATGATGGCTATGATGATGAGTATAATATTTTCAGTTCACCTACTTTTGAGGAGAAAACTAGTTATAATTACAATATGCCTCCTATTTTTGATGATTATGGTGATGAGAATAATTATTCTGTTGAATCTGCTCCTACTCCGATTATTCATGTGGGGAGTATTAATTCTTTTATGCATGTGGCTCATGATAGGGATGTTTTATGTGATAATTATATTGTTAATTCTATTCATGATGCTACTGAAAGTTATTATGAGAGAGGGAAACATTGTTTGATGGATCTCAACAATATTGAGTTTCCCCTCTTTATGTTGCAACTCTTAAAGTTGTACTTGTTTTGCCTTCCTATGCTTTTTGCTTTGCGCTTTCATGAATTGTCTCTTTATAAGACTATTTTTCATAGGAAGTGGTTTAGATTTAAATGTGTTCCATACTTGCTTTTTGATGCTCTCTATTGCTTTAAGTTCCTATATGGCGCCTTTGCCTCAAGCTCTTATATGGCGCCCACATGAACATCTTTGCAAATTACTGCGCCTAGCTCAAAGGCGTTAAAGAAAAGCACTCTTGGGAGATAACCCATTGTTTATTTTCAGTACTCTTTCTTTTATTTGAATCTTGGAAGTTATTACTACTGTAATGACCTCTCCTTATCCTTTTTATTTCGTTGTTGTGCCAAGAGAAACCTCTAATTTGAGTGAGGTAAGATTTGGGGATGTTGCTGTCCTGAAACAGTTTTCGGTGCTGCACCGTAAAAATTCGTAAAAATTCTCTGTATATCTTTTGGACCTGTGATTTCTTGTGCATATGCCCCAGGTTATATCCAAACTTTCATTAGTTGAACTCTTTTTGATTTGAGCAACAGAAAACCCCTCAAAAATTCGACCTTTGTCAGCTGTTCTGTTTTGACAGATTTCTGCCAATATTTGTGTTTGCCGCTTTATCGCTTTCTTTTTGAGTTCTTTTGATCACGGAACTTTTGGGGAAGTTGCTACAGTAGTATATGCTTTATATGTGGTGGTTTTTGAGTTGAAACCTGAAGCAAAAAGGGTTGATTCAATGTTATGCTTACACTAATGTTGCTAATAGATTTGTGTTTAGTTTTGTATGAAGGAAGTTTTCAAGTGTAGGGATTGGAGAATGATGAGATGAGTTGAAGAATGGACAAAAGCTCAAGCTTGGGGATGCCCATGCATCACCCCAAGAAATACCCAAGAGGTACAAGCGTCAAAGCTTGGGGATGCCCCGAGACACCCCCTTCTTCATCGGCAAAAATCAGGTCACCTTTCAAAACACTATATTTTTATTGCTTCATGCACTATGCATTTTTCTTGGAGCGTCAGTTGCTTTTGTTTGAAGTTTTGTTTTGTTTTGTTTGCTGCAATAAATGGTGAGATCACATCATGTTTCTTTTGGAGGAGATGAACTCATTTTTCATTGCCAAGAACACTCTAGTTTTCACTCTTATCGTTCATCGAGTGTTCTCTTTTTCTGCTACTGCATTTAGCCTTTGTTTTTCGCCTTGATTTTTGTTCAGATCTTGTTTTATATTTTTATCAAGGTGTATTTTTGCCTCTGGTCTTTATTGGTATTCATCAAAAGAGGTGTTTATAAATTTTTTGAATGGTGTTGGAAAAGAGAAAAATCTTTATGCAAAAAAGTGGTACAAGAAGGAGCTTGTGTAGACTGCGGCTTAGGCTTTTGCATGTCGTGCTTGATGTCTTTTTGATAGTATGCTTAGTGGTTTTGCTGTAGCATGACTTGTCTCAAATAACTGAGATGCTTAATGAGCCTTTGAAAAAATCATGCGTTGTTTTTACCGTTTGGAAGCATTATTTTGGTTTTCTCCTTGATGCTTTATTTGGGTTGACTTGGCGCTTGCTCACACATGTTAGACTCATACAAAGTCGCCAATAGCCTCTATGATCATTTAGTTTTTGACTTTTGATGCCATCTTATGCTTCTTTTAATGTTGCTTTGTCGCTTTGCATGATTATGGCCATTATTGCTGTGACGACCTCAAATTTGATAACAAATTCGAAGTGCCCGTTATGTATTCCACCGCAATCCCAGAATCATTGTTGCGATATACATAACGTAGTTGGTAACCAGTTCCATAGACATTACAATACGATGATTCAAATACAATGGTCATATAGACCAAGTCATATTACAACACAATATAGCAGCGGAAATAACGTCTTCGGCCCATGCCTTCTCCCTACAGGCAATTGGCGACTCACGGAGACGAGCTTAGTTCTGGTACTCTTCTTCATACCCTTCCTCCTGGTATTCCTCCCCATAGTCTGGCCAAGTTGATAGCCAGGGACACAGCCGTGAGTACATTGGATGCACTCGCAAACCATCTCATAAATGAACAGATGAAGTAGATATGCAGGGTTTGGGTATAGTGGACTAAGCACTAAGTTGGTTTGCAAAAAGCTAGTTTTATTTCCCAAGAATGCTCATTGGTAGAAAAGAGGTTTAGTTCTCTAAGTCATTCTAAAGAGGAACTTCAATGTGTCAAGATCAAGGTCAAGTCATGTCAATTCAAATTCATGTCATTCACCAAGTTCACCCTTGTTATTTTTAGTCTTGACAAAAGCCAGGTAGAGTTTGCCAACCGTCCATGACCGAGGACTCGGCTATTCGAATAGTTTGAAACCTCTGCAGAGGGGTACACTTTACCCACAAGATTCGATACATCTGCCGGGAGAAATCCACGGTTCGCTATACACAAAGGTATGCGGCTTTCAGATAATCAAACAAATTCTTTCACTTGCTCATCCTAGTATAGGATCCTTCCCTAGAGCCCGGGATACGAAATCCCCGCTCCGGCGCCTCTAGTTATGCCCATCCCGGAGACCGGGTTAGTGGAAACCACTTGGTCAAGAAGTATCCGCCCGTGGAGTCCTTCCATGAAGATTTGATGCAAGACCTCCCATACTAAGATCAACAAGCTACGGATTTAGCCCCTTCCCATATAGGGGTAACGTGGTTGTACGTTATAATTGGCACCCATGTACATCACTCGTTGTCAATTGAGAAATACATTTCATAGTTCTTAGTCAAGATTATTTTCTTTCATAAAGCCATCATGTAGGAGCAATCTCCCATTTCAAGTTTCAATGTCAAGTCACCACCTTTCAAATGGGGTTCCTCCAGAGATAGCCTCAACTTTTATTAGCGACTAAGCAACTACATTGAGTGATAGTACTACTACTATGGTTGGATAAACTCAGCTTGATGCTCTTGATAACCAGGACATCAATATGCTTCTATCATTCTACTCTAGCAATTCAATCATGCAATTTACTTCTATCATTCTACTCTAGCAATTCAATCATGCAATTTACTTAAAACAAGTAGAATGCAATATTAAAACTAGGTAGTGGGAGTATGAATCAAAAGATGGCTTGCCTTGGTTGGCAAAGTGTCCGGGGTTTTCTTCTTCTTCTTGATAATAATAATCCCCTCCAATATCCTCCTCGGCAACACTAGCGTCTAATAACGAATAAGCACAAAACACACCATCACTTCACCAAGCTAACAACACACCAAGCACACATCTTTGTTTGCTAACCAAAGTATTCATGTTGCAATTTTTTTATAGTGTTGGATGGGAAGTTTTTCTTCAAGTGTGCAAGCTAGTTACTCTACTAAGTAGCATAAGTGGTTCACTTGTGCAGCATTGGGGTTGATTTAGGGTTACTAGGGCAAGTTCAAGTGGGAATGATCCACTAAGTGAATTGCATTGAGGATAATTAATTCTAAGTGTGCACTAGTGATCTATCATTTTATGCTAACAAATAGGTTTGGGTTAGGAGTTAAATGATCACACTAATAGGGTTTGGGGTAGATTAGTGTTGACTAACAGTAAGAGGGGTTATTAGTAAGTTCACATTTTTATTTTCATGATTTTTGATAGCCTAAATAATTTTCTAGGAATCTTTCATTAATTAACAAGCTAGGGTCACACTATTCATAACCATTTTTATTCTTAACTGGTATTGAAATCTAACCAGTACTATTGGATAGAGTATTTTCTAAGCTTTCCAACGAATATTTATTTGCTAAATTTGGACTTATAAAACTCTAGGAATTAAAGTTTGAAATTTGTATCTGAAACAAATTCGAAATAAATAAAAGGGCGGGAGTTTATTTAAAAACGAAACGGACCGAAACGTGAAACGAGCCGGGCCCTATTTCGAATCAAGCCGAACGGGCCGGCCCATACCGTTTCGCGCGGGGAAAGGAAATAAAAACGGGACTGACAGGTGGGGTCGCGATGTCAGATCTAATTACGAAACCCGAATCGGTATGCTATCGTCCGATCGCGATCCAACGGCTCAGGGTCTTTCTTCTTCCTCAGCACGGCGGGGGCTCACCTGCGAGCAGTGAAGAACGTTCGACGGCGATGGCGAGGCGTAGAGGAAGCAGGGCTCGTCGGCGACGTGCGGGATCGGCGGCGGTTCGTCTCCTCCTCCGATTCCCTGCAGAAGCTGGCCTCCAGGTGGTCGGACGTGGCGGCGCTCCGCCCGTCCAGTACTGCGCCGGCGGGGTTGGCGACGGCGAACTAGGGCACGAGGGAGTAAGCGGCGATGTCTGGGAGGTAGAGGGGAGTGCGGTGCGTTGCTTCGTTTGATCGCCGGGGGTTTATATAGGCCCAGGTGGCCGGGAGCAAGGCGACCAGAAGCTGGCCGTCGCGGGGGTCCTGGCGGCGTTTGAAGCTTGCTCCGGTCATGGCGGCCTCGGGGTGGTGCTGGGCTGGTGTCGACTCGGCTGCGGGGCGCTGTGGGTCTCCTCTGGCGCCTTCCAGGCGGTCGGCATCGCGCGGGACAGTGAGTTACTGGGAGGGGGTCCTGGGCGTTTTCTCCTCTTCTCCTCCTTCTTCCATGGCTTGGGTCGGGGCAGAGGGGGCTGGAATCGATCGAGGCGCGGCCAGGGGGCATGGCTACAGCACTTGGCCGAGCCAGAACAGTGCTGCACCAGTGACATGGATCTCACTCGATTTGTTGCTGCCAGTGTTCGACGAAATGCTCACAAGAATTCAAAATTCGAATTTTTCAAATTTGCCACTTTGGGTGCTCATCATATTGGATAAGGTACCCTGGCATATTTTTGTTTTGGAGAAAGAAGGAGTCTTGCAAAAATTTATATTTCAAATTTGAAATGGTTCCTGTTTCAGATTCCAACTTTTGCTCAAGTTTTAGTGATGTTCCAATTTGAATTTTTGGTAGCTCTTGATTGGTTGAGTTAGTCCCTAACTTGGTTAAGCTCAACTAGTTGGCCAAACACTGTTTTGAGTTACAGATTTCTTAATCCAAGGGCTCAAAGTGGTGCAGTCAATAACAATTTCTAGATCATATTAACTTTATCTCTTTCTTACCTATTTTTATTTTTGGTTCTTTTGGTTCCTAATATCTTTCTTAGTTGTTTCTATTGGTTCACTTAGAATTATTTAACCAATGCTCAAGCAAAAAGAACACACATAAAATCATAGAAATACAAATAAAGAGAATACATGTATGCATGCAATAATGAATAAAAAGTTTTATTTGGGTCCAATTTGTGGTACTTTATTTAATAAGACTTGGGTTACAATTTCTGGGTTGTTACAATCTTCCCCCCTTAAAAAGAATCTCGTCCCCGAGATTCACTAATTAAGAACTGAAAAGATGGGGAAATTCTTTCTGAAGGTAATCTTCTTGTTCCCAAGTGGCTTCCTCTTCGGTGTGATTACTCCACTGAACTTTCAGAAATTTGATGCTTCGGGTTCGAGTGGTTCGATAAGCTTCCTCGAGGATACGGATAGGCATTTCACGATAGGTCAAGTCCTTGTTGATGTCCACAGACCGGTGATCAATATTCTTGAAGACTTCGGGCTTCTCCGGAACTTCAAGACATTTCCGAAGTAACGACACGTGAAAGACATCGTGTACTTCAGACAATTCAGGGGGCATTTCCAACTGATAAGACACTTCTCCTCTGCGGTCTAGTATCTTGAAGGGTCCAATATATCTTGGGGCAAGCTTTCCTTTTACTTGGAATCTTTGCATTCCCTTGAGAGGTGATACTCTAAGATAAACAAAATCTCCAATCTGGAAGGTCAGTTCTCGACGTCTCTTGTCGGCATAACTCTTTTGTCTTGATTGGGCTGCCTTGAGGTATTCACGAATTATGCGAACTTTCTCCTCGGCCTCTTGCAGCATATCTGGTCCAAAAATCTGACTGTCTCCGGTTTCTGACCAATTCAGAGGGGTACGACATTTTCTTCCGTACAAAGCTTCAAATGGGGCCATTTGCAAACTGGCTTGATAACTGTTGTTATACAAAAACTCCGCGAAGGGCAGACAATCTTCCCACTTAGCTCCATAAGCTAAGACACAGGCTCTCAACATATCTTCAAGTATTTGATTCACTCTTTTAGTCTGTCCATCAGTCTGAGGGTGGTAAGCGGTGCTGAAGGCTAACTTGGTTCCCAAAGCTTGATGTAAGCTTTTCCAAAATCTCGAGGTGAATTGGGTTCCTCGATCAGAAACTATGGTTTTAGGGATTCCATGCAAACTGACAATTCTGGATAGATACAGATCTGCTAGCTGATCTGAGCGATGAGTGGTCTTGACAGGAATAAAGTGGGCCACTTTGGTTAGTCTATCCACAATGACCCAAATAGAGTCATTTCCACGGCTAGACTTTGGAAATCCAGTGATGAAATCCATTCCAACAGATTCCCACTTCCATTCCGGAACTTGCAAAGGTTGCAGCAAACCAGCCGGACGTTGATGTTCAGCCTTGACTCTTTGGCAGATGTCACACTTGGCTATAAACGATGCAATCTCGCGCTTCATTCCATGCCACCAAAATTGTTCCTTCAAATCTTGGTACATCTTAGTTCCACCGGGGTGGATGGAGTAAGGTGTCTCATGAGCTTCCTTCATAATTACTTCCTTCAATTCTGAGTCAGCAGGCACACAAATACGGCCTTTGTACCAAAGAACTCCTTGATCATCTTCTTCGAATCCTGGCACCTTGCCGGAACCAATTCTGCGCTTGATTCCTTCAATACTCTCCTTTCCCTTCTGGGCTTCTTTGATTTGGCTCATCAAGGTGGGTTGAAACTCAAGGTTGGCGAGGAATCCTTGACTGACTAGCTCCAATCCAAATCTTTCAAACTCTTGGTGCAACATAGGTTGCTCTTCCTTGATCCTCATATTCAACGAACACGGCTTTCTACTCAACGCATCGGCCACTACATTGGCCTTACCAGGGTGATAGTGAATTTCTAGATCATAATCCTTGATCAACTCTATCCATCTCCGTTGCCTCATGTTCAACTCCTTCTGGGTGAAAATATACTTCAAACTCTTGTGGTCCGAATAGATCTCACAGCGGTTTCCCATCAAATAATGCCTCCAAGTCTTCAAAGCTAGAACCACGGCTGCTAACTCTAGATCATGGGTTGGATAATTTTCTTCATGAGGTTTAAGCTGCCTAGAGAGGTAAGCTATGACCTTTCCTTCTTGCATCAATACGCAACCAAGTCCAAGTTTGGAAGCGTCGCAATAGACATCAAAATTCTTGGTGATATCGGGCATGGTTAGGACAGGGGCGGTCACCAATCTCTTCTTGAGCTCTTGAAAACTCTCTTCACACTTAGGGGTCCATTCAAACTTCTTATCCTTCTTCAATAATTGGGTCATCGGACGGGCAATACTGGAAAATCCTTCGACAAACTTGCGGTAATATCCCGCTAATCCGAGAAAACCTCTAACTTCCGTTGGAGTGGTAGGGGCTTCCCATTCCAGGACTGATTTGATCTTCTTGGGATCTACCGATATTCCTCCTGCTGACAGCACATGGCCTAAGAATCCAACCTCCTTCAACCAGAACTCACATTTACTGAACTTAGCATATAGCTGATGCTCTCTTAGGGTTTCTAGAATTAATCTCAAATGGGTTGCATGCTCTTCTTCGGATTTGGAGTAGATAAGAATGTCGTCAATGAAGACAACAACAAACTTATCCAGGAACTCCATAAAAACCTTATTCATGAGATTCATGAAATAAGCAGGGGCATTGGTCAATCCAAAGGACATTACGGTGTACTCATACAATCCGTATCGGGTAGTGAAGGCTGTTTTGGGGATATCCGTTGCACGGATCTTCAGTTGGTGGTATCCGGTTCTAAGATCTATCTTCGAGAATACTCTTGCTCCAGTCAATTGGTCAAACAGATCTTCAATCTTCGGGAGAGGATACTTGTTCTTGATGGTCACATCGTTAAGCTTGCGATAATCAGTGCACAGTCGGCTAGAACCGTCACTTTTATCCACAAACAGAACGGGTGATCTCCAAGCAGAAGAACTTGGTTGAATTAATCCTTTGCTCAAGAGGTCATCCAATTGCTTCTTCAATTCAACTAATTCAGCTGGGTTCATACGATAGGGTCGTTGGGCTATTGATCCAGTTCCGGGGATAAGCTCAATGATAAACTCAATATCCCGATCCGGTGGCATTCCGGGTAACTCATCGGGAAAGACATCCGGGTATTCACAGATGATGGGGACTTGCTCCAAAGTCGGTCCTGAGATACTCTTATGACATCTGGTGGTTTGGGGTGGTTTTACGGACACATGCTTGACTATGATTCCATTGCTACTCTTCATGGTGATGGTCTTTTTGGCACAATCTATCACTCCTTGATGAAAAGACATCCAATTCATACCAAGAACTACTTCCAAACCCTTGGTTCCCAACACTATCAAATCGGCTAAGAAAGCTATCCCATGGATTTCTATGGGCACTGCCAAGCAAGTACAACTGGCTTTTGTTACTGACCCGGGAATTTGCACAGACATGACGTCTTTCAAGGGTGTGGGTTGAAGTCCACTTTTATCAACGAATAATTGGGTAACAAATGAGTGTGAAGCTCCAGAATCAAACAGGACTCTTGCAAGAACTGAGTTAACAGGGAACATACCAAGCACCACGTCGGTTGCTTCCTGAGCTTCTTCAACATTCATGTGATTCAGACGGCCCCGAGAGTGAGGCTGGTTCCTTGGTGGATAGTTCTTGCCATTTCCCACACGGCGCTGTTGCTGAGCAGGAGCAGTAGTCTTGGATGCATCATTCAGCTTCTTGGGGCACTCATTGGAGTAGTGTCCTTTTTGTCCACACTCATAACATGTAACACCGGACTTGTCACCAGGCTTGGGTAACACAGGGGCGCCATTTGGCCTTGGAGTATTGGTGTTGAAGTTGTTGCCACTAGGTCTTGGGGGTGCACGGTTGAAGTTGTTGCCGGGTGGGCGGTTAGGATAGTTGGGACGCGGAGCAGGTGCAGACGGCCTCATTGGTCTAGGGGTGAAACCCATTGGTGCATTTCCCCTTGGCTTCTGCGAGTTGCTCGGGTTGCCTTGATACATCATACGGCGCTTGCGGTTCTCGGTAGCTTGCTTAAGTTTGCCTTCCATCTGAATGGCAGAGTCAACCAATGACTCTAGGTCGACAAAGGGAATACTAACCAGGACACATTGCATCTCATCATGAAGGCCATCCAGAAACCTTTCTTGCTTCTTCTCAGTGGTGTTGGTGTCATCTGGGGCATATCTAGACAAGGTAAGGAACTTGTCACGGTAATCCACCACCGACATGGAACCTTGCTTCAGATTTCTGAACTCATCTCTCATCCTTTTTACCAATCCCATGGGAACATGGGCTTTGCTAAACTTGCTCTTGAACTCCTCCCAAGGCATCACATACCCTGGGGCTTGCATGGCACGGGTGCTGTCCCACCAAGCTCTTGCCGCTCCAGCAAGATAGTGGGTGGTGTATAAGACCTTCTCATTTTCACCAACTTCAGCGACTGCCAAGTTGTTCTCCATGGTACGAAGCCAATCATCGGCATCTAAGGGCTCTTCAGACTTAGTGAATATAGGAGGGTTGGTGTTCTGGAAACTCCTTAACTTGGATCGGTGCTCTCCATTGCCATGGTTTTCTCCTTCACCATTGCCATTGCCATTGTTGTGGTTCGTTGCCATCTGGGTTAACTGCTGAAGAGTGGCCAAGTTGGCTTGGCGCTCAGCTCGGGCTGCTTCCCGGTCTTCCATGATCAACCTTAGCAATTCGGCCATTTCCGGGTTCGGGGGTGGGGGTGCTCGCGGCATCTGAAGATAAGGTGTGTAAGATAAGAGGGAAAAGCTAATTTGCTAAGATTTAAAGGTACATGGATGATGCAATTTTGTTTTACTAAGGCCTTAGAGGCCAAATTCAAATTTCATTCATCACTCATCAAACATATCATACATACGAGTTCACACATTACAAATGGTTTACATCAAACCATTGCGACTCGTCTACTAGAGAGGGGGATACAACTCACACCTACACGAAGTGATCATAAAGTGGAACTCATAGCTAGATAATACGTGGATCTCGGACCTAAACAGCGGGCTCCTCGGGGTCTTCCTCCTCGTCACTCACAATGAATCCATTGTGACCACCATCCTCCGGATCATCGAGGTCCTCCATGAAGTCATCCTCATCACTAATGAGGGCATTATCCTCCTTGCGGAGATCAATGCCTTCCTCCTCACCAAGGTGATCCTCAAGACTCTCAATGTACGCAGTTAATTCCGCCACATTGGCCTTCAACTCCTCAAGGTCCTGTTCCTTCTCATCGCGCTGGCGACGAAGGCTCTTGCACTCCTTCGCAAGAATCCTGATAGTGCTCCTTGCTTCCACCAGTGCAACGTGCTCGAGGTTGGCCCTAGTACGGGCACGGTCGGCCTCCTGCTGAGTGGAGTACAGCAAGAAGTCCATGTGGTCGATGTAGGTACTCGGCTCATTCTGCCCGGGCATGTTTGCGGGACGCCCATCCGCATCACGCCGAGCAAAGTCCTTGAAGCGTCCTCCCTGAACCTCCTCAACGTGCAGTCCGCATAAGCGGGCGTGCATCTCCTGCATCGCTCGGACCAAACCATCGGCCCAAGTGTTCTCCACAAGCTCAAACTTGACCCTTGGAGAACCCAACATTCCCTTCTTGCCACGGCAACTAGCTCGGATGAGCCACCGTAGCTCTCCATCCGGGTGCTCATTGAGCACGGCTCCCTTGAACTCCGGGTACAAACGGTTCAGGAACAAGGTCAAAGTGGTGAGGTCGCGCTCGAAACAAAGGCTGCCACCTTGGCCCAACTGGTACTGCTCAGTGAATACCAGGGCCATCTACAAAATTTTAAATTAGTTCAAGTTAGTGATCAACTCAAGTGTGCAAAATTTTAAGTAAGCTAAAACTGAAGTATGTATAAAACTTTGTAACTAGAGAGGAAAGACTAAGCAATTTTTGCAACCGTTCTTGTATCTTTCTTTTATCAAGGTTTTGTTTTAACGCCCATTCTAACTAAGGTCTCCTATGGTCAACCTAGGCTCTGATACCAACTTGTGACGACCTCAAATTTGATAACAAATTCGAAGTGCCCGTTATGTATTCCACCGCAATCCCAGAATCATTGTTGCGATATACATAACGTAGTTGGTAACCAGTTCCATAGACATTACAATACGATGATTCAAATACAATGGTCATATAGACCAAGTCATATTACAACACAATATAGCAGCGGAAATAACGTCTTCGGCCCATGCCTTCTCCCTACAGGCAATTGGCGACTCACGGAGACGAGCTTAGTTCTGGTACTCTTCTTCATACCCTTCCTCCTGGTATTCCTCCCCATAGTCTGGCCAAGTTGATAGCCAGGGACACAGCCGTGAGTACATTGGATGCACTCGCAAACCATCTCATAAATGAACAGATGAAGTAGATATGCAGGGTTTGGGTATAGTGGACTAAGCACTAAGTTGGTTTGCAAAAAGCTAGTTTTATTTCCCAAGAATGCTCATTGGTAGAAAAGAGGTTTAGTTCTCTAAGTCATTCTAAAGAGGAACTTCAATGTGTCAAGATCAAGGTCAAGTCATGTCAATTCAAATTCATGTCATTCACCAAGTTCACCCTTGTTATTTTTAGTCTTGACAAAAGCCAGGTAGAGTTTGCCAACCGTCCATGACCGAGGACTCGGCTATTCGAATAGTTTGAAACCTCTGCAGAGGGGTACACTTTACCCACAAGATTCGATACATCTGCCGGGAGAAATCCACGGTTCGCTATACACAAAGGTATGCGGCTTTCAGATAATCAAACAAATTCTTTCACTTGCTCATCCTAGTATAGGATCCTTCCCTAGAGCCCGGGATACGAAATCCCCGCTCCGGCGCCTCTAGTTATGCCCATCCCGGAGACCGGGTTAGTGGAAACCACTTGGTCAAGAAGTATCCGCCCGTGGAGTCCTTCCATGAAGATTTGATGCAAGACCTCCCATACTAAGATCAACAAGCTACGGATTTAGCCCCTTCCCATATAGGGGTAACGTGGTTGTACGTTATAATTGGCACCCATGTACATCACTCGTTGTCAATTGAGAAATACATTTCATAGTTCTTAGTCAAGATTATTTTCTTTCATAAAGCCATCATGTAGGAGCAATCTCCCATTTCCAGTTTCAATGTCAAGTCACCACCTTTCAAATGGGGTTCCTCCAGAGATAGCCTCAACTTTTATTAGCGACTAAGCAACTACATTGAGTGATAGTACTACTACTATGGTTGGATAAACTCAGCTTGATGCTCTTGATAACCAGGACATCAATATGCTTCTATCATTCTACTCTAGCAATTCAATCATGCAATTTACTTCTATCATTCTACTCTAGCAATTCAATCATGCAATTTACTTAAAACAAGTAGAATGCAATATTAAAACTAGGTAGTGGGAGTATGAATCAAAAGATGGCTTGCCTTGGTTGGCAAAGTGTCCGGGGTTTTCTTCTTCTTCTTGATAATAATAATCCCCTCCAATATCCTCCTCGGCAACACTAGCGTCTAATAACGAATAAGCACAAAACACACCATCACTTCACCAAGCTAACAACACACCAAGCACACATCTTTGTTTGCTAACCAAAGTATTCATGTTGCAATTTTTTTATAGTGTTGGATGGGAAGTTTTTCTTCAAGTGTGCAAGCTAGTTACTCTACTAAGTAGCATAAGTGGTTCACTTGTGCAGCATTGGGGTTGATTTAGGGTTACTAGGGCAAGTTCAAGTGGGAATGATCCACTAAGTGAATTGCATTGAGGATAATTAATTCTAAGTGTGCACTAGTGATCTATCATTTTATGCTAACAAATAGGTTTGGGTTAGGAGTTAAATGATCACACTAATAGGGTTTGGGGTAGATTAGTGTTGACTAACAGTAAGAGGGGTTATTAGTAAGTTCACATTTTTATTTTCATGATTTTTGATAGCCTAAATAATTTTCTAGGAATCTTTCATTAATTAACAAGCTAGGGTCACACTATTCATAACCATTTTTATTCTTAACTGGTATTGAAATCTAACCAGTACTATTGGATAGAGTATTTTCTAAGCTTTCCAACGAATATTTATTTGCTAAATTTGGACTTATAAAACTCTAGGAATTAAAGTTTGAAATTTGTATCTGAAACAAATTCGAAATAAATAAAAGGGCGGGAGTTTATTTAAAAACGAAACGGACCGAAACGTGAAACGAGCCGGGCCCTATTTCGAATCAAGCCGAACGGGCCGGCCCATACCGTTTCGCGCGGGGAAAGGAAATAAAAACGGGACTGACAGGTGGGGTCGCGATGTCAGATCTAATTACGAAACCCGAATCGGTATGCTATCGTCCGATCGCGATCCAACGGCTCAGGGTCTTTCTTCTTCCTCAGCACGGCGGGGGCTCACCTGCGAGCAGTGAAGAACGTTCGACGGCGATGGCGAGGCGTAGAGGAAGCAGGGCTCGTCGGCGACGTGCGGGATCGGCGGCGGTTCGTCTCCTCCTCCGATTCCCTGCAGAAGCTGGCCTCCAGGTGGTCGGACGTGGCGGCGCTCCGCCCGTCCAGTACTGCGCCGGCGGGGTTGGCGACGGGGAACTAGGGCACGAGGGAGTAAGCGGCGATGTCTGGGAGGTAGAGGGGAGTGCGGTGCGTTGCTTCGTTTGATCGCCGGGGGTTTATATAGGCCCAGGTGGCCGGGAGCAAGGCGACCAGAAGCTGGCCGTCGCGGGGGTCCTGGCGGCGTTTGAAGCTTGCTCCGGTCACGGCGGCCTCGGGGTGGTGCTGGGCTGGTGTCGACTCGGCTGCGGGGCGCTGTGGGTCTCCTCTGGCGCCTTCCAGGCGGTCGGCATCGCGCGGGACAGTGAGTTACTGGGAGGGGGTCCTGGGCGTTTTCTCCTCTTCTCCTCCTTCTTCCATGGCTTGGGTCGGGGCAGAGGGGGCTGGAATCGATCGAGGCGCGGCCAGGGGGCATGGCTACAGCACTTGGCCGAGCCAGAACAGTGCTGCACCAGTGACATGGATCTCACTCGATTTGTTGCTGCCAGTGTTCGACGAAATGCTCACAAGAATTCAAAATTCGAATTTTTCAAATTTGCCACTTTGGGTGCTCATCATATTGGATAAGGTACCCTGGCATATTTTTGTTTTGGAGAAAGAAGGAGTCTTGCAAAAATTTATATTTCAAATTTGAAATGGTTCCTGTTTCAGATTCCAACTTTTGCTCAAGTTTTAGTGATGTTCCAATTTGAATTTTTGGTAGCTCTTGATTGGTTGAGTTAGTCCCTAACTTGGTTAAGCTCAACTAGTTGGCCAAACACTGTTTTGAGTTACAGATTTCTTAATCCAAGGGCTCAAAGTGGTGCAGTCAATAACAATTTCTAGATCATATTAACTTTATCTCTTTCTTACCTATTTTTATTTTTGGTTCTTTTGGTTCCTAATATCTTTCTTAGTTGTTTCTATTGGTTCACTTAGAATTATTTAACCAATGCTCAAGCAAAAAGAACACACATAAAATCATAGAAATACAAATAAAGAGAATACATGTATGCATGCAATAATGAATAAAAAGTTTTATTTGGGTCCAATTTGTGGTACTTTATTTAATAAGACTTGGGTTACAATTTCTGGGTTGTTACAATTGCTCTCTTAGTTGGTCGCTCCCAGTCTTTTGCTAGCCCTCGCCTTGTACTGAGTATGAGCTCTACTCGTGCATCCAACTCCTAAAAACCAAGTTTTGCCAAAGTGTCCACCATACATACCTATTAGCAATTTGCTATTCCAAAGTAAATTTGACTTGCTTTTATCTACTCTTCAAATTAAACTCTTACCACTGTTATGCGAAAATTGGTCAGTAAAGCTCTCACGAACCGGAAGGCACACTTTACTTTTCTCGTTTTAAAATTTTGACATTGTGGTCTCTTATGTTGAGTTGTTATGCTTGCAAGTTGTAAGTTGGAGACTAGCCCAGCCATGCCATCATGGGGCAAGCTTTCAACATTGCACTTCTTATTTGAGTTGATATCGTGATCTTTTGTTTATGGATACTCGCGGTGTGAAATGAATTGGGAATCTTGCGGGATCATGGAGTTTGTATATGTGTTAGAGAAACGCCTGGGCCGCCAATCTAAGCCATGCATAATTCATGGTGGAAATTTGCAGCATGCCCATAGTGGACATTCGACGATGCATCTCAAAATAAAAAGCTATACAAATAGTAAATAAAAGAGATGTCGAGGTGTTCATTGTCAGCTTGTCCTGTCATTTTGATGTGGGCTTGTTCCATGTCATCGGGCACGGAGGTACCCCGTTGGCGGTTCTCGATGATACATGTATACTTACAATGACAAGAGCTTGCTTGGGACTCTAAGTAAAGTAGCATGAGGTTTGGGTACTCGTATTCACGGGACACGAGGTTTTCAACTTATGATTTGTCAAGCATATGCAGCATAAGTGTTCTCGCATTAACTTTAACCATTCAAGATACTTATGATGGGGGCAATGAGAGCTCAAAGCCGGTGAGTACCATAATTTTTGAAGGTTTATAAAACTTGCAATCACTGCTTCCCTCCGCGAAGGGCATTTCTTTTACTTTTATGTTGAGTCACCACCTTCTATCTTTATGCACCGTCTAAGAGAGCATAGTTGTCATTCTGAGTATAATGTGCATTGTCCCAAAGTTTTCATTGATTGATTCATGATCATGGTTTCACTTGTTCTTAAATTATTTGTATCTAGTCGCCCTCTTAAACTTGAAGGTGTCCTATGCATTTATGTTTTGCTATTCCACGAGGGACAAGCTGTAAACCATTTACTATGTTTTTCCATATGATTTGAACACATGTTTGACTTTCATTGTTTCATTATTCATGATCTTTTGTTTGTGTTTCTTTTCATGTTATAACATGGTTGCTAAGTTTCTTCTATCAAGATTATGTCTTTCATGCCCATGTTTTAAGTTCTTTGATCACAGCTCACAACGCTTACATACATGATCAAGATTGTGTAGGTGCATGTCACCTCAAAAATTATTTCTTTTGTTATCACTTACCTACTCGAGGATGAGCAGGAGTTAAGCTTGGGGATGTTGATACGTCTCAAACGTATCTATAATTTTTGATGCTCCATGCTTGTTTTTACACCATTTGCCTTGTGTTTCGTTACACTTTGTGGCGTTTTTATGCGATTTCCGGAACTAACCTATTGACAAGATGCCACAGTGCCAGTTCCCTGTTTTCTGCAGTTTTTGTGTTTCAGAAAAGCTACACAGGAAATATTCTCGGAATTGGACGAAACAAGTTCCAGAAGTCTTATTTTTCCCGGACGAAGGACGAGGACCAAACGAGAGCCGGAGGGGGGCCAGGGGCTGTCCACACACCAGGGCGGCGCGGCCCAGGCCCTGGCCGCGCCCCCTATGTGGGAGGAGCCCCTGGCAGCCCCCTGACGATGCCCCTTCGCCTATATAAAGCCTCGGGACGGAAAACCCTAGGGGAGTCGGCAAATTTCCAGAAAGAGTTCCGCAGCTCCACTGCCGCCATCGACAAATTTCGGGGGACAGAAGTCTCTATTCCGGCACCCTGCCGGGACGGGGAAGTGCCCCCGGAGCCATCTCCATCGGTCTCCATCACCGTCTCCGCCGTCTCCATCAACCTCACCTCCATCTCCACCAACCTTGCTATCTCCTATGATGAGGAGGGATTAGTTCTCCTCCGGGGCTGAGGGCTCTACCGATAGCTATGTGGTTCACCTCTCTCTCCCATGATGTGATCTTTATGTGATCGTGAGCTTTGTATCTAGTTGAATTGGTAGATGTTATTATTCAGATATTATGGTACTCCTATGCTTTATTATTGTACTCTCCGGAGATACCTCGTATCATGGTGTAAAGGTGACTAGTGTGTGCATCATGTGTATCTTTTTGGTTAATGTCTCTATGAAATGTTGGTGTTTGTTGGAACCATCTAGTGCGTTCATGGTGATAGTGTGGGACAATCTAGTTTGGGTACATACGGACTTTGAGGAGTGCTTCGTAGCCCTACGCATGATTAGTGTTCGTTTTCCATTGGAGAATTGTTTTGAGTTGCATATGGATGATAGTATCTATTTGTTCAATTATGTTATATTTGTTGGGAGTGTGTTCACTAGTGAAAGTATGATCCCTAGGCCTTGTTTCCAAGCTTTGCACACCGTTTACTCGCTGTTTTGTTACTTGTTCGCTTGCTGTCATTTTTATTCCAGATTGTATTTACTACTTATAATCATCCATACCACTTGTATTTCACTATCTCTTCGCCGAACTAGTGCACCTATACATCTGACAAGTGTATTGGGTGTGTTGGGGACACAAGAGACTTTCTGTATCGTAATTGCAGGGTTGCTTGAGAGGGATAGCTTTGACCTCTTCCTCCCTGAGTTCGATAAACCTTGGGTGATCCACTTAAGGGAAACTTGCTGCTGCTCTACAAACCTCTGCACTTGGAGGCCCAACACTGTCTACAAGAACAGACGCGTGCGTAGACATCACGAAGGGAATACATATACGGGATTAATTGAATCCTAGCATCATGGTTCATCCGATATGATCATCGATGAATATGTGGGAGTCAATATGGATTTTTAGATCCCGCTATTGATTATTGATAGAAGATCATGTCTGCATATTCTCGAACTCGTAGGGTCACACACTTAACGTGCACTGATGCTAGGATAGAATGGATAATTGGTTATTGAGTTTTTGTTCGGAGTCTCGGATGAGATCTTGGACATCACGAGAGGTTCCGGAATGGTCCGGAGAATAAGATTCATATAAAGGAAAGCAATTTTTGGATTCCAAAAAAGTTTCGGAGTTTATCAGTATTGTACCAGAATGTTCTAGAAGGTTCCGAAGTGAGGCCATTGTGGGCCCACTTGACGGAGGCCTGCGTGGGCCTAAAGGGGAGTGTCCTGGACACTTAAGGCCCAGCCGGCCAGCCCAAGGGGAAACCCTAAGGGAATGTTCTAGAGGGAAAGGGGAAAACTTGCCCCCCACTCCACCCCTTGGCCGCTGACCCTAGGCTTGGAGGAGGGGCCAAGCTGGCCGTCCAGCCTCCTATATAAGGGAGGGCTGGGCGCAGCCTCCCCCTCTCCCAACCCTAGCCACCGGCCCAACTGCTGCCCTCCACTTCTCTCTCTCTCTCTCTCTCGCGACTGCACGTAGGCGAAACCCTGCTGCAGAAATTCTCCACCATAAGAACCACGCCGTCGTGCTGCTGATCCAATCTATCTCTCCACTATACTTGCTGGACCAAGGAAGGAGGAGACATCGATGCACTATACGTGTGCATCTCTTGGAGGCGTCGCCACTTGCGGTGTTGGATCGGATCGGATCGCGAGGAGGAGAAGGCTAGTACGACTACATCATCCACATTCTGTTGAACGTTTCCGCTGTGTGATTTCTTCAAGGGTATGAAGATCTCATCCATCTCTCTCATTGATTACATCTCCTAGATTATATCTTGGCTTTCTTGTTCACATCCTTAGGAATTTTTTTGATTTACTATGCTGCGAAACCCTTCACTCCCCCGGGGCTGAGGGCTCTACCGGTAGCTATGTGGTTCATCTCTCTCTCTCTCCCATGATATGATCTATATGTGATCATGAGCTTTGTATCTAGTTAAATTGGTAGATGTTGTTTTTCATCTATTATGCTACTCAAGTGGTTTTATTATTGTAATCTCTGGAGACACCTTGTACCATGATGTGAAGGTGACAGTGTGCGCATTATGTGTGTCTCTTTGGCTAATGTCTCTATGAATTGTTGGTGTTTGTTGGAACCATCTAGTGCGCTCAAGGTGATAGTGTGGGGCAATCTAGTTTGGGGAATGCAAACTTTGAGGAGTGCTTTGTAGCCCTACACTTGATTAGTGTTCGTTATCCATCAGAGAATAGTTCATAATAGTATAGTGAAGAATGATATTTATGTGTTCAATTATGTTATCTTTGTTGAGACTGTCCACTAGTGAAAGTATGATCCCTAGGCCTTGTTTCTAAGCATTGAAACACCGTTTACATTCAGTTCTGTTACATGTTTGCTCGCAGCGAGATATTTATTTCAGATTGTATTTACTACTTATAATCATCTATATTACTTGTATTTCACTATCTCTTCACCAAACTAGTGCACCTATACATCTGACAAGTGTATTGGGTATGTTGGGGACACAAGAGACTTCTTGTATCTTAATTGCAGGGTTGCTTGAGAGGGATACCTTTAACCTCTTCCTCCCTGAGTTCGATAAATCTTGGGTGATCCACTTAAGGGAAACTTGCTGCTGTTCTACAAACCTCTGCACTTTGAGGCCCAACACCGTCTACAAGAATAGAAGCGTCCGTAGACATCAGTGTTATTGTCGAGTGGGTCCTCGATGTCAGCCTCTATGAACAACAAACTTGTGCTATATATATATATATATATATATATATATATCTCGGAAATACTGGGATAGCCACCCAGCTAGCTGTACACCCTTATCTAGCCCTTAGATCATTCTATGAAGCAACTTTTACCGTAGATTGAATTAACGACGTTACTACATCCGTTCCACCAACCACCCATCCCTATCATCAGTCAGGTGCCGTGCTCCACCTCCCACCTTTCCTTTTTTCCCATCGTGTTTTACACCCACCAAAGATATCTCTTCCTGCTCCACTTTCCTCTTGGCTGATGGGGATTGCGCCGTCGAACACCTTCCCCAGATTCTTCATTGTCGACGGCGCCCTGCCGCGGCTCCCGGACTCCTCCCCACTTTCTTCCTCACCGGGCCTGGTTCCTCCACCATCGGCACGATGCCAGTGACCTGCTCTTGCTCTTCCACCACAGGCGCGAGGCCACTTTTTTCCCCTGCCAGCGGCCCCCGACGCGGCTTCCCAACTGCTCCCAGGCCTTCATGTCTGCCAGGCTCGGCTCCTACAGATCCCACCGACGAAAGAACACACCTGCCTCACCGCGCGCGGGGCGAAATTGGGGCGGCGCGCTGGCCAAAGCGATGGGAGGACGCGGACGACATACATAGAGGGTGTCGGCTGCTAGCGTAGACGGTTTGTCGCGCAGGTCACAGCTGAACGGGGTGGAGCCGCGGAGGCACGCGTGAGATCGTTCGTGTTTTTTCCCGATCTAGATTTGCTTTGCCCTTTTTCCGATAGGGATTTGGTTGTGTTAAATATTCAGATCTCACGTGTGATTTTTTTATGGGATGTTGTCCCAATCCAGATCCCATGGTCAAAATAAATCGAGAAGTTTCGTTCAGGTTTTGCTTCCCCATGCGATTTTGATTTGGCTTTTGCAGAGTGTGTACCCAATCCATCCCATGTTCATTCAAATAAAGTGTAAAAATTTATGAGCCTCCAGATCTGTTGATTATAATCTGATATTTTTCAATCTAGATCTCATGTTCATCCAAGTTTATCTTACAGAAAATATGAGATTTGTTTCATGATTGTTTGATTTTTTGTGTTGCTGGCTGGTAAAACAAATATATTACGAGCCTTACAAGTTTGTCGCATGCATCTCAACTTCCCCGCTAATTAGTATTGCCTTTAAGTTTCTTAGCAAAAAAATTCCATCTAAACTCTGTTCAAATTCAAACATGTTTGAACGCCAAAGAAGTTAGAAATTAAGAAATCAATGCCATGTGCGCACCAAGAGAAATGAACATCATACTTGCGTTAATTTTTTCTAAAAACAAAACAAAACATGCAGCAGGCTCCGAAGCGGAGCGGATGCTTTCTATTATTAAAAACAAAACCTGCAGCACGCTCGGAGCCAAAAAAAAAATAAGACGGTTCGCTAATGGCAAGCAACGTTACGCACGAATCCCTGTACACGATCCGATACGTAGGTTTAATATTCAGATTATAAATTTTTATTTTTGTATATTCTGCAGGATCTTTATGGCTGTCGAGGCCAACAATTCGAGCGGGGTGTACGCAGAGTTGTATTGTCCTACTCGGTACTCACCATATTTTTCACCATATTGCTTCAGGAGTAGCTAAGTTTATTTCCCAAAATTTCTTTAGTCAAATTTATATGGGTTATTTTCTTATCGTCTTCCCAGGCAGTTCCACCCAAAGGGAACACTTCTCTACAACTAAGGTTCTCGTTCTGACGCCATACACAAGGCTTAACAGAGAACTTCATGCAGAGGTTTCTCCTATAGGATCCCTAGCATAAGAACCCATCCCATATAAACATGCTGAAAAGATTAAGGGAAACACGAAACTACTTCATTTCCACAATATAGCTTACATATGGTTTTCCCTTTCGGGAAGCCCCGAAGGGTTTACACGAGAAAGAGGATTACCTTAGCTCCTTCGGTACAACACGATTGCCTTCACTATGCAGGCTTATTATTACAAGTGGTGGTGGTACTACTACTACTAAGCAGAGAGTTCTCGCAGGAGCTCGCTGCTGGCTGGTGTTTCTTCTGCTGGTGTTTGCTTGCTCTGTGTGTTCTCCGTGTGTTCCTTCGCTGCGCTCTTCTCCTTTTATAGGCACGAGAGAGCACCATTTCTGCAGCCTTGCTTCTCTATTATTGCTGCATTCTACAGCCTTCTTTCACCATTATTGGTTCTTGTCTCCAATTGCTCACCATACACCTATTTTGTAGGACTTTTTTAGGCTTTCTAGGCCTTAGCCATTTTAGAGCATGTTGGAGGGACTATTTGTACAGCCACCAAATTGCCTTGGCTGGCTATGGAGGTGACATGGAGGTGACTTCTTCCTTATCTTCATCTTGGAAAAATCTTCTCGCTTCACATGATGGTGTCTTGGAGTCTGCTTCTTTACTTTGGCTTGAATTCCTTCTTCTTGCATGCATGTGAAGAACTTTTGACAGCTTCAATTCTTTGGCTGCTTGCATGCTTGTTGATGATGGAGATCTTCATAATAGGAATATTTATTTTTCTTTATTCATTAAATATTTCGAAATTCTTAATTAACTTTTTTTTTATATTGAAATTTTTCAATTGTTCGGGTATAGGTCCTCCACGCCCGAATAATTGATAGTAATATCAATTCAAGTTTATTCTAATATTTGGGTCCTCCGCGCCCGAATAATTGATAGCAATATCAATTCATATTCAACAATATTTGCATGCTTCTATATTTATTCTTGGAGCTGACCATGTCCAGCGATGTCCATGTGGTCATCGTCTAGAAAATTCATATCATATTTAGAATCATATTCTCTTTTTAATTCTTCAAATTTTTCATTAAATTCAGCTTGTAATTCTTTTAAAATTTCTGCTTTTAATTCTACTTTCCATGTTTTTGCAATTTCTTCAAATTTTTGATCTACCTTCAGGTCTATATGCTCTGAATCCAGAGGATCCACGCCTTTTAAAAGGCACGCCTTATATGTCAGAGTCTGGGGGGACTCTTCTTCTTCTTTTGCCTTCTTTGATGATTCTCCCTTTGTATGAGTTGTATTCGGTGGAGGGGGAGTATTCTTGTTTTTCCCTTTAACCTTCTCAATATATTCCTTCACTTTAGGGTCTATATAGAAGTCTTCCCCAATGATATCTTTTGCATATTTTAATGCTTCATTGATATCTATATATTTTTTCCATGTTAAATCTTCTCCCTTCATTCTTGCTATAGATTTTTGTTTTGCTAATTCCTCAAATCTTGTATATATTCCTGGTTTACTTCCATCAAATAGGACATATACTGATATTATTTCCTGCGTTTGAATTCTTGCTGACTTCGGTATATTTTTATTCATCATATTAAAATATTCTGCAAGGCTATTCAGAATGGATAATAAATATCCCTTCTCTTCTCTTTTATTATTATATTGAAACCAGAAATTGTCCAATATGCATTCTTGAATTTCATCTATATCTTTGGGAGTAGCTTCTATAGGTCCTCACTTAATTATGTAATCAGGGTTTATAATATTTATTTTGCATACTATAGCATTCTTATCCCAATGTTTCATTGGTATTTCTCCAATGATTTGTATATCTTCTAGCCTTCGCACAATCTTGTCTATATCATTTTTTGATTTTATATCTCTATACCAATTAGGTGAGAAAGATTGTAACCCTATGCACTCAATGCATGTATTTTCTATATGATATTCTTCTATACTATCACTAAGCTCTTCTTCATTGCAGATTTCAAGAGGGTCTATACTAGTGCTACCCTCATCTTCCAGCTTAGATATTTCTACATTTTGCAAGGATTTTCTTTGTTTTCGTACCTCAGATATGTATGGAACATTATCTTGGTGTGGGATGAATGTAACTCCTTCTTCATGTATAATAGTGGTTTGCAAGGATTGTTGTAAAAACCTTAATCCTAATATCATATCATCACTTATTACAGATAAATCTCTGATTGTAATTTCATCTATTATGTATTTGGTGCCATTTATGTATGATTCGATGTTATACGCTAGTTGATTATGTACTTTCTTTATTCCTGACATGTCTGTGGATACTTCGGCTTTATTATCATCTATTGTTTTAACTATTTCAGGGCATCTTGCAAAATACTTATCATGAATTATGTTCTTAGTGCAACCTGTATCTAATAATGCTAATATTTTGTAAGAAATGTTTGGCTTCAAAATTATTTTAACTGGAATCCGTATTCCTAGTACTTCCTTAAATGGTAGGCGTACTATATATTTATTCCCAAAGCTTGTTATAGCATCTTTTAATTGTATATGCCTATCTCCTTTACTTTCTCTTACAGTTACCATTTGATCTTTTAATTCAGTATTTTTGGCTGTATTATCTTCTTGACATATAACACCATTATTATTATTTTGTAACTTATAATTTATTTCTTCTAATTCTGCTTCTAGTTTATTTATCCTATTTTCTAGATTTCTAACTCTACTTGATAGTACTCGATCTTCTGGTTCATATTCTATTTCTTGTCTCCAACTTTGATTCTTAGCTTTCAAACAAGAAAAACATGCTTGTCTTAAACATAAACTACAAGTTGACCTATTTTCTTGGCTTGGGTAGTATATGCAAAAAGCACATTTTATATAATAGTCTCCTTTACCTCTAATCCAATCATGCTCACAATCTACTTGATTCATCATTTCAATTTTTAAACCTGCTAGTTCTTCTATTAAGTCTATCTCATCTTCACTTGATTCTTCTTCTCTTATCTCATTTTCTACTTCATCTGTTTCTATGATTGAATATATTGACTCATCATCTTTTATTTCATCATCACATACTAATATATTTTCATTGACACTATCTATGATTAGCACTCTTTCTTGCTCTTCTAATTTACTAGAATATCTTTTCTGATCTTTATTGGGACAAGTTCTACTTAGATGATCAGGTGAGTTGCATATAAAACACCTGCACGTACTATCATATGTTTTTCTGGGATTATATCTTCTTATATTTCTCTTATGTAAGAAAGGGGCTCTATTATCTGACCTTCTTAAGAAATATCTTCTTTTTGTCCTAAAATTTCTATTATCTCTCCTTTGAGGTTTGTAATATTTTTTATTCCTATGCCTATCTTCTCCATATGTTAATGGAATTTTGACAATATTATTGCAGAAATTATAATCAGATCTCTTCATAGATCGTTGTGCTTGTATACTTGTGCAAACTTTTCTTAAATGTTTAAAAACAAAGGTTATGGCTTGGGATATATTCATGATGAAACCTTCTGTTTCTTTCTTATATTCTTCAAATATTATGGATCCTAATGGGTCAGGTAATTTATTAAAATATCTTTCAACAACACCTTTGTTGTAGCCTTGTTTAGCAGTGGTAGCATTATATAAATAATGCTGAGAGAATTCTTTTATTCCTTTCCAACTAGTTAAAGTTAATTTTTCTATTTCTCTCAATCTTTCATTTTGTAATGCTGTATTTCCTAATTCTGGGTCTTCTGCTATGATCATATTTGATATAATGTTAGCAAAATTATTTGGGTTACTTCCAGCCCTTTTTAATTCTTCATAATTATTTGGATATGTCTCTACCCATTGTTCCCATAAAACTTTTACGGATTCTCCTAAAAATGTTTCAAGATATGTTAGCATATCTTCTACCTTATTTCCTATATTATGTTGGTTTTGTATATATTTTTGAACTATTAGGTTTTTCCATATGCTAATTATATTTGGCCAATCTGCAGGATCATGGGCTGCTAAGTTTAGTATAGCACCATCATTCCTAAAATTTTGAAATTGCACTGGCCTTTCAAAATCTCTTCTTTTAGAACCCATATGCCTGTATTGTCCTGGGATGTATGTTGGTTGAAAATCTTCTTTTTCTGGAGGCCATCTTCCGGCTGGTCTGGTTGCTCTCTCTCTTTCTCCTTCTTGTTTTACTGAACTATCACCATATGCAGATCTTTTTCTCTTACTATTTTCAACTTCCATGGCTTCCATTGCATTTTCTAAATTATGTAACCCTACCTCATCTAGGGAATTTATAAAATCATCCTATGCTTCAGACTTATCGTAGTCTATTTCTTCTTCTAGTATTTCGTTTACTATTTTTTCTTCTTCTTCATAACTTTCTAATAGCAATTTATTGTTTATGTCCCATTGCTCATCTTCATCTATAACTTTATCCTTATGACTTTGGTTGATATTGACATTTTTATCTTTGTCTTTGGGCTCAACCATATTTTTTACCATAACTGAACTGCTAACGGTATTATTTTTGTCACTTCTTAATTTTTTAAGTCTTGAAATTTCTCTAATGAAAAATAATTCTTTTTCTCGGATCTTAGGCCAATCTTTTATCATAGAATTATTATATTCCCATTCTATATGTTTTAATTTTCCTTCCCAATGAGTTATTTCATTGTCTAGATTTGCCTTTTCCATGCACTCAGTCGCACCTTTGCACCTATTATCACTAAATTCAGATTCTGACATTAAAGATTCTGTGTCATCTAAGGATGCGGCTTTATAATTTGTGAACCTAATGCTACTACTTCCTTCACAATTTTGATAGCTAATGTAATTTTCAGGTAGTTTTAGTTCTTTCTTTTCTATTAATTCTCCAATATTCCACTCTTCTCCTGCTCTTTCTTCAGAACTAATTTTAAGAGGACTCATAAACTTTATACCTTTTGACTGCATACTTTCAATTACGTCATTTACATTTACTCTATATCTAGAGCTGCTTTTGTTAGTGAGCCTTCCTATAAATTCTATGCTTACTAACAAATTTGTTCCTCTAAAATCTTCATATCCTTTAGTCTGGAATCCAAAACTCATTTTATCTATAAATTCTTTTACGGGCATCATTAGGTCTGGGGCTATGTAGGTTATTAGCCTATTTTCATTCATATCACCTTCCATAAAGCCTAATGAAGCTTTATCTATTGATCCCCATCTTTTATCTAGTAATGTTATTAGAACCTTCGCTCCTAATTTCTTTCTTGTCATGCCTTTAACTCCTATGATATACATACCTTGATGAATGTATTTATAACCACTATATTTAAGTTCATTTTCAATATTCTTACTCACAATCCTTAGGTCTACAGGATGAGTTATCACACTTAACTCAATTTCTCTAGAAATTCTATATAGGCCGCTTCTACTTTCAAACATGCCCATATGATAAACTTGTTGTGGTCTTATTTTCCTTAATGTATCTTTTTGATATCTTTCTAGATCTCTATCTAGGTCTATAACTTCTTCTAAACTATCAATATCATCATTTCTGCTGCATGAAATTCTATTCATCATTGTTAAGGGTCTCGAATCTTGCATTACTACTTGGAGACCTTTGTCTCTTCTATTGAGGCTTTTAGATATGTCCATTTTTCTGAGTTAATATTCTTTGATGATATTACTACACCAGATGATGCTAACACAATTTCTTTGTTACCTTGTTCTCTATTTAGTTTCTCTAAGACTTGGATTAATAACTGGATGATTGTATTGTTTTGCTTTATTAAAATTTTAGAGTCTTCTTTTGGCGAGTCGTAAACGGAGAAACCAATAGGAGGCGTTAAATATTTGGCTACTTCACTTAATGCTTTGTTATATTCGGACATGCAAATTATGAGAGGATCAGAGTTTTTACCTCTTGCACCAATTCTTTAATTTCAAGAATATGATCTTGCCTTGTTGTGGATCCTGACAACAAGTCTTTATTCTTATTTAAACTATGCTCTATATTTTTCCCAATGGATTGTACTTCTTCTTTAATGTAATCGTTATTTCTGCAAACTGTATTCTGTCTTGCCTTTGCTTCTTCTAGCTTATGCAAGGCTATATCAATTTTATTATTCAAACCTGAATATTTTTCTGCAAGCTTATTGTATTCTTTCAATAAACTTTCAAACTTCTGATCTAATATATCTTGTCTTTTTCCCCAAGATATGAAAAAGTTATATATGAGATCAACAATTATATTCAGCTGGCTATGAGTAGTATGCCAAGTATGCTCTTCAGATGTATTTATTCTACACCTTATATCAATATTTTCCTTAGTTTTTATAATTCTACCTGTGCTAACTTCTAAATTCAGATACCTTAACCTTTCAATGATTAAACCTTGCTCTGATACCAACAATACACAAATATAAATAAACAGTAATATTAATATGCGGGATATATATGAACTATGCGTGATAAAATTCTTTTATATTATAAATACGTAAATTTAATATTCAGATTATAATATTTATTTTTGTATATTCTGCAGGATCTTTATGGCTGTCGAGGCCAACAATTCGAGCGGGGTGCGCAAAGGTGTATTGTCCTACTCGGTACTCACCATATTTTTCACCATATTGCTTCAGGAGTAGCTAAGTTTATTTCCCTAAAATTTCTTTAGTCAAATTTATATGGGTTATTTTCTTATCGTCTTCCCAGGCAGTTCCACCCAAAGGGAACACTTCTCTACAACTAAGGTTCTCGTTCTGACGCCATACACAAGGCTTAATAGAGAACTACATGCAGAGGTTTCTCCTATAGGATCCCTAGCATAAGAACCCATCCCATATAAACATGTTGAAAAAGTTAAGGGAAACACGAAACTACTTCATTTCCACAATATAGCTTACATATGGTTTTCCCTTTCGGGAAGCCCCGAAGGGTTTACACGAGAAGGAGGATTACCTTAGCTCCTTCGGTACAACACGATTGCCTTCACTATGCAGGCTTATTATTACAAGTGGTGGTGGTACTACTACTACTACTACTAAGCAGAGAGTTCTCGCAGGAGCTCGCTGCTGGCTGGTGTTTCTTCTGCTGGTGTTTGCTTGCTCTGTGTGTGTTCTCCGTCTGTTCCTTCGCTGCGCTCTTCTCCTTTTATAGGCACGAGAGAGCACCATTTCTGCAGCCTTGCTTCTCTATTATTGCTGCATTCTACAACCTTCTTTCACCATTATTGGTTCTTGTCTCCTCTTGCTCATCATACACCTATTTTGTAAGACTTTTTTAGGCTTTCTAGGCCTTAGCCATTTTAGAGCATGTTGGAGGGACTATTCGTACAGCCACCAAATTGCCTTGGCTGGCTATGGAGGTGACATGGAGGTGACTTCTTCCTTATCTTCATCTTGGAAAAATCTTCTCGCTTCACATGATGGTGTCTTGGAGTCTGCTTCTTTACTTTGGCTTGAATTCCTTCTTCTTGCATGCATGTGAAGAACTTTTGACAGCTTCAATTCTTTGGCTGCTTGCATGCTTGTTGATGATGGAGATCTTCATAATAGGAATATTTATTTTTCTTTATTCATTAAATATTTCAAAATTCTTAATTAACTTTTTTTTTATATTGAAATTTTTCAATTGTTCGGGTATAGGTCCTCCACGCCCGAATAATTGATAGTAATATCAATTCAAGTTTATTCTAATATTTATATATATATATACATATATATATATATATATAGTATAGCACTATTTAGAAACCCCCTTAAAAGTTCCTAAATAACCTTATTCAGGAACCTCCTGGTTCGAGCCAACCGACCCAGCCCTACGCACGGTCAAACTGAACCGCCCCTCCTCATCTTCCTCCTGGAACCTGGACCACCGACACCCACCAACTCCCACCGACCTTCTTTCCTGGAGTCGATACCCACCCCCACCTTCTTCCTTGACCGAAACACCAGAGCACCGATTCACTTTATTCCGCCGCCGGCCGACCCCAGTCACGCGCGCCTCCGGCCGTCCTCACCGCGCGCTCAGCCAGCGCCGCCGTTGTCCTGTCCAGGGCCCAACCACCTACCCCCGCAGGCGGGCACCACCTACTCGACCACGCCGTCTCCCGGTACGCAGCCGCGGCAACACCCTAGCGCCGCCCTCTCCATCTGGACGCGCGCTCCCAGCAAGCCACCGCGCCGCCCTCCGCATCTGGACGCGCGCCCCCAGCGGATCGCCGCACCCCCTCCCCGCCCTCCCCTAGCTTCTGGACGCGCGCCCCCAGTGGGCCGCCGCACCCCCCTCCCCCGCCCTCCCCTAGCTCCTGCACGCGCAGGCGGGCCGCGACGCCTCTCTCCCCCATCTCCAGCCTGGATCCGGCGGCCACCGCAATCCCTTCCCAGCTCCTCGTGGCGCCGGCGGGCACCGCACCACCCTCCCCCACCTCCTGCAGCGCGAGATCGGGGGTATTCCCACCACCGTGGCTCTCTAGTCTAAACAGTTCTCAGGAGGGCGCCGGTGGACCACCGCCATGCTCATTCGCCCCCACCATCTGCGCGCGTGTTGCGACTGGAAGGCTGCTCCTGGTTGTGTGATTCTCCTCTGTTGGCACGCACGGATGGGAGTTCGTGGTGTGCAGCAAGAAGTCGAGTAGCGTGCACCGCTGGGCCGGCTAGGAGTAGCACGGCGTGTTGGAGTTCCTGGAGCTTAGTTTTTTTTTTTGAAAGGAACATGTTGTATTTCATTATAAAGACATGCTGACTAAATCGTCAGCTACAGCATTCATTACAAATCCGGGGAAATGACCTAACCAAGTTTCATAAATACCATTTCCCGTGGAGGCTCCATGTGCAGCTAAAGTGTGTGCTGCGTTGTTACACGACCTTGAACATACACTAAGGTTTACATCACTGAAAGCAAAATTCAGCTGCTGTCTTATCTCTTGAAACAGAGCTCCTAATGGTGCCAGTTTATACTCATCACTTGAAATGGCTTGCTTCAGCATCATGGAGTCTGTTTCGAAGATAACACGCACGCATCCCATCTGAGTAGATATTTTCAATGCATATAGCAGGGCCAATGCTTCTGCATGGAGGGCGTCAGATAGATGTTCCAGGTTTCCCGCTCCTTGTCGGGGGGATGACCCCCGGTAGGGTCAAGAGAGTAGAAAGACACAAGGTCTATGGTTGACTTTTATGCTGGTTGACCAAGAAAAGGCCTGGCCGGAATATAGGAGCATCGGCCAGGCCGGCATATAATGTGTATCCCGGTTGATACTTGGATATGCCGGTATAGCCGGAATACTAGTATAGGTGTGCCGGCATATACTGGGATATGCCGGCCTAATTATTTTGTGTGTTGTGCAGGAGCAGGGGAGACCGGATTACCCGACCCTCGTAGGTCGTTGGTCCGGCATATAAGTCCTGGGTATGGCCAACGGTCATATCCGGGATACTTAAGTCAACCAAGGTGTCACATCCCTACAATCAAGGAAGAAAACATCCAAGCATGGTAGCAGAGTAAGATGGCAGGGTGCACAGTGGAGGTTACCTACCCTCACTGTGCACAAGTACGAGCTTACCGCACAGAGGTAAGGCCACAGTTCAAGAGGTACAAGGTACAGGGATATGGCGTCCCATCGAGAGCAATCAGGGGCGAAGTCAAGGGTCTCTGCCATCGCCACCAGCTCCTGTTTGGAGTGTAGCCCTTGTCTTGTGGTCTTGTATGACCGTTGTAACCCTGGCCACCACTATATAAGGTGGCACAGGGAGTCCTAGCAAAGGGTTGGAAGGTTGGTCGTTGGAAGGTTGGTCGTTGGAAGGTTGGTCGCTGGAAGAAGGTTGAAAGGTTGAAGGTAGATTGGTCACACTGTACTCCTACACTTAGCAGTTCATCTTCCTTCTCTAGCAGAGAGCTTGGAAGCACCATTGTGGTGTACTACATCGACCCATATATACAATCAGTAGAGCAGGAGTAGGGGTGTTATCTCCTTACGAGAGCCCCGAACCTGGGTAGATCAGTGTCTCTTTCTGTCGTGCTTTTTAGCTCGTTCCCCTCTCCCGAATCCTCCAGCATCTAGTTCGGCCCCCATTTAAGCCATCCTATGGCATATGTTGTTTCACCACGACGACATTTGGCGCCCACCGTGGGGCATCAGATCGATATGCTGGGCGGAGTGTTCATTCGGACGGGGTCTGTGATAGCAGCTTCGGGTGTGCGCGTGGTCTCTGGCCTCGTCCAGAGGCTAGGCTCGCTCAGTTTCGTCAGTGACAACGCCGGTTGTCTCGGTGGCCGGCCGTTCCCCAGGGATGGCCGGATTATGTCTTTCGGTTCCCACGAGGTGTACGTGGGAACTGAGAGAATTTGCAGGAAGGAGGTGCTGGTGGCGTCGGATCCTCCGTCACATCGGCTGGCTCACGCTGGGCGTAGCGCTCGCTCAGTAGAGTCGGCTGAGGTGATGATGGCCGGCACATCCGTGCCGCCGGCGGAAGATGCCGGCAAAGCAGCAGCGGCCGGAGCTTCTCCTCCGGAGCCGCCGAAGGTCAAGAGGTCGGCGCGTCCTCCGTTGGAGCGTGCGGAGAACCTGGCCGGCACTTCCGGTGTGCCGGCTAGGGGCGAGGTTCTTCTTCCCATCATCGACCGGCTTCTCGAGCCGGTGCGATCCGGCGTTGATCCGGAGCAGACAAGGGAGGTCCTGGAGGGATCTCGTCAGGCCCTCGTCGACGAGGCCCTGGCCATGAACCAGGAGCGCGAACGGTTTAACCGGCAACTCCGTGAGTATGAGGCAGCCCATGGTTTTACTCCTGTAGTAATCCGGCCTAGCCGGATAGAGGAGGTTAGAACTAGAGGCAGAAATCTTAATCCTGAGATAGGAAAAGATGCTAGAGATAAGAGTCATACTGCAACTAGTACTGTGCCTAAGGTAGTCTATAGTTCGCCAGTAAAGAACCTTAGAGCAGCGGCCGAGGTAGCTAAGGATTTATCTTGTTTATCCGGCGAAGCACTGCGTGAGCAGCAAGCCCGGCTTAACCAACTTTTGTCTGAAGCTACAAAGCAGCAGGAGGCCTTTAAGAAGGCAAACCCAGGTGCCGGGGCATCCCAGTACATTGTGTCGGCGGGAGGTGCCGGTGCGAGGTCGAGGGGCCAAGCCTCGTCCCCGCATCCTAGCGCCCGGCGTGCCGGAAGTGTGACCTCTGGCCGCCGGGACAAGCAGATCCAGGTGTACGATCCGGCTGCCGCCGGAAAGCAGGCGATGGTGCAGAAGAATGTCGGCCAAGCTGACAAGTATGTCGGCAGCAAGAAGCCCGGCCAGAGTGTGCCGGCCGGGCATGAAGCAGCAGCGGCCGTTGGTGGCCGGAGTAACAGTGCAGCCCGACGTCAGCAACAGGGCGCCGGAGGTGCAGCGCAGCAGCAGGGTGCAGCTCATCCGGGACATCGAGAGGATGACGGCAATTCCGCCCTTGCCAGGGCGGGATATCAGCAGCAGCATCAGCAAGGCCGGCATAGTGAGCAGCATCAGCCGGAGCAGCAGCAGCAGATGATCGCAGGCCCAATAGCATCCCGGCTTGGACCTCGGTCCTTGGAAGCCAATGATGCACGTTTCAAGCTGGACAAGCTCCACCAATCAGAGTTGGTGGAGAGACAAGGAGCTCCGGGCCCTATGTGTTTCGGACCCCGGATTATGGGGGAGCCGGTGCCTTACTTCTTCCAGCTCGCGCGTGGCGCGAGGACATATAATGGCAGTACGAAGCCGGAAGATTGGTTGGAGGATTACTCCACAGCGGTGAACATCGCCGGAGGAAACCTCAGATGGGCGGTACGATATGTGCCGCAGATGTTGGAAGGTCCAGCCAGGATATGGCTGAATAATTTGCCAGCCGGGAGTATCAACGGCTGGATTGATTTCGAAGAGCAGTTTGTGTCGAACTTTACCAGTACATACAAGAGGCCCAACCGTCCGCAGCAGCTGGCTAACTGCCGGCAAGGAGTGAATGAGACTGACCGTGACTATCTGACCAGGTGGTGCACGTTGCGCAATTCCTGCGAAGGAATCAATGAGCAGCAGGCCATCATGTGGTTCGCTCATGGGTGCCAGCATGGCACCATGCTGTGGCAAAAGCTTCAGAGGCAAATGCCGGCCACGCTGGCCGAAACAATCAAGATCGCTGATAGTTATGCTCTGGGAGATCCCAAGCAGCCCAGTCTCGATTCACAAGGACAGGGGCAAACCCAGGGGAACACCAGCAATGCCGGGAGACCAGGGCAATACTATCGCCCGGATAACCGGAATAAGAGGAGAGATGAGCGGCCGGATTATCGGTACGGAGCAGCACAAGTTGCAGCTGTGGAGGAAGAGCAAGGGGGCGCCGGCAGTAGCCAGCGTCCGAGATATGAGAACTATCAGCAGCCTCAGCAGCAGCCGCAGCAGCAAGCACAGCCGTTCCAGAAGAAGAATGTCTGGACCAACAAGAATGCCGGCGGAGCCGCCGGCCAGAAGAAGCAGTGGCCGAAGTATACTGTGGGTCTTGCCATGGACAAGCCTTGTGTGTTTCACACATTCCAGCCGGGAAAGCCGGCAAACCATTTGACAAGGAACTGTTCGTGGCTGGACGACATATTAGCAGGTCGTGCAGGTCCCTGGGGACCGGCTAGACCCTCTGTCCCGGCAGCTCCATCGCCGTTGACAGGTGCTAATACAATTGCAGTCCCACCTAGGCCGGTTAATCCTGGGAATCAGAGCAACGCCGGAAATGCCGGCGTAAATCAAGTTGACCAGAGCTATAATCCGGAATATAACGCCGGAGGCCCAGGAGCGGGCCGGAATGAGTACAAGGAGTATGATCAGAGCTATATGGTCTTTGAGACCGAGAGAACAGACAAGCAGAGCTTGTACCGGCGGAGTCTGGAGGTGAATGCCGTTATGTCGGCTGTGCCAAAGCTGATGTACTGGTCTGACCAGGCTGTTGGTTGGGACAGGGCAGATCATCCCCGGATCATGCCAAATCCCGGCGGATATGCTCTGGTGATGGATCCGACATTCGTCGGGCCGGCTAATAACGTAAGATTCAGCAAGGTCCTCATTGATAATGGAAGCAGCATCAACATCATGTATCGGGATACGATGGAGAAGCTGGGAATCAAGGAAAATATGCTGGAACCAAGCAAGACCACGTTCCACGGCATTGTGCCGGGACTTTCGTGTGCGCCGATGGGCAAGATCCGGATGGATGTCATGTTTGGCAGCCGGGATAACTGCAGGGTGGAAAACCTCATGTTCGAGGTGGTTGATCTGGAGAGCCCCTACCATGCTTTGCTGGGTAGACCGGCACTGGCAAAATTCATGGCCTCTACGCATGTGGCGTATCTGAAGATGAAGATGCCGGGACCCAAAGGGGTGATCACCATCATTGGTGATTACAAGCGTTCGATGGCATGTGCCACCGCCGGATCCAATCTGGCCGAGACTCTGATCATTGCAGAGGAGAGGAAGAGGCTCAAGCGAGCAGTGGAGATTGCTGAAACGGTCGTGGCCGGCAAATATATGCCGGGCATGACAAATCCCGGCGGCAGTGCTTCTTTTCAAGTAGGCAAGGAAGTCAAAAAGGTGCCGCTGGATGAAGCTTTCCCGGAGCGCCATGCCCTGGTTGGGGCAAGTTTGGATCCCAAATAGGAAAGCGAGCTCATCAGCTTCCTCC
The DNA here is from genome assembly GCA_007115705.1 of Dactylis glomerata. Lineage (NCBI taxonomy): Eukaryota > Viridiplantae > Streptophyta > Magnoliopsida > Poales > Poaceae > Dactylis > Dactylis glomerata. The sequence goes on along the minus strand of QXEO01000124.1, from coordinate 1,684,372 downwards.
GTGAGAATCGGGATATCTTTGCATGGTCTACTTCGGACCTGCAAGGTGTGCCGAGGGAGCTGGCTGAGCACGCATTGCACGTGAGACCCGATGCTAAGCCAGTGAAGCAGCCGCTCCGGCGGAATGCCGGCGATAGAAGGAAAGCCATATGGGAGGAAGTGGCCAGGCTCTTAGCCTCTGGCTTTATCAAGGAAGTACTTCATCCGGATTGGGTGTCTAATCCGGTTTTGGTGGAAAAGAAGAAAGATGAGCCCGTCATAGAGAAAGTATGGCGGATGTGTGTTGATTACACCAACTTGAACAAGGCATGTCCTAAAGATCCATTCCCGCTGCCTCGGATCGATCAAGTATTGATTCCACAGCCGGATGTGAACTGTTATCATTCGTAGATGCCTATTCTGGTTTCCACCAGATCCCCTTGTTTGAGCCAGATCAAATAAAGACATCCTTTATTACCCCGTACGGGGCTTATTGCTATCTCACTATGCCGTTCGGTTTAAGAAATGCCGGCGCAACTTACCAAAGGTGTATGCAAAAGTGTTTGCACGATCAGATAGATAAAAATGTGCAGGTATATGTCGATGATATCGTCATAAAAACCAAGGAGAGCAAGACTCTCATAGATGATCTCCGGGAAACCTTTGGGAACCTGAGGAGATTCCGGATGAAGTTGAATCCGGCTAAGTGCACCTTTGGTGTGCCGGCGGGCCAGTTGCTCGGTTTCCTTGTTTCCAGCCGGGGTATTGAGGTGAATCCCGGCAAGATTCGTGCCATAGAAAGGATGAAGCCGCCGACAGATTTGAGGGAAGTACAGAAGTTCACTGGGTGCCTCGCATCCCTGAGCCGCTTCATAAGCCGGCTGGGAGAGAAAGCTCTGCCGTTATATCAGTTGATGAAAAAGTCCGACACATTTGTCTGGACAACGCAAGCAGATGTAGCTTTCAAGGAATTGAAACAATTGTTGTCAACAGCGCCGGTATTAGCGTCTCCGATGCCCCGGGAGCCAATGTTGCTCTATATAGCGGCAACCAACCGAGTTGTCAGTGCTGTGGTGGTAGTAGAGCGAGAGGAAGGAGGCAAAACCGTGCAGCGGCCGGTATATTATCTGAGTGAAGTCCTCTCCACCTCAAAGCAAAATTACCCCCACTATCAGAAGATGACCTATGGTGTCTATATGGCGGCCAAGAAGCTCAAGCATTACTTCCAAGAGCATCCAATCCGGGTAGTGGCCGAGGCCCCTATCTCGGAAATTATAGGCAACAAAGATGCCAGCGGCCGGATAGCAAAGTGGGCAATAGAGCTTTCACCATATACACCACAGTACGATAAGAGGGATACAATCAAGTCCCAGGTCTTGGCGGATTTCTTTATTGACTGGGCCGAGATACAGTATGAGCCACCATTGCCAGATGCCAATTATTGGAGGATGCATTTCGATGGGTCCAAGACAATCCATGGCTTGGGTGCCGGCATAGTTCTCAGTTCACCAAAGAATGACCAGCTGAGATACGTCCTGCAGATTCACTTTGCAGCATCAAATAATGTGGCGGAATATGAGGCACTTGTGCATGGCCTGAAGGTGTCTAAGGACATAGGAATTCGCCGGATTATGTGCTTCGGGGATTCTGACTTAGTGATTCAGCAGTGTTCCGACATATGGGACGCGCATGATGCTAACATGGCATCATACCGTTTCCTAGTGCAGCAGTTAAGTGGTTACTTTGAAGGTTGTGAGTTCCGGCACGTTCTCCGGGCTCAGAACGATGCAGCCGATGCATTATCCAAGCTGGGATCTTCCCGAGATTCAATCCCGCCCGGCATTTCACTGGAGCATCTGAGGAAGCCATCGATCAAACCCTCGCCGGAGTCATCCTCCATTTATGTCCCGCCAGGTCCAGACGAAGCAGTTCCAATGGAGATAGATGCCGGAGCCAGGACGGATAACCCGGGGACTGTTTCCTCAGTCCCGGGGACTGGGCCGGCATATGCTGTTAGTACAGTATTCCGGAGCAAAACTAAAGGCAAGGGTAAAATGTGCCAAGAGGTTGTGCCGGTATACCCGGGGACTGCTCCGGCATACCCGGGGACTGATTCTTCAGTCCCGGGGACTTCGCAGCCCATGGAGATCGATTATGTGTCGGTCGAAATGATGGAAATAGATCAGGCAGTGTTCACTGTCAGGGAAGTGCCCTCATGGGCACGTCCTATCATGAACTTCATGGTGGATGGTCAAGTGCCGGCGGATGAAACCGAGGCCCGCCGGGTTATAAGGAGATCCAAAGCGTATACCATCATCAACAAAGAAATATACAAGAGAAGTACCACCGGAGTATTGCAGAGATGTGTCGAATCTGCGGAGGGTCTGGAGATGCTCCGGGAAATTTACCAGGGGGAGTGTGGTCACCATGCTTCGTCCAGGGCATTGGTGGCAAAGGTATTCCGGCATGGCTTCTATTGGCCAACGGCACTGCAAGAGGCAGAAAACTTGGTCCGGAAATGTAATGGGTGTCAAAGATATGCCCACCAGATTCATCAGCCGGCATCTGCCCTGAAAACTATCCCAATAACCTGGCCCTTTGCTGTTTGGGGCCTGGATATGGTCGGGGCTTTTAAGCCGGCCAGAGGGAAAATGACCCATATCCTGGTCATGGTGGACAAGTTCACCAAGTGGATTGAAGTGAAGCCCATAAGCAAGTGTGATGGTCACACAGCAGTGAAATTCTTAAAGGATATAATCTTGAGATATGGTGTTCCTCATAGCATCATCACTGACAATGGGTCAAACTTTGCCCAAGGGCCATTTGCCAGATTTTGTGAGGAGGTGGGAATCCGGCTGGACGTTGCGTCGGTTGCCCACCCTTGTGCCAATGGCCAAGTAGAGAGATCGAATGGGCTAGTATTATCCGGCATAAAACCCCGGCTGATAGAGCCCCTGGAGAAAACTCCGGGATGTTGGCTAGATGAGCTGCCAGCAGTGCTGTGGAGTTTAAGAACAACTCCGAATAGATCAACAGGCTACACACCTTTTTTCCTGGTGTATGGAGCAGAAGCTGTGCTTCCAACAGATGTAATACATGATGCACCAAGAATAGTGCTATATACTGAGGAAGAGGCTAAAGAAGCCAGAGAAAATGATGTTGATCTGCTAGAGGAAGCAAGGGAAATAACTCTGTCAAGAACAGCAGTATATCAGCAGAACCTCAGACGCTATCATGCGCAGAAGGTAAATCCAAGGAGATTTCAAGAGGGAGATCTAGTACTCCGGCTAAAGCAAGGAACAGAAGGCCGGCATAAGTTAACTCCTCCATGGGAGGGGCCATTCATTGTGAGCAGAGCTCTGCACAATGATGCCTATTATCTTATAGATGCGCAGGACCCCAAGAAGAATAAGGCGGACAGGTCCGGAGAAGAAACCAAGAGGCCATGGAACATAGCTCTACTGTGCCCCTTTTACTCCTGAGCAACACAATGTATGTATTTCCATATTTTCCTTTGTATGCCGGCGTGTTGTGCCGGCACAAGACTAATGAATGAAATACCGGCATCCCGAAGAAGCCGGGTAACTAGCTCTGAGGTATATTTGTTGTTTATTTACAGTTTTTTGTTATATGCCGGCTGGCTTTATTTGAATGTTTCCTATGTCGGCCTAGTAATGTGTCGGCACCAAAGGCCACTCTTCGACTCAGCTGCTGTCCGAAACCCGGCTTCATGGCTAGCAAGAGTAGATGCCGGAGATTGTCTACACATGGAAAACGGCTAAGGAAATACAAAGCAAGCGAACCGACATTTTCGTTAAAGCTAAAGTTAAAATTTAAAGTGTCGGATGATTTGAAGTCTAAGTCTCAAAGTTAAAGTACTGTATGTTCGAGGAAGCAACCTTGAGACTCATACGTCGAAAGCCAATTAAGGTAGACAAGTAGCCAAGGTTGTGAAATTGAGGAAACAGGAAAACAACTCGGTGACTTAGCCAAAAGATGATCCGGCATTAGTAACAAGCAAACCAAGATAAAACTTGTTCAGGAAGCAAACCAAAGGAAATTAAACGTGTATATTACATCTGCACCCGGCATACCGGGGATCTGATAAAGCTTAAAGTGTTTTTTGGTGCAAAGATTCAAGGGGCAGACGCGGGGCCGCCAGCAGGTGGAGCAGTAGCAGTCGAGATGTCGGCCTCAGGTGTGCCGGACCCAGCAGATGGAATGGAGCCGTCGCCTCCGCCCGGGGCAGATGCCTGTTCCGGAGCTTCAGTGTCGGCTTCCTCAGCTTCATCTTCATCTTGGCTGGAGTCGGAACCCTCAGCAGCAGCAGATGTCCCGGCATCGTCATTCTTCTCCGGCTCGCGGATGTCCCGGACGAATTTGTCGGTGTCGGCATAGTCCACATAACTATGGGCCAACTCCTTGCGGCGACGGATATGATCCGGATCCGTGGTCCAGATGGATCCTTCGCGTACGGTGCGCAAAGTCTCCAAGTCTGCCTTTTCATACCAAGACAAGAAGTAGCTGAGGGCTTCGTCAGCTCCAACCCTCGCGCCGGAATCTCGCCACTCCCGGAGGCGAACCTTGGCAAGCTGCAGGTCGTTGCCGAGGTCGACGGGATCAGTGGGAGTCCTTTGTCCCGGCCAGAGGGCAGAGAATGCCTCCTGGGCGCCGTAGAAGAGCTCTTCAGTGTAAAGGGTCATGGCCTCCTTCCGGGACTGCAGGGCCAGCAGCTGCTCCGACATGTCCCAGTTGGGCGAGTCAACCGGAACACCCCGGTTTTCTCGGTCCAACTGCAAAGCCCTCTCAACGTCAGCGACGGAAGCGGGAAACATGCCTGCAGAATAGAAACAATGTTAGCAAAAGGAAAATATGTCGGCATAGATGCTATGCCGAAAAAGATTACACTATGTCGGAAAGGATAAAAGGGGAAATGATTTGAAGCTTACGGGCAAGGTCGGCATTCAGCTGTGCAACTGTAACCTCCCATTTGGTGGCCTGCTCCTTCAGGCTATCCAGTTCAGCGTGGGCGTTGGAGGCATCAGTCTCGGAGGTAACAAGCAGGGTCTGGGTTTTCTTCAGTAGGCCCTCCCTCTGTTCCTTTTCGTCCAGCAGCTCGGTGATCCGGCCCTTCAACTGCTCAACCTCGGCCTTGTGACCGGCATCCCGGTCGTCCAGTTGCTTGGCCACATCCACCGAGGACACACAATCCTGGTGGCGTGCCTCCAGTGCAGCCTTCTCATCTGCAAAGATTTCAAGTTAAAAGGATTTGAAGAAAGAAAACAGTGACAAAGAGTAAAGGATTTGAAGTATAAAGTAGCTATCCGGGTAACAGCAGGATCCGGCATACCAGTAAGCTCTTTCACCCTCTTGAGAAGCTCGGTGACTTGCGCTTCGGCACCAGCTAAAGAATGTCGGCACAAGGTTACGTGTCGGCAAGAGTAAGCATTGCAAAGTAAAGAGAGGAAAGATATCCGGCATACAGCAGTATGTCGGCAAAGATTACCTTTCTGGGACAGCTCCTGCTGAAGCTTGCTGTGTGCGTCAGATAGCTTCCGGTGCTCGCACACCAACTCATGGAACATGTCGGCCCGGGTGTTGTTCATGCGCTGCAAAAATGCCGGGATTTGAAATGTCAGCAGAGAAATTTGACATGATAATTAAAGTGAAGATTTTATCAAGTGATCATTCTTTTAAAGACCCGGCACAGGTGCTGCGCACCTATCCCGGCTCTCGGTGACTAGGATTTGAAGCTCGAATCGAGCTTATATCCCGGTCAAGAGGATTTGAAAGATAATAGAGATGTGAAATTGTTAAAGACCCGGCACAGGTGCTGCGCACCTATCCCGGCCCTCGGTGACTAGGATTTGAAGCTCGGATCGAGCTCATATGTCGGCAGTTAATTCAAAAGAAGCTAGCTAAAGGACTATGAGAAAATCCCGGATGTCCATATCCCGGACAGCCGACATTTTCGGGGACTGGGGATATGTGTGTGAATAGAGAGGACTTACGTTGGTGGCAGAGGCCAACTTGTGAAGTCTTTGCTGTATGCTGAGGAGCTCGCTGGCGATCGGTATGGGCTTCGCTGCCAGGAAGTCGCTTGGGTCGCCACTGGTCTTGGCTTCGGCCAGCTTCTTGCTCCTTGAGTCCGCAGTGTCCATGTTGCTGGCGTCGTTCCATTTGATGCACTGCTCCTTAAGAGAGCCGAGGCTCTGATCACTTTTCGTCGCAAGAGGGACGAGGCCCTCGAGTTCTGGGGTGTCGAAGAAGCTGGTCCGGTACCCCGGCCGGGCTGCTGCCCTGCCAAGATGCAGGGCCAGAGCAGAGCTGGTCCGGAACGCTGCCTTAGGAGGAGCAGTTGCGGCAGATGGTGTGCCGGACTTGGCCGGCTGAATCTTCAACGTGCCGGTCTGGGCCGGGGCAGTGGTCTTGGCCCGGGCAGTGGACTTGGCCGGTGCAGTGGTCTTGGCCGGTGCAGTAGTCTTGGCCGGTGCATCTTGGCCAGCAGAGGCAGGATCCGGAATAGTCCGGACTTCCGGCACTAAAGGGCCTTTACCCTTGATGTCTGCTCTGGCGTTTTCAGTTGTGCCGGCGTCGCCGGCGGGCGCGCCGGAGTCTGGTGCTTCTTGGTGGGCTCCTGTGTCCATGTGGACATCAGGAGCCGGAGGTTCCTGTTGAGCCCCCGAGTCCATGTGGACGTCGGGGGCAGAGGTGTCTTGTTCCGGCGGAGGAACGTCCTTCGCCGGGGAGGATGTCTTGTCGGGCGCAGGCGAGGATGCCGGCGCCGGGGAGCTCGTGTGACTGGCAGAGGGAATGTCGGAGGTAGCAGGGGCAGCGGGCTTGGTAACCTTCGGGTCGCCGCTCAAGCCAGAAGCTTGTTCCGGCTCAAGAGGAGCACTGAAAGAGAGAAAACACCAAGTCAGTAATACAAACAAGAGATATGTCGGAGGAAATGCAAAGAAAAGGAAATTTACCCCGAGGCAACAGGCCTCTGTTTCTTCTGTTTGGGCACGCCGACCTTCTGCCTTTTCGACCTCTGAGGTATGTCGGACGGGGGCTTCACACCTCGCTTCCGGCCGGCACGTCCGCCGGTGGAAGGAGGTCCCTGGTTCAGAGGGGCGGCGTCGATAACCACATCGTCCGGGATAGCTGAGGACGGCATTGCAAACTCGTGAGCAATAGGTGTTTCTGGAAAGGCGTACGCAAGTGGCATCGGGTCATAGTACAGCAGGATCTCCTCGTCAGAATCAATCTCACCCCGGTCTTGAGTATAATGCCGGGATGAAGAGCCCTTACCCATGGCAGCTGCAGCACGGGTGCTCCTGGGAAGCTTATCCCAATGATCCGGATCTTCAACATCTGCAACGGTGCGATCCGCCGCGATCTTGATCCAGGAGTTCTCCATGGTTTGGAAGCTGAATTTCTGTATAAACAGCAAAGTCAAGTATTCAGACAAGGAAATATGCCGGTGGAAGAGGTATGTCGGATCAATATGATATGTGTCGGCAAACAGACATGTGTCGGCTTAAGTATCTATGTGCCGGACATGGACTTTATGTATCGGATAAGATGGTTTACCGTTGGGGCGGGCCTATCCCGGCTGTATGGTTCTAGCCCCCAGGCAAAAGTGGCCTGAGAGGACTTGCAGACATCCTTAATCCGGCGCAGAATGTCGGCCGGAGTCAGCTCGTGTGTGGAGTGCCGGGTGGGGTCCATTGGCCCGCTCATCTGACAGATCTTGTGCGACCGGCGCTGCAGAGGGGAGACGCGCCGGCTTATATAGCAGGCCACCAGGTCTTGAGGAGTAAGACCGGCATCCAGGAGCTCGCCCTTAACCCGGTGAAGCGCATTCACCGGCATCACCGAGTTCTTCGGGTTATAGGTCCAGTTCGTCATGGCCAAGGGTGGCTCATCCACAAATGGCGGCAGGTTGAGCAGATCCTCGTCGGTGGTGTTCTTGACGTAGAAGAAGCTTTTCTGCCACTTCTTGCAAGATTCCAGGAGTTCCACCTTGGGGAAGTCCGAGCCCTTTCGGGACATGATGGTGGCCGCGCCGCAGAGGGTCATGGGGCGGTCCTTCTTTTCCTGGGCCGTCTCCGGCGGGTCGTCCTTGCTCCGGGGCGGCTCTTGGACGACTTGCTTCCGCAGTTGGAAGTACTTCGCCCAGCCTTGAGTAAGGGCCTCTATGCCGGCATAGCCCTCGCAAAAAGCAGTGAAGGCGGAGAGGATCATCACGGCATTGGCCGGGATATGATGAGGTTGAAGATCATAGGTGTTGAGGAAGTCCCGGAAGAAGTCCGATACCGGCAGACCGAAGCCCCGCTCGAAGTGGGCGATGAAGACGACGCGTTCGCCGGGTTCAGGTGCCGGCACAGTTTCTCCCGCTGGTAGCCGGCATGCTACGCCCTCCGGGACTCTCCTGGTGGAGGTGACCCAGGATATGTCGGCCGGAGTAACCTCCGACCCCTCCCAGCCGGAGCGTCCTTGGGCTCGGGCCGAGGTATCTTCCTCAGAGGCCGAGGTAGCCGTCATGCTTGAAGATGCCATCTTAGTGGCCGGGATAAGGCGTGAGAGCCGGAGTCCCGTGATGTTATTCCTATCAAGGCCGGAGAAAAGAGGGAGGTTAGTCTCTCCGGCATACCACTCTCACAGATGTTAGCAGGAATAGAAGATCTACCGAGGCAGTTAAAATCAGAAATAAACAGGGATATAATTTCTGCGGAAGAACACCTGTGAGCTGTTACGAAAGACTGCTAGCAATGCTAATCGAAGCAACGAAATATCCAGCAAAGGAACTACCATGGATACAAACCAGTGAGGCTACCGCAGCCTAGTTGCAGAAGAACAGAGGAAGAGGAACTCACCGGAGCTTGGCCTACGGCGATGGAGCGGCGGCGGCAATTGTGCAGAGGAAGATCCAATCTCCCTGCAAGACTGCGGGGAGAAGAGGCGGCGGTGGCGTCGTCGACGATGACGCCGGACGTCGGCAAGCGGAGGCGCCGGCGTGCAGGTGGACGACGGCGGCAGCTTCCCTTCTCGGTTTCTTGGTCCGGCGGCGAAGCGCAAGGGGCAGAGGATCTGAGGAAGAAGGCACTGTGGTGGGGGTAAAAAGAATAAGTTACCCCCACCCCGTATTTATACCGAGGAGGCCGGTCGTGGGGGTCATGGGGAGGATAGTGCTCCACTCCCCCGACCGTTTCTGCGGTGAGGCGCCACGTGGCGGCACAGAGTGGGGCGGCGGTTCCTGTAACCGTGCCATGACGCAATGATGGCAAGAAGTAACTGCTGCACTGTGAACCGTCGCATCGTGGGTGACCGTTCGAGGTGGCAGGGCAGTTACAAGTTTCGATGCAAAGCTGTCAGACATGGCTTCTCGAGGAAGTCTCGTCTATATGTCGGATTAACTGCCCGATGTATATGTTCCGTCCGGAATACCCTAGGGACCGGCCGGAATAAGTTTTGGAACAGGAACAGAGGCCGGGATATGTGCAGATGTGCCGGCATATAAATCTGATCGCCGGGGCATAATGAAGAAAGGTATGTTGAACCTGTCAAGGCTCCACAGTTATGACTGGGGAACCTCGGCAGCTTCGGGGACTAGTGTCGGGGGGATGACCCCCGGTAGGGTCAAGAGAGTAGAAAGACACAAGGTCTATGGTTGACTTTTATGCCGGTTGACCAAGAAAAGGCCTGGCCGGAATATAGGAGCATCGGCCAGGCCGGCATATAATGTGTATCCCGGTTGATACTTGGATATGCCGGTATAGCCGGAATACTAGTATAGGTGTGCCGGCATATACTGGGATATGCCGGCCTAATTATTTTGTGTGTTGTGCAGGAGCAGGGGAGGCCGGATTACCCGACCCTCGTAGGTCGTTGGTCCGGCATATAAGTCCTGGGTATGGCCAACGGTCATATCCGGGATACTTAAGTCAACCAAGGTGTCACATCCCTACAATCAAGGAAGAAAACATCCAAGCATGGTAGCAGAGTAAGATGGCAGGGTGCACAGTGGAGGTTACCTACCCTCACTGTGCACAAGTACGAGCTTACCGCACAGAGGTAAGGCCACAGTTCAAGAGGTACAAGGTACAGGGATATGGCGTCCCATCGAGAGCAATCAGGGGCGAAGTCAAGGGTCTCTGCCATCGCCACCAGCTCCTGTTTGGAGTGTAGCCCTTGTCTTGTGGTCTTGTATGACCGTTGTAACCCTGGCCACCACTATATAAGGTGGCACAGGGAGTCCTAGCAAAGGGTTGGAAGGTTGGTCGTTGGAAGGTTGGTCGTTGGAAGGTTGGTCGCTGGAAGAAGGTTGAAAGGTTGAAGGTAGATTGGTCACACTGTACTCCTACACTTAGCAGTTCATCTTCCTTCTCTAGCAGAGAGCTTGGAAGCACCATTGTGGTGTACTACATCGACCCATATATACAATCAGTAGAGCAGGAGTAGGGGTGTTATCTCCTTACGAGAGCCCCGAACCTGGGTAGATCAGTGTCTCTTTCTGTCGTGCTTTTTAGCTCGTTCCCCTCTCCTGAATCCTCCAGCATCTAGTTCGGCCCCCATTTAAGCCATCCTATGGCATATGTTGTTTCACCACGACGACACTCCTGCAGCGATAAGAGCAAGTACAATAAGGTCTAGTCAGCAGGCTATAAGGATTAAAGTAATATTTTTATGATGAGTTGGAGGAGAGAGAAGAGGAGAGAGAAGAGGAGTGGGCTCTAATGCAAGAGCCAGCTCTAGCACGTGCTCCTAGGCACTTTGTGAGTGTGTCATATGGGCCATATAGTCATAAAGTAAAATGTTTTTGTAGCCAACTATTGTATGTGTTGGCTATAAGATGACTATAGATGATATGGCACAACCTTAGAGCCAGCAGCTGACTCTACTATTAACCTTGCTCTAAGCAATCCATCAATGATTCATAAAAGGCACCATCTATATTTATTTTAAGAAACTCACTTGGAGGAGGAGACCATTTTTGGATGGAAACCTTCTTTTGTGTCATCTTGTGCTGCTTGAGGTTCTTGTATTCATTAACATGGTAGTTAATAGAAGATGCTATATAATCTGGGGATCTGATTGTATCTCCAGTATTGGCTTTATTTCTCTCATGCCAAACCAGCCAAAGAAGGATACACACCTTCATACTTTCTTGTTCACTTAACCTGAACACTTCTTCAAGAAGATTTAGCGGGTCAGTGCAGAGTAATAGTTTCGCCCTGACATGCTCCAGCTGAGATAAATACCATATCTTCCTCACCACTTTGCATTTAAGGAAGCAATGCCCTCCATCCTCATCAAACCTGAAACATATAGGGCATCTAGTATCCACTTCTACGCCTCTACGTTTTAGTTTCATTCTTAAAGGTAATGTGTATGTGGCCATACGCCATAAAAAGTGAAGTATCTTACTTGGCAATGGTAGATTCCAGAGTTTCTTCCAATCAAAATTTGTAATTTCACCATTACTTGCTGCATTAGATGTCTGCCCATGATCTGATTCTCGTTCTACACTGTCCAAGGCCACCTTGTAAGCTGATTTCACTGAAAAGATGCCCTTCTTATCAAAATGCCAAGCGATACAATCATTTGTGTAGTCATAGATGGGGATTTGCAATATTAGCTTAGCCTCTTCAGCATTAAAAGTCTGCTGCACTAGACGGCCGTCCCAAGAATTTGAAACTGGATCGATAAGCTCTGCTACCTTTGAAATCACTTGTCTTCCTCTCTCTGAAGTTACTCTTCTGGTAGTGTCTCTAGGTAGCCAAGGGTCTGACCATATATTTATGCTCCTTCCATCTCCGACTCGCCAGATAATGCCTTTCTTCAGGAGTTGGGCACCTTTTAAAATGCTACGCCATGCATAGGAGATTCCAATTTTTGGTGTTGCTTCAATTATGCTGTGTCCTGGATGGTACTTTGCTGCTAATACTCTTGCACATAAAGAGGAAGGATTTTGAAGAAGGCGCCATGCTTGTCTTGCAAGCATGGCCATATTAAATAAATGTAGGTCTCTGAATCCTAACCCTCCAACTCTTTTTGGTTTTGACATTTTCTCCCAACTTGTCCAATGTATTTTATTAGCTTTGTCCATTTGGCTCCACCAAAATCTGCATATCATAGAGCTAAGATCATCACATAAGGACTTTGTCAGGTCGAAACAAGACATGGTGTACACCGGTATTGCCTGGGCTACTGCCTTAATTAAAATCTCCTTTCCCGCCTTCGACAACAACTTTTCTTTCCAACCTTGGATTTTCTTCCATACCTTATCTTTGATGTACTGAAAGGTTCTTGTTTTGGCCTTCCCAATGTAAGATGGCATTCCCAGGTATCTCCCTTTTAATCCTTCGGTTGGGATGTGCATGATGTCCATCACCTCTCTTTTTTGCCATTCTTTTGTGTTCTTGCTAAAAAGAATAGATGATTTGTCTTTATTTATTACTTGTCCTGAACATGCTTCATACTTATCCAATATGGAGCTAACAGCTTGAGCATTGCTTGTATTTGCTTCAAGTAGCAAAAGTGAGTCATCTGCAAATAAAAGGTGACTTACACTTGGCGCCTCTCTGCAAAGTTTGATGCCTTTGATACTGCCATTCCTTTCAGCTTCATACAACAAAGCTGAAAATCCCTCAGCACACAATAGGAATAAATAGGGGGAAAGAGGGTCGCCCTGGCGTAATCCTCTCTGGGGTATAATCATCTCTGTCATGTCTTTGTTCACCTTGACTTTGTATCGCACCGTTGTTACACACTTCATCACGAGATTTATCCAATCATTAGCGAACCCCAATTTCAGCATCATGTCCTTCAAAAATCTCCATTCCACCCGATCGTAGGCCTTACTCATGTCTAGCTAGAAGTATATTATCTGATATTATACGTCCTGGTACAAATGCACTTTGGTTAGGAGATATAATATCAGGGAGAATAGGTTTTAGTCTATTTGTGATTACTTTTGAGATCACCTTATAGACGACATTGCAGAGGCTGATGGGCCTTAAGTCTTTCATACTTTGTGGATTAGCAGATTTTGGAATTAACACCACCATGGTGTCATTCCAGCCCTGAGGCATTTGGCCTCCCCTCAAAGTATTTAAAACCTCTTTTGTTACCTGGTCACCCACAATGTGCCAAAAGCTTTTATAAAAAACTGCCGGCATTCCATCAGGTCCGGGTGCTTTAAGATCTCCGATACTAAACATAGCTGATTTTACTTCCTCTTCAGTATACTCCGCACAAAGACTTTCGTTCATCTGCATAGAAACTTCTGGAGTAACCGCCTACATAATTTCTTCACTATTTGGTCCTGCTGTGGTCGTGAAAAGGTTAAAAAATAGCTTGCCACATGCTCTTTTAGTCGCTCTTCACCCTCAATCCATTCTCCATCTTCTCTTCGGAGTTGCTTTATTGTGTTCTTTCTTTTCCTCTCCGATGCAAAAGCATGGAAAAATGCGGCATTTTTGTCTCCGGATTGAAGCCATTTAACGTGAGCCCTTTGTCTCCAGAACATGTCTTGTTGAAGCTCTAATCTGTCAAGTTTCTCACGCAGAAAGTGTTCTCGAGAAACTGTATACTGGTTAATTGGTCCTCTTCTGACCTTTTCAAGTTCATTTTTATGGCTTTTATCCTTTTCTCCAAGTCACCAAACACATTAGAATCCCAGTCACGTAAGTCTTCTGCTATCTTCCTTAATCTCTGTGATACATCATTTTCCCCAGAGAGAGAAGCAACAGACCATGCATTGCTAACAATTTCTTCACACCCTTCTTCCTGCAACCACTTTGCTTCAAATCTGAACCCACCGCTACCCTCTTGGCTTCTCACATATTTCTCATTTCCTTCTATTATTATGGTCACAGGTCGATGGTCTGAATGTCTAGGATCACCTACAATCACTTTGTAAGATGGTAATTTTGCCCACCAGCTTCGTGACCCAACAGCTTTGTCAAGTCTCTCTTTAACATATCTGTTAGCCTCGTGATTATGATTTCTCCATGTATACTTATCCCCCAAATAACCAAGGTCACGCAGTCCACAGTCAGCGAGTGCCATTCAAAATTTCTCCATTTGTTGTGGAGCCCTATTCGTACCCCCTTCTTCTCATGACTATATAGGATTTCATTGAAATCGCCGGCGCACAGCCATGGAAGATTAAGTTGCTGATTAAGAATTCTCAAGAGCTTCCATGTATTCTCCCTCTTTTCCGTCGCTGGCTCTCCATATATTCCTGTGAACCTCCATCTAAAACCATCTTGCTCCACTATCTGCACATCAATGTGGTATTTTGAGTAGTTGTGTAATTCAACATTTATGTGCTTTTTCCACAAAAGAGCTAGACCACCACTTTTACCTTCACATTCCCTTACTATCATGTTTGAGATTCCCAACAAGTACTTCAACCTAATCATCCTCTTCTCATCCATTTTGGTCTCTGATAAGAAGAGGATGTCGGGGTTCTCACGCTTCTGAAGGTCCAGAAGCCCTCGAACTGCCGGGTCGTTCCCCAATCCCCGGCAGTTCCAAATTGAAATCTTCATTTTGGCCCGCCGGGCTGTTCCAGCAGCCCAGCGTTTACAAACTCTGAGGTGGTGTCATTTTCCTTCCCATCTTCTCTGTCAACTTTCATTCTAGCCTTCTTCGTTGATTCTGTCCCTTCCTCAACATCCATATGATCAGTGTTCCTCTTCTTTTGTTCTGTCACTGAGAGTTGGCATTGTTGTTTGGCCTTTGTTCTTTGTACACGCTTAAAAGTACATCGCTTTGCAGCGTTCGCTAACTTCTGGCCATTGCTTACTTCTAGGCTATGAGATCCTAGCTTCTGAAGGTTGGACTTCTCTCTTGCTGGTCCTAGTGCAGCTCGTTCCCTTTCCTTTATGTTTTCTTCTGCTTCTTTTCCAATCTGTATTTGAGGTTTTTGCTTCTTATCATCAACTAGATTTTCTCCACCGAAGTCCACTTTCTTTATTTCTGCAGATTCTGGTTCCGTTTCCTGGATTGTTTTAATAGTCCATGCCACCTCTCTTTCCTCGTCTTGATTTGATATTTCCACATCTTCTCTAATTAATCCATTCTTTCTCCAGAGTAGTCCATCGCTTCCATGTATACTCACTTTACTGCCTGTACTATTACTCATCCAGAATTTTCCTTGATCAGTTGAACCCCTATTTTTCTCTTCGCTTGAACTACCTTTATAAATAATTGCATGCATCCATGGACCAAATTGACTAGAACTTGTTCTTCTTGTTTTGGTCAGGCACGCCTTCTCATTGTGTCCAATAATTCCACAGCTATAACAGAAAGTAGGCAAGTATTCATATTTCAAAGAGATTATTCTTTCATCCTTCTCATCCCTTGCTTTTTCTTCTTCATCATCATTATCCCATACGATCATTCCAATTTTCTCATCATTCTCTTCCTCATCTTCAATAATAATTGTTGTAAATCTCATTATTGGTACTGTAATATCCATCCGCACTTTAATCCGCATAAATTCCCCCATTGCATCACCATTTTCATCCAGATCCACATCAAGCACTTCTCCAATTTGTTCTCCTACCAGATCACCGGATTCTCTGCTCATTATCCCCATTGGAATGCCATGAGCTCTTACCCAGATAGGAATCATCTTGAATTCATATTCATCAATA
Source organism: Dactylis glomerata (assembly GCA_007115705.1). Taxonomy (NCBI): domain Eukaryota; kingdom Viridiplantae; phylum Streptophyta; class Magnoliopsida; order Poales; family Poaceae; genus Dactylis; species Dactylis glomerata. The sequence goes on along the minus strand of QXEO01000124.1, from coordinate 1,668,738 downwards.
GTTTTGCTTGGTACAAAGTCTTCCATCACCAGCAGATCTCTGTTAAAAGTCCAGGGACCCGCATCTAAAGCTTTGTTCTTGTCAGCTGCTTGATGGAATGAGAAGAGAAAATGATTTTTGCCAAGATCTTTGCATTCTACTCCAGCAAACGGGCTCCAGACTGCTCCCAAGGCTCTCCCCACGTGCTCAGCTCTAGCTGGTTTATCTGAGATGAGTTTACCTACTGCCTGTAGTTTGCTTACCTTCGAGGAGCATACATGTTTCCTGCCAATTCTGATCCCCTTCTTCTCAGCTTCAGACAACTGCAATTTTTTGAGCTTGCCCTCCACACCTTCTAGCTCCGGGGTCCTTGCATCTCCCATTGCGGTGCAGACTGCCGGATTTACTGACCCCACCAGAGCCACCGCCGCGTCCGCATGTAGACCACCGGAACCACTGTCGCCTCTCACCAGGAACAGGGAATCCCCACTAGAACTCGCGAAGCACAGCAAGAAAGGAGCAGGGATCTTGCTACGCCTAGAGAGGATTGAGATTCAGGGCTCAATTTTGTGGATTTTGTGGATTTGAAGGAGAGAGATTGAGCGGCAAGTATTGCCGATGAGGTGCGCTATGGAAATGCCACGAAGTCGCCAGAAGCGGCACGAACCGTCACGCGTGGACGGACCTTTTCCCGTGCAGGCGAGTTCCCCTGGAGCTTAGTTCATACCGCATAGAAGTTTGGTTTTGCTCGAAAGGAACCGTTGTTTCTACTTGCGTAAACTGCTACTTCCTCCGTTCCAGTTTCTAAGTCTTGCACGTATACCTAGGTCGTCATTTTGACAAATATAATCTAAATTTTACGATATAAAAATTATACCATTAGAAAGTACAATATTTGAACTTTTTAGTGATATGTATTTTGTAGTATATAAGTTGTATTATATTGATCAAAATGACGACCTAGGTATACGTGCAAGCCTTAGAAACTGGGACGGAGGGAGTACAGTACTGCTAGTTAACTACGCGCAGCTGGCAAGGTTCTGATGCAATTTTTCAGTGAACTACCACACAAAATTGTTATGTGAACTTTCATGCCTTTTTTGGTGAACTTCTAAACCGAGGCCTCCTTGATATTTGTTTCTTCATCCTGGACAGTTCACTTTTGGACATGAGGGGAAGTTTGATTTGTAGTGTGTCGAAGTTTATTATATTTTTATTTGAGACAAATCCGATGCTCTGGAAAGTTCACTTGCTGTAACATGAAAGTTCGATTTCCAGAGATTCAGTTTTAAATAATCCTAGAAAGTTGATACGTCTCAAACGTATCTATAATTTTTGATTCTCCATGCTTGTTTATACACTATTTGCTTTGTGTTTTATTACACTTCGTGGCGTTTTTATGCGTTTTCTGGAACTAACCTACTAACGAGACGCCACAGTGCCAGATCCCTGTTTTCTGCTGTTTTTGTGATTCAGAAAAGCTACACAGGAAATATTCTCGGAATTGGACGAAACAAAAGCCGAACCTCCTATTTTTACCGAAGCTTCGCGAAGACCGAAGATGAGACAGAGGGGGGCCATATGCCGGCCACACCCTAGGGTGGCGTGGCCCAGGCCCTAGCCGCACCACCAGGGGGTGAGACCGCCTGGTCCACCTCCTGACGCCGCCCTTCCGCCTATATATTCCCCTCGACGGGAAAAACCTAAAGAGCCGATCAATTTTCCTCCAAACATACTGCAGGCCGCCGCCATTGTCCATGCAAGATCGGGAGGCTCCAGAAGCTCTTCCCGGCACCCTGCCAGAAAGCGGAATCACCGTCGGAGGCTTTCTCCACCACCATGGTCGCCTTCGGAGTGATGTGTGAGTAGTCTACCTTGGACTACGGGTCCATAGCAGTAGCTAGATGGTCGTCTCCTCCACCATGTGCCTCATGTTTAGATCTTGTAAGCTGCCCTACATGATCAAGATCATCTTTGTGTAATTCTACATGTTGTGTTTGTTGGGATCCGATGAGTATTGGTACTATGTCAAGTTGATGTGCTAAATTATTATCTTTATGTTATCTCTATGTTTTTTATGATCTTGCATGCTCTCCATTGCTAGTAGATATCTTTGCCGAGTAGATGCTAGTGACTCCAAAAGGGAGTATTTATGCTCGATAGTTGGGTTCATACCTCTAGTAATCTGGGGGAGTGACATAAACCTCTAAGGTTGTAGATGTGTTGTTGCCACTAGGGAGAAAACAACATTCTTGTGTTCAAGGACATTTGCATTGTTTACATTACACACTTTGCTTAAGGCGATAATCTGTTGTTCGCAACTTAATACCCAATGGTTGCTCGGACGACATCCGGAGGGTGGATTATTAGTCATAGATGCAGTTGGATTACGGTCTATGTATTTTGTCGTAATGCCCAGAGTGAATCTCATAGTGATCCTCATGACATATGTACGTTATCTTTATTCTATCAATTGCCCAACTGTAATTTGTTTACCCAGCATGTTGGTATTTATCTTATGGAGAGACACCACTAGTGAACTGTGGACTCGGGTCCAATTTCCTTTACATTGCTATTACCGTTTACTTTTACTCGCTTTATTTACTTTCTTGCATACTATTACCTTTTACCACTCGATACGCTTAATCCTTTGTTTATAGCAAACCGGTGAGATTGACAACCTCATCGTAAGTTGGGGCAAAGTACTTGGTTGTGTTGTGTGCAGGTTCCACGTTGCTGCTGGTGCAAAGCAAAGCCCTGGACGAGGCGCCATATAAATTGTGCGGAGCTGTTGCAAAGCTAGCGTGCATCAACCTTCTGAAGTTTGGCTTTCTCCTACTAGTTCAATAAACCTTGGTTTCACAACTGAGGGAAAACTTGCTACTGTGCTCATCATACCTTCCTCTTGAGGTTCCCAACGGGGTGTTATTTACACACCATCAAGCAGCTTTTTCTGGCGCCGTTGCCGGGGAGAAAGAAGATTTCTGCAAGGGGAGTTTCTCACTTCCAATCTTTTACTTTGTTATTGTTTTGCTTTATTTTTTCTTGCATCGTTTTATCAAAAAATACAAAAAAATTAGTTTCTTTGATAGATTGCATTCTGCTACTTTTACTTTTAGTTCATTATGTTGTTCCCTAAGTATGCTTTGGAGGACCTTACAATAGGTAGTGGTTCTATAATTGGGAAAGGCAACATCGAGGAGTTCTTTAATCATGTTAGTATGCATAAAGATATTGAGGATAGATCTTTAGCTGAGCTTGCTCCTAGTTATGAAGTTGCTGCTATTTATTTAGTTCACATGTTGGAGGCTAGGTTTGTTAACCTTAATCCTTTTATGCAACAAATGTTTCTTAAGCTTCATGATATCGAAGACTCCGAAAACAAAGACTTTATTTTGGAGACTTTGCATAGAGAATTTAGAGATATTGCTATTGAAGCTAGGAAAGTTTTTGAGCATTTTAATATGCTTGGCTCACCTGTGAATGTTGTTGGTACAACCAAAGAAGACATCAAAGTACCCATCCTTGAAAACTTGTAGGATTGCATGAAGCTTTGGAAAAGAATTTCGATTGGATTTGTCCTGAAAACCCTTTTGATGAAAGTAGTGAACCAAAGAGTGTTCACAAGGGATCTTAAAAAACTCATTTGGATACAATACAATTTATTATTGAGAAGACTTCTGCAATTGATCTTAATGCCTCATTTGATATTACTTGATTTTCACTTTCTGCGCCTAGCTCAAAGGCATTAAAGAAATGCACTCTTGCGAGATAACCCAATGTTTTATTTTCAGTACTTTTTCTTTTATTTGAGTCTTGGAAGTTATTACTACTGTAATGACCTCTCTTTATCATTTTTATTTCATTTTTGTGCCAAGAAGAACCTCTAATTTGAGGGAGGTAAGATTTGGGGAAGTTGCTGTCCAGAAACAGATTTCAGTGCTGCAGCGTAAAAATTTGTGAAAATTCTCAGAATATATTTTTGATCTGAAATTTCTTGTGCATATTCCCCAGGTTATATCCAAACTTTCATTAGTTTTGCGCTTTTTGAATTGAGCAACAGAAGGTCCTCGAAAAAATCAATCTTTGTCAGCTGTTCTGTTTTGACAGATTCTGCCACTATTTTTGTTTGCCTCTCGATCGATTTCTTTTTGAGTTCTTTTGATCACGGAACTTTTGAGGACGTCGCTACATTAGCTTATGATTTATTGGTTGGTATATTTGAGTTTAAAACTGAACCAAAAGAGTAGATTTACTATCATGTTTATGCTAATGTTGCTAATAGAATTGTGTGAAGTTTTGTATGAAGGAAGTTTTCAAGTGTAGGGAATGGAGAGTGATGAGATGAGATGAAGTATGCACAAAAGCTCAAGCTTGGGGATGCCTATGTCACCCCAAGAAATATCCAAGATGTACAAGAGTCAAAGCTTGGGGATGCCCCCGAGACACCCCTTCTTCATCGGCAAAAATCAGGTCACCTTTCAATACGCTATATTTTTATTGCTTCATATTCTATGCATTTTTCTTGGAGCGTCTTTACTTTTGCTTTCAGTTTTCTTTTGTTTTGTTTGCTGCAATAAATGGTTGGAACCCAACAAATTTATTTTGGAGAAGTCATACTTCGTTTTTCATTGCCAAGAACACTCTAGTTTTCACTCTTATCGTTCAACGAGTGTTCTCTTTTTCTAGAACTGCGTTTAGCTTTCGTTTTTTGCCTTGATTTTTGTTCAGATCTTGTTATATCTTTACATAAAGTTGTATTTAGACCTCTAGTATATGTTGGTTTTCATCAAAAGAGTTGTCTCAAAAAGGTTTGAATGGTGTTAGAAAAGAAAAAAAGTTTTCATGCCTATAGTGGTACAAATGGGAGCTTGTTTAGACTGCGGCTTAGACTTTTGCATGTCATGCTTGATGTCGTTTTGATAGTATGCTTAGTAGTTTTTGCTGTAGCATGACTTGTCTCAAATGACTGAGTTTTCTTAATTAGCCTTTGAAAAAAATCATGCGTTGTTTTTATTATATTGGAGCATGTTATTGTGGTTTTCTCCTTTGATGCTTTATGTGGGTTGACTTGGCGCATGCTTACAACATGTTTGACTCCAACAAAGTTGCCATTAGCCTCCATGATCATTTAGTTTTTGACTTGTGATACCACTTTATGCTTCGGTTAATGATGTTTTGTCGTTATGCATGATTATGGCCGTTATTGCTCTCTTAGTTGGTCGCTCTGAGTCTTTTGCTAGCCTTCATTTTGTACTGAGTATGAGCTCTACTCGTGCATCCAAATCCCAAAAACCAAGTTATTCCAATGTGTCCACCATACATACCTATTAGCAATTTGCTATTCCAAGTACATTTGACTTGCTTTTATCTATCCTTCAAATTAAACTTTTTGGTGTTATGTGAAAATTAGTCAGTAAAGCTCTCACGAACTTGACGGCACACTTTACTTTTCTCGCTTTTAATAATTTTGACATTGTGGCTCTCTTATGTTGATGTTATGCTTGCAAGTTGTACGTTGGAAATTAGCCCAGCCATGTCGTCATGGGGCAAGCTTTCAACATTGCACTTTCTTTCATTTAGTTGACATCGTGATCTTTTGTTTATGGATACTCGCGATGTGAAATAAGTTGGGATCTTGTGAGGTCATGGAGTTTGTATATGTGTTAGAGAAACGTCTGGGCCGCTAATCTAAGCCATGCATCATTCATGGTGGAAATTTACAGCATGCCCATTGACAAGGGTATAGCTAATAGAGCCCGCTAGTTGAGTACCCCTGAGGCCCGTTAAGCTAGGCCCAATTGTAATGATAGTCGAGATACGAGTCCTTACCGTATGTCGATATTGTAATCTGTATCGGACCCTACCCGATCCTCGAGACCTAGCCACCTATATATAGGGTCCAGGAGGGGACGATGTAGGCCATATTGAAAGCAAGCCAGGTTCAGCACCCAAATTTACTTTCGATATACACCTATTTCGACTAACCTTCCTTCGAGTTCATCCGATGCCCTATCTCCCCGATCCTAAGTCCTTCATCTAGGACATTTTTCAAGTTAACCCTCGTCACCCATAGTGGACATTCAACGACGCATCTCACAATAAAAATCTATACCAATGGTAAATAAAAGAGATGCCGAGGTGTTCATTGTCTGTTTGTCTTGTCATTTTGATGTGGGCTTGTTCCATGTCATCGGGCAAGAGGTACCCTGTTGGCGGTTCTCGATGATACATGTATGCTTACAATGACAAGAACTTGCTTGGGACCTAAGTCGAGTAGCATGAGGTTTGGGTATTCATACTTCACGGGACACGAGGTTTTGATTTGTTAAGCATATGCTTCATAATTGTACTCACATTTACCTTAACCATTCAAGATGCCTATGATGGGGGCAATGAGAGCTCAAAGCTAGTAAGTATCATAATTTTTGGAGGTTTATAAAACTTGCAATCACTGCTTCCCTCTACGAAGGGCCTTTCTTTTACTTTTATATTGAGTCTCCACCTTCTACCTTTATGCACCGTCTAAGAGAGCATAGTTGTCATTCTGAGTTTAATGTGCATAGTCCCAAAGTTTATCATTGGTTGATTCCTGATTATGGTTTTGCTTGTTCTTAAATTATTTGTATCTAGTCGCCCTCTTAAACTTGAAGGTGTCCTATGCATTTATGTTTTGCTATTCCATGAGGGACAAGCTGAAAACCACTTTGCTATGTTTTCCTATATGATTTGAACACACACTTGACTTTCAATGTTTCATTATTCATGATCTTTTGTTTGTGTTACTTATCATGTTATAACATGGTTGCTAAGTTTTTATTGTCATGATTATGTCTCTTATGCCCATGTTTTAAGTACTTTGATCCCAACACTCAATGCTTTACATCGCTGATCAAGATTGTGATGGTGCATGTCACCTAAAAAATTATTCTTTTGTTATCACTTACCTACTCGAGGACGAGCAGGAGTTAAGCTTGGGGATGCTTGATACGTCTCAAACGTATCTATAATTTTTGATGCTCCATGCTTGTTTATACACCATTTGCTTTGTGTTTTGTTACACTTTGTGGCGTTTTATGCGTTTTCCGGAACTAACCTACTAATGAGATGCCACAGTGCCAGTTCCCTGTTTTCTGCTATTTTTGTGTTTCAGAAAAGCTACACAGGAAATATTCTCGGAATTGGACGAAACAAAAGCCGAACCTCCTATTTTTACCGAAGCTTCACGAAGACCGAAGATGAGACGGAGGGGGCCATAGGCCGACCACACCCTAGGGTGGCGCGGCCCAGGCCCTGGCCGCGCCACCAGGGGTGAGACCGCCTGGTCCACCTCCTGATGCCGCCCTTCCGCCTATATATTCCCCTCGACGGGAAAAACCTAAAGAGCCGATCAATTTTCCTCAAAACATACTATAAGCCGTCGCCATCGTCGACACAAGATTGAGAGGATGTAGAAGCTCTTCCCGGCACCCTGCCGGCGAGGGGAATCATCATCGGAGGCCTTCTCCACCACCATGGTCGCCTCCGGAGTGATGTGTGAGTAGTCTACCTTGGACTACGGGTCCATAGCAGTAGCTAGATGGTTGTCTCCTCCACCATGTGCCTCATGTTTAGATCTTGTGAGCTGCCCTACATGATCAAGATCATCTTTGTGTAATCTACATGTTGTGTTTGTTGGGATCCGATGAGTATTGGTACTATGTCAAGTTGATGTGCTAAATTATTCTCTTTATGTTATCTCTATGTTTTTTATGATCTTGCATGCTCTCCGTTGCTAGTAGATATCTTGGCCGAGTAGATGCTAGTGACTCCAAGAGGGAGTATTTATGCTTGATAGTTGGGTTCATGCCTCTAGTAATCTGGGGGAGTGACAGAAACCTCTAAGGTTGTAGATATGCTGTTGCCACTAGGGAGAAAACAACATTCTTGTGTTCAAGGACATTTGCATTGTTTACATTACGCACTTTGCTTAAGGCGATAATCTGTTGTTCGCAACTTAATACCCAATGGTTGCTCGGACGACATCCGGAGGGTGGATTATTAGTCATAGATGCAGTTGGATTATGGTCTATGTATTTTGTTGTAATGCCCAGAGTGGATCTCATAGTGATCCTCATGACATATGTACGTTATCTTTATTCTATCAATTGCCCAACTGTAATTTGTTTACCTAGCATGTTGTTATTTATCTTATGGAGAGACACCTCTAGTGAACTGTGGACCCCGGTCCAATTTCCTTTACATTGCTATTACCGTTTACTTTTACTCGCTTTATTTACTTTCTTGCATACTATTACCTTTTACCACTCGATACACTTAATCCTTTGTTTATAGCAAACCGGTGAGATTGACAACCTCATCGTAAGTTGGGGCAAAGTACTTGGTTGTGTTGTGTGCAGGTTCCATGTTGCTGCTGGTGCAAAGCAAAGCCCTGGACGAGGCGCCATATAAATTGTCCGGAGCTGTCGCGAAGCTAGTGTGCATCAACCTTCTGAAGTTTGGCTTTCTCCTACTGGTTCGATAAACCTTGGTTTCACAACTGAGGGAAAACTTGCAGCTGTGCTCATCATACCTTCCTCTTGGGGTTCCCAACGGGGTGTTATTTACATGCCATCAAAAGTCGCTTTTGCAAAGTTCACTTTACCGATCTAAAATAAATCAATTACTTAGTGAGTTTTTTTTCCATCTCGAAGTTCACTTGTCCCCATTTGAAGTTCACTTGTGTTGTTAAGCGGAAGTTCTCTTGCCTATCAATTTTTTTAGAAGTTCATATGCTCGTTCAAAAAGTTATTTGGCCTCATCAAATGGAAGTTCACTTGCTCGTAAAAAATGGAAGTTCAGTAAATCACTGAAAAAGATGATTTGTAGTCCGTAAGAAAGTTCACATGCTTATACTATGGAACTTCACTAGGGCATGTCTGAAAGTTCACTCGCCTCGAGAAAACAGAAGTGCACTTTCCGATAAAAATAAAAGTTCACTGAAACCCTAAAGATGGGCAGTTTGCAGTCCGTCAGGAAGTTCACTTGCCATCGTCTGGAAGTTCAGTTGCGTCTACAACAAAGTTCAGAAGGGTTCCTAAATAGTTAGATAATGTTCATAGTCGCTGCAGTCGGGTGGGTCCTCAATGTCAGCCTTTCTGAACAACAAAAACCTGTGCTATATATGTTGATAATGTTCATGGACGCTGTTGTCGGGTGGGTCCTCTATGACTGACTCTCTGAACAAGAAACGTGTGCTACGTTAAGTTATTTTCTTCAGCGTCATTGTTGCCTACTTGGCTGTTATTTTCAAACCCGTCCATGAAATTTGAATTTCTAAAGGTCGAGGACGTTGCAGATAGGTGGGTCCCCGATGTCAGACTCTCTGAACAATAAACGTGTGTTATCTAATGGCGATTGTATTTTATTTTTGAACCCGCCCCTAAAATTCGAACTAGATAAGGTTGAGGGACGATGCTGACGGGTGGGTCCCAGATGTCAGAATCTCTAAATAATACGTGTGCTATCTGAATTTTATTTTTGTTCCCCATGAATCCTGGCTATTAGGCTATTATTTTTTAACCCGCCCGTGAAATTCAACTTGATAAAATTGAGAGACGCTGCTGACGGGCCAGTCCCAGATGTTAGAATATCTGAACAATACATGTGCTATCTGAATTTTATTTTTGTTCCCCGTGAATGTTGGCTACTTGGATACTCTGAAACTGCCACTGAAATTTGAACATGATAAGGTGGATGGACACTACTGAGTGGTGGGTCCCCGATATCAGACCATCTGAAAAAGAAACGTGTGATCTATTGGATTTATTATTTTGTTCCTCGTGATTGCTGCATATTTGAATTTTATTTTTGAACCCGCCCGTGAAATATGATAAGGCTAAGGGACGCTTCTGACGGGTGGGTCCCTGATGTCAGCAACGGAGAACCTATTTTAGTTGATCCCGCAGGTCTCGAATCAGCGATAATTCGCCCGTTGAGGGCACCCGTCTTTCGGGAGAAGTTGCGATCGATCCTCCAGCTAAAGACCCGCCCACTGTCTAATAGGATGGGACTCAGGCACCAGACCCTGAGCAAACACCCTGCATAAGAGATGCAAAGTTACACAAAAGTCGATGGGATAGCACACAACAGTATCGAAGAATATACAAAGACTGCGAACAATATTATTCACAACAAAAGAGGTCCATCCGACCCAAACAAGTTTCGCCCAAAAGGCTTAAAGTAACTATTACAAGCCCGAATTTTGGCCATGATATTTTAAGTGGCGCTACCTGTCGCCTTGCTGGACGATGCACCTTTCGCGGTATGCTTCTACTCATGGGAAGCTTTCCTCTTAGCATTCATGTCTGCTAAGAAGAGAGCGAGGCAAGTGGCCAGCTCACGAGCCCGCTCGAGGAATTCCTTTGCTAACTTATCACGACTATCGTTGCCCTTCGGGTAGGAGCTCATGATCTTCTCGAGGTCGCACTCCACATCGTGCATAATCAGCATCGTAAAGACAAACTCAGACCCTATCATTACTTGTCGGTGCATGGCAACGTCCAGAAGGTCTTCACCATCGTCTTTCGGTGCCAGGGCTTCGATAATGCCAGCAGTGGTGACGCTCGTCGAGTCAGGGACAGCCATGTCGCTTACACGCTCGAACGTCGAGTGGACTCTTGCAAGGAGGCCTCAGACCTCTTGGCAGACATGCTCAGCAGCCTCGACACTTGAGTCCAAATCGGCGTCGTCCGCTCCTGCGCTACCTCTGGCATCGAGCTCTGCGGCAACTGCAACACGACATGTTCTATGAGATTTTGAAGCAGGAACATGCACATCAAAACATGATGCATAGGTACTAACTTACCACGCAACGCCTCGATGGCCTTGTGGAGGCAATTCTGGAGGCTCTTTTCCCGCGCATCCACCTTGGCCAGGTGTTCGTCGTGTAGGCGCTGCAACTCCTGAGCTTTCGCCTGCTCAGCCTTCAGGGACTCGACCTCAGCAGACAAGCTATCGATCTGCGACTTCAACATCAACTTGTCGGCAGCAGCCTGAGCACCTACCTCTGCGATTATATGATTCCATGGTTATGCAAGAAAACTTCACCGCCTTCACCAATCTAGGGGTACGAAAAGGTACTTACTGCGAGCATCGTCCAATTTAGTGGCCAATTGTTTGTTCTCCTTCTCCATCGCAAGATACCTCTGGCATACTCTAGACAGGCTTTCAACAACGGGTTGCGCATGAAACGTCGATGAAGCTTAATTGACATGTTTTTTTTCTCTTGAGGGAAAGCCCAAGTGTGAGCACTTCGACTCACCCTTGGGGCTACTGAGGGACTTATAATTGCAAATCGGATCGAAAAAGTTGGCATACTTACATGGCGATTGGATCTAGGAGGACCACCGGAAGAAGTCACAAGGATGACGTCTTGTTCGGGGTTCGCCTTCTTCGGAGCCTTTGACGCGTTCGGACGCTCCTAACATTTTGTGTCATCGGCATTTTTTCTAGAGATTCAGTGGTGGTCTCTAGGTGGCCGCTGCGCATCTTGATGCAGAAGCGATCCTGGTAGTCTAGGCTTCCAGAAATATCCCCGTTCAAAGACCTAGAAGCGTGCAAAGGATAAATAAGCATATTAGAGAGGCAAAGATAATGACTCAAACTGGAAGCATAAGTTAAACTTACGATTCTTCGAGGCCATAGTTGGCGAGGCATTTCTTCCTGAGCTGAGGAGGAGGTCGACTGTCTATGGGCTCTGCATGGATAGCTGTTTTAAGACCACCGTCAGAGGAGAAGTTGTAGGAATCAAGATCCTCTGAATCCTCGACCCTGTCACTATCGATGGCCTTCTTACATTTCTTTGTCTCGATATGAGACATCATCGAAGCCGTAGAAGTTGATTCTTCAATCGCCTCGGCAAAGTCTCTACCCGGGAAGGCGTCGCCCTCTGATACGTCCAATTTGCATCACTATTTTGCATCATAATTTACTGTTATTCATTGATATATTTCATATTTAGACATGATACTGATGTTATTTCCTTTGCTTTCACATGTTTGATGATCATCGGAGGAGTTGCTGCCAGAGTCAGGATTCTGCTGGAAAAAGGACCATCAAGAGACCATATTTTGAAGATCAGGAAAATGCCAGAAAAATACCCAGATATTATAATTTCCCAGAAGACTCAAGAAGCCAGAAGGGGGAGTCGAGAGGAGCCAGGGGGGCTCCACACGCCAGGGTGGCGCGGGCCCACCCCTGGCCGCGCGGGCCCTACGTGAGGCCACCCTGGCCCACCTCTGGTCTCGCCCCTCCGCGTACATCATCGTCCCCGAAAACCTAAGTGAAGGGGGGGGCTCAGAGTTAGACACAGCCGCCTCTGCGGGGCGGAGAACACCAGAGAGAAAAAGCTCTCCGGCAGGAAGAAATCTGCTGGGGAAATTCCTTCCCGGAGAGGGGAGATCGTCGCCATCGTCATCACCATCGCACTGGACTTCATCGGGATCATCATCATCATTGTCTCCATCACCAGCACCTTCATCTCCACCATCATCACGCCGTCCCGCTGTAACATCTTGAGTTGGATCTTGTTATATTCATAGGGGAAACTTTCCCGGTGTTGATTACTCTTATAGTTGATGCTATTGAGTGGAACCGTTGAATTAAGGTTTATGTTCAGATTGTTATTTACCATTATTTCACCTCTGATCATGATCCATATGATGTCTTGTGAGTAGTTCGTTTAGTTCTTGAGGACATGGGAGAAGTCAAGATGTTAGTAGTGAATTATTGTTGAGAAATATTTAATGGTTTGATATTGTTGTGGTGCTATTTCACTAGTGGTGTCATGTGAACGTCGACTACATGATACTTCACCATTTATGGGCCTAGTGAGATGCATTGTGTATTTGGCTACCGATTGTGGGGTTGCTGGAGTGACAGAAACCTAAACCTCCGTTGGGAAACCATTGCACCAGGGAGCGTAGGATCTCAGAGTTTAAGGCTGTGGTTAGATTTATCTTAATTACTTTCTTGTATTTGCGGATGCTTGCAAGGGGTATAATCACAAGTGTGTATTTATCCTAGTAAGGGTAGTGCGCTAGCACAGGTCCACCCCCATAACACTTACCAAACCAATGAATACTATTGGCTCTATGAAGCGAAAGCTCTTGACAGAAAACTCCCGTGTGTCCTCGAGAACGTTTGGTTATTATAAGTACACAACCGGCTTGTCCTTTGCTGAAGAAAGGATTGGGCCACTTGCTGCAATTGTTGCTACTGTCTTTTATTTACTCGCACTTTATTTACCCGTATTACCAAATACTCCTGAAAACCTGTTTGCTAGTATTTACAGTGATTCCTTGGTCAAAACTGCTCATCAACACCTTCTGCTCCTCGTTGGGTTCGACACTCTTATTTATCGAAAGTACTACGATACACCCCCTATACTTGTGGGTCATCAAGACTATTTTCTGGCGCCGTTGCCGGGGAGTGTAGCGCTATTGAAGAGTGGAATTGGTAAAGGTAACCGTCGCTGTGAGTATTGTTTTTATTTTGTCTTTTATTTTACTCTGCTATGGAGAACTCTCCATTTGGTTTCCTATTTGGAAACACATCTACTACTGCTGCTGCTGCACATGCGGAGGAACCACCACCGCCGCCGCCTGCTGAAATTGATCCTTTTAAAATACCTATGAAAATTGTTGGGCGTATTATGGATAACTGCTATTCAGGAGATGGAACTGTCCATCCGGGTGATCACTTATTATTTATACATGAATTATGCGAGTTGTTCAGATGTGCAGGTATTTCACCAAGCCAGGTTAAGAAGAAATTATTCTCATTATCATTGAAAGGCAGAGCTGAGGAGTGGTATCGACTACTCCAGGATGGTCCATCTATGGCATGGGAGGATATTGTGCCTCTCTTTTATTCCAAGTTTTATCCTCCAAGTGAAATTCATAAAGACCGTAACCGGATATATAATTTTTGGCCTCATGATGGAGAGAGTATTGCCCAAGCGTGGGGGAGATTGAAGTTACTAATGCTCAAATGCCCCATTCATGAGCTCCCCAATAATATTGTTATTAATAATTTTTATGCGCGGCTTACTCTTCCTAATAAGGATTATTTGGATGCTTCTTGCTTTGGATCATTTACTCATATGAAAGAAGATGCTAAGTGGAAACTTCTTGACTGTATACAAGAGAATGCTGAAGGTTGGGAAAACGACAAAGGTAGGAAGTCAGGTATAAACTATGATTATGAATGCATTAAATCTTTTATGGAGACCGATGACTTTCATGGTGTTAGCGCTGCTTATGGTCTTGATTCTCAAATACTTGCTAATTGTCTTAAGGCCTTTGCCTCTTTTATTGATGTTCCAAAGAAAGATTGGAACAAATATCATGCGCCTTATAAAGATTCTATTAGTCATATTCCTGCTGCAGCTACTGAAGTTTGTACTGTTGATAGCATTGTGCCTGAACCTTATTTTGAGAAGACACCTTTCCCTGCTAAGGTAAAGAAGTATTCTACTTTGGTAAGTGTGTCTAATAAAAGTACTAAGAAAGCTGCAGAACCTGATGAGCAAATTACTATTAAGTCTCCTGTAGCTATATTGAAGGATCTTGTTACTAAAGATGTAGGGGATGAATATATTCTTTTTGTGAAGATGCTTCTAACATTCTTTCACATCCAAAAAAGCACAGGAAAGCAAGTGTTCCTGTTATTTCTGTTAGGATTGGAGATCATTGCTATTATGGTTTATGTGATATTGGAGCTAGTGCAAGTGCTATTCCCTTAGAGCTTTACAAAGAAATCATGCACGAGATTGGCGCTTGTGAACTTGAAGATATTGATGTGGTTGTTCAGCTTGCTAATAGAGAGACTGTGTGGCCTCTTGGTATTGTTCGAGATGTGGAAGTTCTATGCGGTAAGACTAAATACCCTACTGATTTTCTAGTACTTGGTAAGGAAGCTAGTAAAACTTGTCCTATTATTTTTGGTAGACCATTTTTGAACACTTGTGGCGCCGTGATAGATTGTAAGAAGGTGAAATTTTTTACTAAGTTTAATGGAGAGTCTTATGAGTTTAATTTTTCCAAGTTTGCTAAGACTTCTTATGAAAATGACACGCCTAATGAAAATTTTCGAGTTGAACATCTTGCTTCTATTGCTCTTGCTCCTAATAATGCCTTGCAGCAATTCATGGAAGATCACGAAAGTGATGTTTTTAGCAAGGAAAGAGAAGAGATTGACGATATTCTCCTTCGTCAACCACCATTACTCAAGCATAATCTACCTGTGGAGGATCTTGGTACCACTTTGCCGCCTAAAGAAGATCATGTGTTTGAATTAAAGCCTTTGCCTGATGACCTCAAATATGCTTATATTGATGATAAGAAAATATATCCTGTTATTATTAGTTCTAAACTTTCAGGAAAGTAAGAAGAAAGATTATTGGAGATATTGAGGAAACACCGAGGAGCTATGGGATATACTCTGGATGATTTAAAAGGGATTTCTCCCACTTTATGTCAGCATGCCATCAATATGGAGAAAGATGCGAAGCCAGTTGTGGAGCATCAGCGCCGCCTAATTCCCAAGATGAAGGATGTGGTAAGAAATGAGGTATTAAAACTCCTTGATGCTGGTATCATTTATCCTATTGCTGATAGTAGATGGGTTAGTCCTGTTCATTGTGTTCCTAAGAAAGGAGGTATGACTGTTGTGCCTAATGAGAATAACGAGCTTATTCCTCAAAAGGTAGTAGTTGGTTATAGAATGTGCATTGATTATAGGAAGGTAAACAAAGTTACTAAGAAAGATCATTACCCTTTACCGTTTATAGATCAAATGCTAGAAAGGTTATCTAAGAAGACTCATTTTTGTTTCCTTGATGGTTATTCTGGTTTTTCTCAAATTGCTGTTAAGAAGGATGATCAAGAGAAAACCACTTTTACTTGTCCTTATGGAACTTATGCTTATAGACGTATGCCGTTTGGTTTATGCAATGCTCCTGCTACTTTTCAAAGATGTATGTCTGCTATTTTTCATGGTTTTTGTGAAGAAATTATGGAGGTCTTCATGGACGATTTCTCCGTCTATGGAACTTCTTTTGATAATTGTTTGCACAACCTTGATAAAGTTTTGCAGAGGTGCGAAGAAACTAACCTTGTTCTTAATTGGGAGAAATGCCACTTTATGGTAAATGAAGGAATTGTCCTTGGACATAAAATTTCTGAAAGAGGTATTGAAGTTGACAGAGCGAAAGTGGAGGCAATTGAGAAAATGCCTTGCCCAAGAGATGTTAAAGGTATTCGTAGTATTCTTGGTCATGCTGGTTTCTATAGGAGGTTTATTAAAGATTTCTCTAAGATTTCAAAGCCTCTTACCAATCTTCTTCAAAAGGATGTACCATTTGTCTTTGATGATGATTGTAAGGAAGCTTTTGAAACTCTTAAGAAGGCTTTAACTACTGCTCCTATTGTTCAACCACCTGATTGGAATTTACCTTTTGAAATTATGTGCGATGCTAGTGATTTTGCTGTTGGTGCTGTTCTTGGACAGCGCATAGATAATAAGTTGAATGTTATTCATTATGCTAGTAAGACTCTTGATGCTGCTCAGAAGAATTATGCTACTACTGAGAAAGAGTTTCTTGCTGTTGTTTTTGCTTGTGATAAGTTTAGATCTTACATTGTTGATTCTAAAGTTACTATTCATACTGATCATGCTGCTATTAGATATCTTATGACTAAGAAGGATGCTAAGCCTAGGCTTATTAGATGGGTGTTGCTTTTACAAGAGTTTGATTTGCATATCGTAGATAGGAAAGGTGCTGAAAATCCTGTGGCTGACAACTTGTCTAGATTGGAAAACATTTCTTTTGATCCTATTCCTGTTAATGATAGTTTTCCAAATGAACAGTTGGCTGCAATTAATGTAACTTCGCGAGACCTTCCTTGGTATGCTGATTATGCTAACTTTATTGTTTCCAAGTATTTGCCTCCGACCTTTTCAGCTCAGCAAAGAAGGAAATTCTTTTATGATTTGAGGCATTATTTTTGGGATGACCCACATTTATATAAAGAAGGAGTTGATGGTATTATGAGAAGATGCGTACCGGAATATGAGCAACACGAGATATTAAGGAAATGCCATAGCAGTGCTTATGGAGGGCATCATGCTGGAGATAGAACCGCGCAGAAGGTTCTACAATCAGGTTTTTATTGGCCAACCCTCTTTAAAGATGCCAGAAGGTATGTTTTATCTTGTGATGAATGTCAAAGAGTTGGTAATATTTCTAGACGCAATGAGATGCCTATGAATTACACTCTTGTTATTGAACCGTTTGATTGTTGGGGATTTGACTTTATGGGTCCTTTTCCTCCTTCAAAAGGCTATACCCATATACTTGTTGCTGTTGATTATGTTACTAAATGGGTAGAAGCCATACCCACAAAGAGTGCCGATGGTGAGACTTCTTTAAAAATGCTTAAGGATGTTATTTTTCCTAGGTTCGGAGTGCCTAGATATCTTATGACTGACGGAGGTTCTCATTTTATTCACGGTAGTTTTAGAAAAACTCTTGCTAAGTATGATGTCAATCATAGAATTGCTTATGCTTATCATCCCCAAACTAGTGGGCAAGTAGAGCTTTCAAATAGGGAGATCAAGTCTATCTTGCAGAAGACTGTCAATAAATCTAGGAAAAACTGGGCTAGTAAGTTAAACGACGCTTTATGGGCTTATAGAACTGCTTATAAGAATCCCATGGGTATGTCTCCTTATAAGATGGTTTACGGAAAAGCGTGTCACTTGCCCTTAGAATTAGAACACAAAGCTTTTTGGGCAGTGAGAGAGCTTAACAGAGATTTTAAACTAGCCGGTAAGAAAACGTTGTTAGATTTGAGTTCTCTAGATGAGTGGAGAAACGAAGCGTATGAGAATGCCAGACTTTTCAAAGAGAAAGTCAAGCAATGGCATGATAAGAGAATTCTTAAGAGAGAATTTCATGTTGGTGAGAAAGTTCTTTTGTATAGGTCTCGTCTCAGATTTTTTGCAGGAAAATTACTCTCTAAATGGGAAGGACCGTATGTTATTGTGGAGGTGTATCGCTCAGGTGCTATTAAGATTGCTTCATTGAAAGATGATTCTACACAAGTGGTGAATGGGCAAAGACTCAAGCATTATATTTCTGGAGATTCTTATAATGAAGATGTTGATGTTATTGAAACAGTTTCTCCGGAAGAATTTATCCAAGACAAACTGCAGGAACCTGCAGAGTTCGTTTTCGAATAGGTAACAGTTTTAGTCAGAAAAGTTTCACGAAAAGTTCTTCCTTTAATATTTTTGCTGTTTTTACTAAATATGAAAAATCACGAGACGAAAAAGGGCAGGAAAAAGAGTCCGTGTGTGTCTCACACACGGGTGGCGCGGGCCCACCCCTGGCCGCGCCACCCCTGTGTGAGAGCACACCGGAACTCGTTTCCGTCCCGGTTTCCTCCTGTGACTTCGTTTCGATGTATAATTTTCGCCTATTTAACCCCCCGGAGTCCCCGAGGTCTGTATATCGTTTTCTCGTCGTGTTTTATTTCGAGCTGTTTCTGCCAGGAATTGCCCTCGGCTTTGAAGTTATAATGTCTTCGTCTGGTTCATCTAAAGAGAACCCTCCTGCGGATTCCATCAACCCATATATGAGGGAACTGAAGATGCATCTGAAGGAGTTGTCACTCAAGGATGGGGAGTTGCAGATTAAAGATGTTCAAGGACCCAAGGGAGAAGGGAGTCTCGAAGCAAGGATGGAAGCACTGGAACAGGAAGTTTTCAAATGCAGGAAGATGGCGGAACGCGAGGTGGACATTATCTATAGGATTAATCAAGAGCTTGTCGCCAAGTACAAGAAAGAGACTACAGAGCTTTGGAAGGATGTCCTCTCACTCCAAGAGACTACTAGCCAATTACAAGCACAACTCTACGACGTGCATAACCAAAATTGTGAGTATGAAGCTAGATTTCAACAAATGAGTGCTGCTGCAAGTTTCAGGATTTTGGAGACCAAGACATCCTTCTTTGATGGAGGACCTCTGCCTTGGAAGTACGACAATGATGAAGTCCCACCGCCACCACCAGAGGAGTAATTCGTCATCGGTATAGGCATCCCCTTGGCTTGTTCCAAGCTTGGGGGAGTGCCGCGGTATCACATCATTACCTTTTGCTCATTTACCTTTCAAGTAGAGTCATATCATGAATAGAGAAGTTATCATATAGAATAGTTTGCAGTTGGAAGTATCCTCCTTAGTCAGTTATCTATGTATCCCTTGGTGTGAGTTGCGGTAATGAAATATTAATGAGAAGTTTTATCGTTTACTTTTCGCACACTTTATGTTAGTCTGCAATCTCTTTTATGCGACTAGTCTTGTTGATTGGTATTGGTATCACATTGGGAGAATGAGTACATTTAGTTGGTTTTGGCAAACCTAGCTTGGTCAGTAGCAGTTTTACCTTGAAGTTTGAGTAGAAAAGAATAAAGAAGTGCTTGCAGTTTCATCACTTCAGTTTTCCCTTATGTTTGGCTTATAAGCATTGTTATTCTTAAAGTTAAAATCATTGCACTTTCAAGGGAGTTTGCATGATTGTTCTTATTATATGTATGTTTGTTTGTTTCATGCAACTCTTATGGTTGCTACCCAGCCTTGCTAGCCAAAAACCTGTACTGAGAGGAAATACTTCTCGTGCATCCAAATCCCAAAAGCCAAGTCACTTCCAAAGAGTCCACTATAAATTCCTACGCATGGTATTTCAAGCCATTCCAAGTAAATTTTCATGTGCTACCTTTCAAAAACTTTCAAACACTTCTCATTTTGTGCCACTGTTTTTAGCTCATGAGGACGTAGTGGATGGGTTTGTTATCTTCCATACTAAATTAAGTACCTCTCGACTAGGCAGCTTCATCTGCTCGTCATTAATTTTGCAAGGGAGCTGGTCAGACCATTATAATCTTAAAAAGAAAAAAGAAAGAAAAAGGCACTCCTCCAATGGAATGTGAAAGTTGGTCGGCACCCGATGGAATCGGTTAGCCATGGTTTGAGAAAGGAAAAAGGTGGGGAGGAGTGCAAAGCTATAAAAGAGCACCAAAGTGCCAATTAATCAAACATCTCGGAACCGCTCTCACTTGTTTAGTATGGAAGATATCAAGAACTCCGTTGCTAGTCGTTGACAAAAGCAACCACCTCTCAAAATAACTTTTACCTCTGTTTTACAAATGAAAAGCTCTAGCACATGTTTAATCCCTGCTTCCCTCTGCGAAGGGCCTATCTTTTACTTTTATGTTGAGTCAACCTATTTCCCTCTGTCTCAAGCAAGCATTTGAGTTGTTATGTTTCACTCATCCATATGTTGATCCGTTTAATCATGTTTATTATCTTCCTTGTTTTGTATAATGCTTTTATCTGAAGGAATACATCTTTGAAAGCTTTCTATGAATGCAAAAGTTTACTTTGTTGAGCATATAGTCTTTGCTATATTAGCTCTGTTTTTAAAGGCTCTGTTTAAAAGAAAGAACAGCTTGTTCATCGTTCTCTGACCAAGAACTAAGGTTTGCCATTGCCAATTATAGTTTACCTTGTGCATCTTTACATGTGATTCCCTTTTACCTATTGCAAGTCTACATCTTATAAAGGGAAATTGCCATCTATTATAATTTGTGCCTTTGGTAAATGTGATGCTTCTTGCCCGTATTTTGATTATCGACACTTCACTCCATAAACCTGTGGTCATGTTTACCGAGTTTCATTTTCGCTTGGGGACAAGCGAGGTCTAAGCTTGGGGGGGGGTTGATACGTCCAATTTGCATCACTATTTTGTATCATAATTTACTGTTATTCATTGATATATTTCATATTTAGACATGATACTGATGTTATTTCCTTTGCTTTCACATGTTTGATGATCATCGGAGGAGTTGCTGCCAGAGTCAGGATTCTGCTGGAAAAAGGACCATCAAGAGACCATATTTTGAAGATCAGGAAAATGCCAGAAAAATACCCAGAAATTATAATTTCCCAGAAGACTCAGGAAGCCAGAAGGGGGAGTCGAGAGGAGCCAGGGGGGCTCCACACGCCAGGGTGGCGCGGGCCCACCCCTGGCCGCGTGGGCCCTACGTGAGGCCACCCTGGCCCACCTCTGGTCTCGCCCCTCCGCGTACATCATCGTCCCCGAAAACCTAAGTGAAGGGGGGGGCTCAGAGTTAGACACAGCCGCCTCTGCGGGGCGGAGAACACCAGAGAGAAAAAGCTCTCTGGCAGGAAGAAATCTGCCGGGGAAATTCCTTCCCGGAGAGGGGAGATCATCGCCATCGTCATCACCATCGCACTGGACTTCATCGGGATCATCATCATCATCGTCTCCATCACCAGCACCTTCATCTCCACCATCATCACGCCGTCCCGCTGTAACATCTTGAGTTGGATCTTGTTATATTCATAGGGGAAACTTTCCCGGTGTTGATTACTCTTGTAGTTGATGCTATTGAGTGGAACCGTTGAATTAAGGTTTATGTTCAGATTGTTATTTACCATTATTTCACCTCTGATCATGATCCATATGATGTCTTGTGAGTAGTTCGTTTAGTTCTTGAGGACATGGGAGAAGTCAAGATGTTAGTAGTGAATTATTGTTGAGAAATATTTAATGGTTTGATATTGTTGTGGTGCTATTTCACTAGTGGTGTCATGTGAACGTCGACTACACGATACTTCACCATTTATGGGCCTAGTGAGATGCATTGTGTATTTGGCTACCGATTGTGGGGTTGCTGGAGTGACAGAAACCTAAACCTCCGTTGGGAAACCATTGCACCAGGGAGCGTAGGATCTCAGAGTTTACGGCTGTGGTTAGATTTATCTTAATTACTTTCTTGTATTTGCGGATGCTTGCAAGGGGTATAATCACAAGTGTGTATTTATCCTAGTAAGGGTAGTGCGCTAGCACAGGTTCACCCCCATAACACTTACCAAACCAATGAATACTATTGGCTCTATGAAGCGAAAGCTCTTGACAGAAAACTCCCGTGTGTCCTCGAGAACGTTTGGTTATTATAAGTACACAACCGGCTTGTCCTTTGCTGAAGAAAGGATTGGGCCACTTGCTGCAATTTTTGCTACTGTCTTTTATTTACTCGCACTTTATTTACCCGTATTACCAAATACTCCTGAAAACCTGTTTGCTAGTATTTACAGTGATTCCTTGGTCAAAACTGCTCATCAACACCTTCTGCTCCTCGTTGGGTTCGACACTCTTATTTATCGAAAGTACTACGATACACCCTCCGGTTGAGGGAGGAAGCATCGGGCTACATCAAGGAACTGCGCAAGAGAGTTATCTCAGAATACTAGTTTCACCCAATAGCAGCAACAAGTGCATGGACCAATTCGAGCAGACATGGGATGTTCAAGGAAAACATATACCTCAGTTCGAGGGTGAGCCTTGCTGAAGGGCTCAGTCCCGAATTCCTTCGGAATGTTGGTTTTCTTCGTCAGCGCACCCCGTCATTGATCTCGATATCCTTCAATTCATCGGAGGAAAGCTGAGTCGGGTCCTTGCGCCCCGAATAATCCCACATGCAGTGCGTGCGCATGGCAAGGGGTTGGATTCGACGTTCTATGAAGGTTCAAATCAGCTGGATTCCGGTGACCCCTTTCCGGGAGTGGACCGCAGCTGACCAATCTTCTGCATCAACGGCTCAATGGTCACCACCTCTTCGTCGGTCAGAGCGTGCCCCCATGACAGCTTGGGTCGAAGATTGCTAGTAGCGTGAAATTCTTCGAGTCCGAAGGTTCGGCCAACAGCAGGTTGGTCCTTGGCATAGAACCATTTCGTCCGCCAGAATGGGTTGTTTTCGGGAATTCTCAGATTGAAATAGTCAACCTCTAGCCACACGGAGCAATTGAAGCCGCCCGTTTGATAAGCTAAGGGGTGCCGGATGACGAAGATCCTCCACCATAGTGCCAGTGGGGTTTGATCCCCAAGAAACATTTGCATAGCATGATGAAGCACGCTATGTGAAGAATTGTGTTGGGATTCAGATCGTGCAGCTGAATTCCATAGACAAAAAGAAGGCCGTGCAGGAAGTCGTGCAGAGGGAATGAGAGTCCACAGAGGACAAAGGCGAGGAACATTACCCGAAATCTCGCAGGCGGGGTCGGGGTAGCTTCTGGCCCGGCCATGCAGACTTCCGCCGCATCATCCTTCAGGAGGCCATCCTTGGCGGCTTTCCGCAGATCTTTGTCCATGAACTTGGTGTGACTCCATTTGCTGATGGCTGGCGCGTCGGAATCCGCTACTGTGGCAGACCTCTTGGTTTTCTGTGAACCGCTTGCGGCGGCGGCGGCGGTGGAGGAACTCCTCTTGCCCATAGTGCGAAAATGGAAGCTTGGGCGCGCAACAATGGCGGGATGCAATTCCGAGGAAGATGACGCTGGTGGCAGAATGAGCTTTTCCTTTTTATCCTAGCGCTGTAAAATCCGTATGTCCATCTCCGCCGTTTGTTCCGAAGACTGAATGATGGCGCAAATCCAACCCTCCACGTGTCAGCATTACGAGTGGTGTGGTCCCACTAAGCATGTGAATTGAGGAGACATGGCGGTTTTTGCTCACCGGCCGCGCGGGACATGCGGTCAAACAGGGTCAGCAGCCAGCATGCGCCGTTTGGCATGGTGGGCCCTATCCCACGTCCAGTCTCGTCAATGTTAGGCTTTACTCTGTAGCGTTTGGCAAAACCGCTTGATAAGTCCATACGTCATGCATGACATCAACATTGGCGAAGTATCCTTATTATTCAAGCTGTGAAATCATTTGGCACGGCTGTTTTAGCTAATGTTTATGATCGAATTTCTTGATCAATTGTGAAAGGCTAGCAGCGCTTCTATATTATTCGAGTACGGGTTTTGGTCCCTTGAATTGCTTCTTTCGGGCCAGAAGCGCCTCTATATTATTCGAGTGCGGGCTTCGGTCCCTCGAATTGCTTCTTTCGGGCCAGCAGTACCTCTATATTATTCGAGTGCGGGCTTCGGTCCCTCGAATTGCTTCTTTCGGGCCAGCAGCGCCTCTATATTATTCGAGTGTGGGCTTCCGTCCCTCGAATTGCTTCTTTCGGGCCGGCAACGCCTCTATATTATTTGGGTGCGGGTTTCGGTCCCTCGAATTGCTTCTTTCGGGCCAGCAGCGCCTCTATATTATTCGAGTGCGGGCTTCGGTCCCTCGAATTGCTTCTTTCGGGCCAGCAGCGCCTCTATATTACTCGAGTGCGGGCTTCGATCCCTTGAATTGCTTCATTCGGGCCATCAACGCCTCTACATCATTCGAGTGCGGACTCCATCCCTCTAGTCGTGCCATTCGGGCCTTCCGCACCTCTATATCAATCGAATGAAGGATTTGCCCTTTGAATCTCTATCTCACCATCAACGTTTTCACCTTTGCCCGAAACACGGTGGCAATAAGCCGGTTCGGATGCCGTATGTCAAATACGAAGGTAAGTCCACAGTTAGCAACACTAGATGGCCCGGTATTCGTATCAAGCACGCTCTACCAAGAAAATGTCCGTGCTTACAACATGAAGAAATGCACCGATGGACGCTGGGTGCCTTGCAATCACTAGGCTTTGACCTAGTAAGTCCAACGCGGCATGGGTCGAAGTAACGCCGGTCCACACGGGTTCGAGTCAGGGGACTCGAATCTGAGTAAGCTAACCTTTGTTTTTGCAACTATGCAATTAACTGGACCCCGCATGTGTTCCAGGCAGGTTATGCCATCCCCATAACAATAATTCGATGTCCCTCCTTTCGAGGCTGGCAAACTGTTATTCGAGTATGTCAATGATGTTGGCAATGCGTTCATATATATGCATATAGTTTTCTTTGATTTTGTAGAAATCCAAAAAGCGCTTGGCAATAGTGTGAAAGAGGGTTGATTCTAAGAAATTAGAGTCTCTGCCCTAGTCTTAGACTACCCCAGGCACTCGGGGGCTACTGACGAAGGAATGACCCATCGGGTCCTCATCTTTGGCCTATATGGTTTCAAGCCTAGGAGCAAGCCCGTCAAAGGGACAAGGCCCACGAAGAACTTTATCTGGCGCAGCCCAGGAAGACAAAGCTTGGCATGCACTGCAAGGACTCAAAAAGAGGAGACCTAGTCGAACTCTCATCCATCTAGGGTTCTACCTACCGTATCTATCTGTAACCGACTTGGAGAGCAATCCTGAGACCTAACCTTCGCATATAAAATGTTGGGAGGGAGCTCCAAGATCGGCCTAGACACTTTTCGCCACCTCCACCCGAGCGCTCGAATCCTCGAGAGCTCATCACCTTGGCTAGATCCAATCTACACCGACATTGTATACACCTCGCTATAAACACCATTGCAATGAAGTCAGACAAGAAATACATAGGTTGTTACCCTCCGGGGGGCCGAACCTGGGTAAACTCTTGTGTGCCCTAGTCTCTGTCTGATCGCCGTCGAGTTAGCCGGATCTATGCTCCATGAATCGAAAGCCCTCAAGCATGGGCATTGCCGGGGTCAAACCTCATCACATGTAGCGCATGATGATTTGTATGGGAGGGAAAGTGAGAGGTCTCTTTTGTATCATGTACCCTCACCGCCATTTATTAAGGAGTATCCAGGCCTTTGGACCGGTTTTTCTAGACGGAAGGCTCGAATTGAGCCCGACTTTGAATTAACGAAGCCAACAACCGGCTAGGACATCAAGTTACAACACACTTGCGCAAAGCGCACACCGAAAGAAAACAATACAAGACAACACAAAAACGCGAAGCCGAAGCACCTGCTTGACCCAGGTTGGGGAGCCTTGTCTTCTGTTGCAACAGAGCGATCATGACCATGTTCACGCCAACAAACCTCCTTCGCACCAAAACAACAACTCAAGGGAACTCGACGATAGGCCAACAGCCAAGCAAAACTTCTAGATCCAAAAGTGGAGGAGTCTTGTGGCAACGCTTCCAAGAAGGTGCATGGCGTGAGAATGCGTCATCATCGTCGGCAGAGACCAAGGTCCTGCAAAGCTTTCACCCAGAATATGAACCACCACCCCACGAGCTCGGGCTAGGTCCAGACCACACTCAACATCTTCCAATGGCGTTGGGAACTCTATGGCGTTGGGATAGGCACACCGACAATAGCTATGGCCAAAAGCTGACCTAGCAAAGCCTCCCAAGGCGCTAGGGCAGCCGCCAGCTACCGAAACAAGGTTGTGCCAATGTTGCGAGAGGGCTAAGACACCAGAGAGAGATCAAGGGGTGAGCCACAAGACACCACAAGAGAAGCTTGCCCGAAGCAAAGTCACCGAGAGGAGCAGTTTGAGACGAAGAGTCAGGAACCATCACTTCAAACCAGAGGATCAACATCGGGACGCCTTCAACAAGGAAACAACACCCAGAGGTGACGCCGTCACCGCCATGGTCAAGGCCATGCACAGCTTTCGCCGATATCTGAAAGAATAAAAAATCTGGTCTCCGACATGAGGGTGTAGAGCGAACAGGGCAGAAATCGATGCCGCACCTTCAACTGAGACCGGGCTATGACCTAGCCCCAACTAGAGTCATCCGCAGGAAATCACAAAACTAGCTAGTTAGACCCGGCCCAAGAAGAAGACGCCACCGACGCCAGCTCGACAGCACCACGACAGCCACACCATCCCTAGCACACTAAAACCTGCACCCGCGTGGCCTGAAAGGTCGAAGGGAAAAACCACAGCCACAAGAGCACATGCAGCACACAACATGCTGCCTACCTCGGCAAGCATGCACCGGCTCAGGTTCCAATCCCGAAGCTAGCCTAACGCCGCCCACTACGACGCTGAGGTGCTGAAAACCTGAAAAATTCTGAAGGTCTCTGGCACAAATAGGTCACCGGAAGACACGTCCAAAAGGGCTCAGATCCCGGTCGGGCCCACCAAGGCCCAGATCTAGGCCCTCGGGCCTAGATCTAGCCGTTCACCGCAGGACATCCGGTGACCAGAACGCGGGCGCCCATCGCCGTCGTGTCCAGAGCTCGCCTCCCCATCGAGGCAGAGGAGCGGCCGGGTGTTTTCTCCTCATACGGCTTGAGAAAATGATTTGAATTTCTGTCTATAATAATAGAAATTAGGCCCAACCAGGCCCAGATCTGGGCCCAAAAGCGCAGATCTGGCAAACCCTAGGCGGCCGTCGGCGGCCAAGGAGGTGCGCGGGCGGTACCCGAACGCCACGGCGTCCGCTCTGCCTGTCGCAGTCGGAGATGCGCCGGCGAGCCTCACCGCCGCGAGGTCAGGACCACGCCCCGACGGGACCTCCTATCGCGCGGGGGAAGAGGAAATCGCCGCCAGCACCGCCCGGGCTTTGCCCAGCGGCGGCAGGGGGAAGGGAGAGGGCGGAAGAGGGTTGTGAGGCGGCGGCGGGGGGAGGGGGCGGTCGTCCTTTGGGCCGTTGGTGGTAAAAAGAAAGTAAAAAAAGAAGCACATGGCCGTCCGTGCCGCATCCAGAGCCCAGCGAATCATACGCCAGCCACCTCGCCGCCGACATCGTCCCGGCCGCATCGCCGGCAAACCTAGCTGTCAATCCTCCACCGACGAAAAAAAACCCCCTCCTCCGTCTCACTATCCCACGGGCCCCATGCATCAATGCGGGAAATTAGCTTAGATTTGATTCTAAAACTCGAAGATTACCAATCTCTCTAGCCATTTGCCATCTTTAGTTGTAGCCCCACCTCGCCTTAAAGCCCGCGCCCTCCTCCTCCTTCCAATTCCTCCCAGCACCGCCCAGATCCAAGCCATGACGGTGTCGCAGCCGCCGCCGCCATCGCCGGAGCCGTTCCGGGTGTTCGTCGGCTACGACCCGCGGGAGCACGAGGCGTACGAGGTGTGCCGCCGCAGCCTGTTCCGCCACGCCACCGTGCCGCTGGACGTGCGCCCCATCCGGCAGCCGGACCTCCGCGCCGCGGGGCTCTACTGGCGCGCCCGGGGGCCCACGGAGAGCACCGAGTTCTCCTTCACCCGCTTCCTCACCCCGCACCTCGCGGGGTACCGCGGCTGGGCGCTCTTCGTCGACTGCGACTTCCTCTATCTCGCCGACGTCGCCGACCTCCTCGCCGCCGCCGTGCCCTCCGACGCCGCCGCCGCGGCCCGCCTCGCCGTCGTCTGCGTCAAGCACGAGTACCAGCCCGCCGAGGCCACCAAGATGGACGGCGCCATCCAGACCGTGTACCCGCGCAAGAACTGGTCCTCCATGGTGCTCTACAACTGCGCCCACCCAAAGAACGTCGCCGCGCTCACCCCGGACGCCGTCAGCACCCAGACCGGCGCCTTCCTCCACCGCTTCTCATGGCTCGAAGACGACGAGATCGGGGAGGTGCCCTTCGTCTGGAACTTCCTCGTCGGACACAACAGGGTCGACCCCGCCGATCCGGCCACGCAGCCCAAGGCCCTGCACTACACCTGCGGCGGGCCCTGGTTCGAAAGGTATAGGGACTGCGAGTTCGCTGACCTCTGGATCAAGGAGGCCGAGGAGCTCAGGGCCGAGAAGGAGAAGCTCAAGGCCCTCCAGAACGACGACGACGAGGAGAGCAACAAGGGGAACTGATTCATGATGTGTGCCGCATTGTATTGCATTGCTTCTTTTTTGCGCCTACTGAACTGAAATTCTTTCGATTCAGTCTGTCCACGCAGGTACACGTAGCAACTAGCTTCTGTTGCTGGTATGATGTTGGTTTCTTGGTTTAAGGTACTGGTAGTATGCAAAGGGAGATGAATAGATAGCTTGAGTTTACTGGTAGCATGCTTTTGTGTAGTTGCAATCGATCTATGAAAGGATCCTCAATTTATCCTTTGTCCTTGCGCCTGTCAATTTTGCTGCTACTGTTTCTGATGACACCATACTGAAACACTGACCATTGGCTGATGTGGGAATGAGAAATCTGGTTGCGATTTGGTGCCCCACGAATGAAATGTAGTTCTCTTATTTTGCTGCATTGCTGAAACAAAGGACGAATTGGGCACAGTTTCAGTTTCATCTGCTCGCAGTTGCTGGCAGCATTGCCTTGGTTTTCCGTGCATTCAGCTACTCCCTTTAGCATTGTAGTGTTGGCTCAAGAGAGAATTTCCATGGCATTCCAACAAAATGGTTGGTTTATTGTGTTTCTTGTTGCTGGAGGCTGGGAATGTTTTTGGATAGATAGCTCTGCGTAGATAGCTTCTTTAGGGCATCTCCAGCGGGCCGACCCATTTCGGATACCGAATCGGTCCGATTTGGTCCGTATGGGTTGGTCCACGGACAGCCAGTCCGGCTTTGTCCGGATGGGTCGTGGGGTGCACCCAGCGGCCCGACGCAAATTTTGTTTTTTGATTTTTTTTCATTACTTATATAATACATAGAAAATAAAAAAACATAGAAAATAAAAAAAAACATACAAAGCCCTAGCAAGGGCTTTGGGGGCACAGGGGGCGGCGACGTCGTCATCCTCGCCGCGGCCTACTCGTCGTCCTCGTCGGGGAGGATGATGTAGGGCGACTGCGGCCACGGCCAGTTGGCCGCAGGCGGTGGAGGAGGACCAGGGGCAGCAGGTGGCGGCGGCGGAGGGCCTGGAGGAGGAGGCGGCGGTGGCGTCGCGGCACGCTGCGGTGCCGGCGACGGTGGCCGGCCGTGCTGCTGGTGCACTGAAATGGCCAGCGCAGTCTCGTAGCCGGCCCACCGCCTCTTCTCCTCCTCCTCGGAGACGAGGAGGGCGACCCGGAGCTGCTCCTCCTCGGTCAGCGGTGGCGGGGACGGCGGCGCCTCGCCGCGCTCCATTGCGTCGAGGATGCCGTAGGCGACGCACCCGCAGTAGTCCTCCGTGTCGTCCCTGGGCTCCTCGCCAGGGATGTCGTCGCCGCCCACCTCCTGCTTGACGTGGACCTCCGGCGGCGCCTCCTCCTCGTCGTCGTCCTCCTCCATCTCCTCGATGAAGGGCTTCCGCTGCGGCGGCTCTGGCCCCGGCTCCGGCATGTACACGCCGGCGTAGGGGTTGGGGTCGGCCTCCCCTAGGAAGGCCACCCGCCGCACCGGGTCGCGCTCCCGCGGCCCGAAGTTGTCCCACCATTGGCTATCGTAGCCAAAGGAGGGATCGGCGCGGAGGCGCGCCGGCATCCGCGCGCGGCGGCGGCGGATCTCGGTCACCCGGTCCGGGCCGAAGCGCGGCACCGGCGGGACTGGCACGCGCCGGCTGTTCAGGTGCCACCCGCCGGGGAGGCTGCAGTCCGGCCAGTCGACGCTCTGGCCGCAGCGGTACATCGCCTGGCAGTGAGTCACCGGAATGTACCGGCTATCACGCTGGCGCGGTGGCTGCGGCGAGGCCGTCCTGGCGCGGCGCGGTGGAGACCGGCGTCGAGGTGGCGAATGCCGGCGCCGAGACCCGCTGGCCTCGTGGTCGTGCCTGCCCTTCTTCCAGAACCCCATGGCTAGGCTGTGGTGGCTGGGCTGTGGTGGCTGTGGCGGCTGCGGTGGCTGTGGTGGCTGCGGCTCCGTTGTGGCCTCCTTTTAAAGGGGCCAGTGGCCGGGCGTCCAGCGGCCGCCATGAATGCCTACGCGCGGCAGCCCAATCGGCACGCCACGCCGGCGTTGATGCCGCGGCAGGCATTGAAGGCGGCCGCTGAGGGCGGGGCGCCCAAAGCGCACGCGCTCTGACTCGAGGCGACGGGACGCACTAACGCGGGCGGACGCATCGCGTTGGAGAAGACGTATCGACACGGGTCGATGACAGGTGGACCAGGAGAGGACGCGTGCACGGTCCGCGCGTGTCCGCGCAGACCCATCGCTGCCCCAAATTTGGGCCGCGGATGGGTGTGTCCTCCCCCCGGACACGTTTGGGTCAGCCCGCTGGGTGCTGTTTTTTTGGCCTCTTTGTCCGGTCGGACAGAAACGGACCCGCGGTATCCGTTTGGGTCGGCCCGCTGGAGATGCCCTTATGCTTTGGTTGAAGTGAACAAGTTCAGACGACGGATGCATGTTATTAGCACTAGGACCAGACAGGTAAAAGGAGGAATTTTTGACAGAAGAGACCACCTGCACCAATGAAATGGCAAAAGAGACCACCTCTGAAAATATTTGCCAAAAAGGACCCCTACTGAGTGGCGGCACCCCTGGCCCAGGCGACACGTGGCACGTGCCGCCTGGGCCAATGCCGGCACCACCTTGCCGTCGTTGCCAAACCCGGCACATGGCCGTGGCGTTTGGCCAGGTGCGGCAGGAGGTGACGTGGCAGGCATGCCGCCACCCCCGTTGCCGGCACCCCTTTGAAAGAGCATTTGCCCCCATGTGTGGTTTTGGTAATTAATGACAATCCCTATGGACTAATGTTTGCATCGAGTTATATTTGTAGGACTTGTCCGTAGACAACGCTTGAGCCATTTCTTGGTTTCAAGGTTGTAAGAAGATGCAAATAAAGAAGTTTATGTGATGATCAAGGGAGTTGAGCCTATAGAAGACATCACCATTATGAAGGAAGAAGATGAAGTCCAATGTTGATCAAGTTGAAGCGCAAGTTCAAGATAGGCATATAGAGGATATCATTTGCTTGAAGCTCGGTGTCCATTTGGTGTTAATGGACATGTGAAGATATTTCTACTAGTGTCTCTCCCATAGTGAAGTATGGGGGAGCAATCCGCAAGACTTCACCGAGCAAGCGCAATCAAGAAAGGTAGTCCAACTTGAGAAGATCAAGATCGTCACTATCTAGCTCAAGTGGAAGGCACAAGGCAAAGGTATGATCTTGATAGGGTTTCTTTCTTACCGGTCTCATAGTGTTTGGGAGACCGGGTTTTAGGATCGATAGCCGTACTATCAAGAGGGGCTCTCGAGTGAGTAACTTATTCGTATTGTTCGGAGAGGGCTCAAACCTTTGCATACTTGGCATTATCTTTCTTAGTTCTTATTTGGCTTTTATCCATGAGAGGTTCTAGAGCTTGTGGCTATTTCCATGACAAGCTCTAGCTCATCAAAAACAGATTTTGTATGGAACTCTAATTGCGTTTTTAGTGTTTGGAGGTTTTACCGGTTCATCTTTATAGCTAAGTCAAACCTTTTATCATTTGGTTTCATCCTCCTTTGTTGGACTATGATGTTTCTATGGATGATGTTGTAGAGCTCATTGTGGTGATTCCAACGAGCCCAAGATCATCGAAAACGGAGTCCGGATGCAAAAGTTATCGCTGTTTTCGTGTTGCTCTTTTTTCTTGGGCGGATTATCCGGCCCAGTTTTGGACAAAAATCCGGCCAATAATCCGGCCTTAAATCTGAGTGACGCGCACTTTGCCAATTTCTGGTCCTTAGCCATTTTCAAGGTGGGCGGATTATCCGGCCCAGTTTTGGACAAAAATCCGGCCAATAATCCGGCCTTAAATCTGAGTGACGCGCACTTTGCCAATTTCTGGTCCTTAGCCATTTTCAAGGGGGGCGGATTATCCGGTCCAAACTTGGACCGGATTATCCGGCCCTGCTGTTCTGCAACGGCTACAATCCCGGGAGGGGTATAAATACCCCTCCCCTTCTTCAAGCTTGTGTTAGCTCGTTTTCCCCTCTCTCTCCCTCCATTGTTGACCTTGGAAAGCTTGCCCATCTCT
Organism: Dactylis glomerata; assembly: GCA_007115705.1. NCBI lineage: Eukaryota > Viridiplantae > Streptophyta > Magnoliopsida > Poales > Poaceae > Dactylis > Dactylis glomerata. The sequence continues at coordinate 1,636,133 of QXEO01000124.1, read as the reverse complement.
CAATTCCTCCCATGATTCTTGCATATCTTTGAGGGAAAAGAGAGAGGAGATCTAGATCTACATTTCCACCAATCCCTTTCTCCTCTTTGTGAGGGGAACCCATTGGATCTAGATCTTGGAGTTCTTTGTGGATTTCTTCCTTTGTTCTTCCTCTCATATCCCTCCATAGCATTTGTTGCTTTGGTAGGATTTGGGAGAGAAGGATTTGAGCACTTCGTGTGTTCTTGCCATTGCATTTGGTGCATCGGTTTGAGTTCTCCTCGGAGATTCGGTAGTGAAAGTTCGTTGAGCTTTTTACTCTTGGGTTCTAGGAGCCCTAGACGGCTTAGTGGCTTAGTGGTTACTTGGGGACCTCCAATTAAGTTGTGGAGATCTTCCCAAGCTTTGTGGTGCCTCCGTGGCAATTACTTGGGGACCTCCAATTAAGTTGTGGAGATCTTCCCAAGCTTTGTGGTGCCTCAGTGGCGATTCTTGGGAGCCTCCAATTGAGTTGTGGAGATTGCCCCAAGCTTGTACGGGCTCGGTGACCGCCCTCAAGTGTCCCATAGTGGTCGGGTCTTCCATCTTGGTGGGAGGGCTCGAGGAGATTACGGTGAGCCTCCGTGGCGTTTGGGGAGCCTTGTGCCTCCACACCGCTCCAACGGAGATTAGCACTCGCAAGGGTGTGAACTTTGGGATACATCATTGTCTCCGCGTCCCTCGGTTATTTCTATACCCGAGCTCCTTTACTTACGCAATTTACTTTGTGATAGCCTTCGTGCTTGAAGTTATATATATCTTGCTATCTCATAGTTGCCTATCTTGTCTAGCATAAGTTGTTGGTGCACATAGGTGAACCTAGTTTGTTTAGGTTTTGTATGCTTGGCAAATTAAACGTTAGTTTTATTCCGCATTTGTCAAGCCACTCGTAAAAGTTTTAAATCGCCTATTCACCCCCCCCTCTAGGCGACATCCTTGTACTTTCATTTGGTATCAGAGCGGGTCTCTCATTTTTAGGCTTCACCGCCTTGAGAGCAAAGATGTCGGCTAGGGGATTAGTGCACAATCATACTTTTATATTTGATGGCACTAATTTTGATATATGGAAAACTTGCATGCTTATCCACTTTCGAGATATGGACCCAAATATAGAGAGAATTTTAGATATGGGTTTCTCTCCTCCTAAGGATCCCCAAAGTCTATCTTTAGAGGAGAAGAGAAACTCTTATCTTAATTCTCGAGCTACTAATGTGCTTGTTGATTTTGTGAGTGATGCAATTATTCTTGCAATCATGCCTTTCCGTAGCGCTCATGAGGTTTGGACAAAGATTCAAGACAAATATGACATGTCCAACAAGATTGAGGATGATTGTATTCCCTCCACTTCCGGTCGTGATGAACTCTCTTCCACTTCACCAAAGTGTAGCAAGACACAAGGTAACTCTATGGTGAATGGTGATGGAAATTGCAATGTTGATAGTAAGCTTACTTGTGATGATCATTCATCTCTATCTCATTGCCATGCTTCATCTTTGGACTTAAACACTTCTAGCACCATAAATGCTTTACATGCTTGTGTTGATAGTCCTTGCATATCATGTGTATGCTCCTTGAACACATCTCATAATGATATGCTTACTTCGTCTTGTTGCCATGATATAAATGCCTCTAGTTCCTCTAGTTGTTGTGTGTCTAACAATGTAGAGGAAACTAGAAATTCTATTGGCCAAGACATGATCTCGCTTGGTGCTTCAAGTATTTATTCATCATCATCAATTGCTTCCCACATTTGCCTTATGGCTAGGGCTTCAAAGGTAACTCCTTCTTTGGAACCCAATATATCTAGTGATGATGAGAATGAGGATAATGAAGAAGAATATGATGATCTTGCTTCTTTATTTGAGAAGAGTGAAATGTTTTTTCATGCTATTCGTAAGAATAAAATTGCTTGCTCTTACTTCTATAAGATTTTAGCTATTGCCACCGAGAGTAATAAAATTATTGAGGAGCATGAAAATACCATCTTTAAAATGCAAGATCATGCCCGTGATTATGCGGATGAGATCGCGGATCTAAAAGAAGCTCTTGAAGAAACACAAACCACCAAGGAATCTCTTGAGGAGACCTTTACTTTAGAGTTATCTAAAATAAAGAAATCCTATGATAGGACTCTTGTGGTGGCAAATGATTTTGAAACTAAATATGAGGAGCTTGTAGTTACTTATGCTAAACTCCTTGAGAATGTTGTGCTTCTTAAAAATGACTCTAGGGTCATTTCGTGTGAGCCCATCATTCTCACCGAGTCGCATGAGCAACTTAAAGCTTCAAATTCAAATGAGCTTACTAAATTGCCTTCTTCGCTTTCCATTAGTGATGATGCTTGTGCTACTAACTCTACTTCTTGTGAAGCATCCATCTTGAAGGAGAATGTTGAGCTAAGGGCTCAACTTGATTTGCTAACTAGCAATTATGGGAAATTGGAAGAAAAACATGGAAAGCTCTCTAGCTCCCATGAGGATCTTCTAGCTTCCCATGATAGGCTAAAATTAGCTCATGAGTCTATTATGTCAAAGGTAACATCTAGTGAGCCTCATGTGGACATTTGCACTACTTCTCAAAATGCCATATTGCCTTGTGCTAGTCCTAGTAATTCATCCACTCATAACATTGCTATATCTTGTGATGAATTACTTTCCTTTCCTTGTTGCTCTAACAATGAAGCTTCTACTTCCTCTAGTACTTGTGTTGTTACTAACCATGTAGAGGAAATCGAAGAGCTCAAGGCCCAAGTCTCTTCTTTGAAGAAAGACTTGGTAAAGAGTCATGAAGGGAATTCCAAACTCGACAATATGTTGAGTGTGCAAAAATCCCCCAATGACAAGAGTGGACTTGGGTTTATCTCCAACAACAACAAGAAGTCCACAGTTAACAAGAAGAAGAAGGGCCAAGGACAAGTCAAAGATCCGGCCAAGATTGTTTGCTTCAAGTGCAAAATTGAAGGGCACCATGTTAGATCTTGCCCTTTGAAGAAGAAGGCATTAGTTGAGAAGCAACAATGGAAGCGGCCTCAAGTTCAAGGGCTCGCTCAACCTCGAGTTGAAGAAATGCCACTTCCCAAGAAGAATCAAGCTAATGCTCCCATTGCAGAGAAATCAAGTGAGAAGAAGGTGAAGAAAAGAACTTGCTACATATGCCGTGAGAAGGGTCACCTTTCTTCTTCATGCACTATGGGTAACTCATCCAACCCTATCATAATTGATGATGCTTATTCCCTTTGCAAGGATAAGGTTGGCAATGTGTTTGCCAAATTTGTTGGTACTCCATGTGGTGTCAAGAAAAGAACCATTTGGGTGGCCAAGCCTATTGTGACTAACCTCTTAGGACCCAACTTAGTTGGGGACCATCATACCAAAACTTGATCAATAGGTGTTTGTTGGAGGGCATTGGAGACTTGGCTATATCATGAAGAATTAAGGGATCTTCATCAATATATTGTCTCAAGTCAAGTCAATTGGATTATCTTGTTTATATCATATATCCAATGTTCCTCTTTGCGGTAACATGTACTCAACTTATCTACATTGAAAGTTACTCGCCCCTTTTGCATGTGTTGGTTGTGTTCCATTACATGTGTTGGTATATGTTGTGCTACCTACTTGTTTTATTTTGGTTAATCAAGTATGTACTTGTGGGTTTGCATACCATGTATGTGTGTTTGTGTTTGAGCCTTATTGCATCTTCGTTTATATTATTTGGCTTTTTGAGAGACTAATGGACTATCCATTTTGGGGGAGTGATATGCTTTGGCACTTCACAATCCTAAATATGTGTGCACATGAGGAATACCACTTAGTGTTTATTTTTTAAATTATCGAGTCTCTATGTGGTATGTCATGCTCATGAGAAATTCAAATTCTATAATGTCCATTAATCATCTCATGTTGGATTTTATTTGCCTCTTGTGAAAATAAATGCTTTACCACATTATGGGGGAGAAATATGCTTTGTGCATACTTCAAACCAATAAAATGTGTATATTTGAGGTTGTGTCACATAGTATTGATATTGCAAATTATCTTTCTTCTATGTGATATGTTTGCTCAAACAAGTTTCAATTTGCCAAATTGTTTTATTGCTCTTGTTTTGGATCTTGTTTGTGAGATACATTCTTGGTAGGGTTTTCCTAAAATGTGGAATTCTATATCAAAGTTGGAAAACCATTTGCTTCAAGTTATCCTAATCATTGCTTTGCGTGATTGTTTAACTATTTGAGTCTATCAAGAATATCTTCTTTAGCATGGTGTTTAATTCTTATCCTTTTCATATGCTTCTTGTTGTGAAGATGATCTTAGATTTATGTGTAAAATACCACCAGGAAATTAATAACTCCAAATACCTCTTGTCCTTGGACAATTGGTACTCTATCATGTGGTATATATATATTGATCATCTTTTTTTGGCTATTTCTTTTAATTACCTTATCTCTTGCCAAGGAATGTATTTGTTTTAAATTCCCATTGTCTTTCTTAACTCTTGTGATTCCATTTGATTTTGTTGAACTTGTTTTGTGTTATTCTTAATGTAGGTTGAGATGATGATCCCATTTGTGTGCATTTTGTATTTAAATGCAAAATCATAAATAATGCACTAATCTTGGGGGAGCTCTCCTATATTTTCTATAACATACTCTTGCGGCTTATTTCAATTGGTATTGGTTATTGTTGGAAGACAAATCCTTTTGTTTTTGGTACTTAGTGTGCCATCATAAAAGAGTGGAGAGTATGGTTTGTTTGTTGGAACCTTGCGCTCTTTGGGAGAATGGCTATCTCTTTTCTTGTTTTTGCTCTATATTCTTAAAATGAGATAAGTCATTGGGCATGTGTGTTTTAGTGTTCACTTATGATCATTGGTGTTTGCTTTGTTCACTTGGTGGACTTTGGAGTCAATTTTGTGTTGAGTTGATTCTTTGATATAATTTTGGACAACCTTTAGTTCTTCACACCTTTGTGTGACCTCTTGGTCTTCTTGGTGTTTTGTCCAAATTGTATCTTTTTTGGATCTTGAAAGTCTTGTGCATGCATATTTACTAAATGTATACTTTATGGCATGCTTTGCTTTCTTTTGTCCAATATATAGGGTAAACTCCAATAAATCCTAAATCGGCTAAGATGTGCATGAAATTCAAGTTCATATCTATATGCACATATTTATGTGGAGCTTGTCCTATATATTGTAGTGTCTCTAACTACTTTGGACCCAATGAGTTTGGGAACCATATTGTACTTGAATTTGTTTTAGGTACATGGGAGATATATTGGTGCTTGTCTCAATAATAAGCATGAAGCGGTGTCTAGTTGATAATTTGTGGCAAGCTAGGATTATTGAAGAACTCCTACCTACTACATCCTTCCAATGGTATCTCGGTAACAAGTATCTTATTCATGCATACTTTTCTAGCATCTAACCTTGTGTGGGTCATTTCATGGCATGAAAATCTTTATTTGCAATGATCTTAATGAAACCTCTTTATTGTAAATGTGAGTAATTTGAGATGAGTGCATATTTTGGGGAACTCTTCCCAAATATGTCTATCTAGCAATTTTATTGCATATCATTTCCTCAAGTTCCTCACATGTGCAATATTGATGAAAGTGCAAATTTAGTTCTTTCTTTTGGTATACTTATTCATGATATTTGTTGCGTTTCTCAAAACATCCCAACTATCTTCTTCCCTTGTTGATATTTGTGATGTCTTTGATATGTTTGTGGTTGAAGTTCTTCAATATGCAATAAGATAAATTGAGCCTTTGGCCATACTCTAAAAGTAAAAATCTCATTGGTATATTGCATGAACTTGTTTGGATATCATGTTCTATTCTTTGTATCTATTTTATGTGTACATGTTTCTTTGTGATAATTATCTTTGTGATGTTGTCTACATAGAAACTTATACACATGAGAGATGATATCTCCTTATTTGATATCTTTTTAAACCTTGTGTGTTGGGATGGAATGCTAAGCAATATCATTCATTGAGGACTATGTGGATGCTCTATGTACATCTTTGTACTAGTCTTATAATATGCTTTGTCATTCCTATCACACATTCCTTTGGTTGAGCCGTTTAATATGTTGGTTCCTTATTTGTTGCTCAACCATTTCCTTGATGCAAGTGTTAAGCTTGATTTCTTTTCTATGGTCTCTTGCTAATGGTTCCTTTTAAATGGTATTGAAGGAGTGAGGATTCCATGTTGTGCAAATTGTATTCAAATGCAAACATTCTATCTTGTGCATGTACCTTGGGGAGCTTCCTCATTTCATTTTAAAGCACCATTTTGTGGTTATCATAGTATTTGATGTCACTTGGTATCATTATGTTTTGAATAATATCGAGGGAGTGATGATTCCATGTTTGTGCACCTTATACTTTAATTTAGATAGAATATGTTGTGCACAAACCTTGGGGAGCTTCTTCATATTATTTAGAGCATTGTTTTGGTCTTCTCATAATATCTTTATTTGTTTTGCTATTTGGATCTTTTGATTGCTATCTTCATTTGTTGGAAGTTTAACCATCATGTCATCCTTTTTGTTTGCAATCTTTGATCCTCAATATAGTTTGATTTCCTCCAAATTTGTCTTTGGATTTGTGCATGTGTTTTCACTCTTTATGGGCCATGCACACCTTGAGGAGGAACTCTCACTATTGGCCTTCTAAGCTTTTTCGCCCATTTTGGCAATGGATGCCAATGGGGGAGAAGTTTCGAGGGTTTGAAGGGAATTGGGCTTCATGGTTTCGAGGGTTTGAAGGGAATTGGGCTTCATGCTTTGGTTTTGTTCTTAAGCATTTGCCTTGCATGCTTTGCATGGTTGAGTATATATAGTGGAAACTCCACCAACAACTTTGGTTGGCAATATATGCAATGAATCCAAGTTCATTCACACGTGCATAGATTGTGGGGGAGTTTGCTCTATATATGATGGTTCTACTAACATCACATACTTTTGTAGTATTTGATGTTAGTGTAACCATCTTAGTCCTTTAAATTCATTATATACACCCTCTCAAAGAGATTGTCATCAATTACCAAAATGGGGGAGATTGAAAGAGCATTTGTCCCCATGTGTGGTTTTGGTAATTAATGACAATCCCTATGGACTAATGTTTGCATCGAGTTATATTTGTAGGACTTGTCCGTAGACAACGCTTGAGCCATTTCTTGGTTTCAAGGTTGTAAGAAGATGCAAATAAAGAAGTTTATGTGATGATCAAGGGAGTTGAGCCTATAGAAGACATCATCATTATGAAGGAAGAAGATGAAGTCCAATGTTGATCAAGTCGAAGCGCAAGTTCAAGATAGGCATATAGAGGATATCATTTGCTTGAAGCTCGGTGTCCATTTGGTGTTAATGGACATGTGAAGATATTTCTACTAGTGTCTCTCCCATAGTGAAGTATGGGGGAGCAATCCGCAAGACTTCACCGAGCAAGCGCAATCAAGAAAGGTAGTCCAACTTGAGAAGATCAAGATCGTCACTATCTAGCTCAAGTGGAAGGCACAAGGCAAAGGTATGATCTTGATAGGGTTTCTTTCTTACCGGTCTCATAGTGTTTGGGAGACCGGGTTTTAGGATCGATAGCCGTACTATCAAGAGGGGCTCTCGAGTGAGTAACTTATTCGTATTGTTCGGAGAGGGCTCAAACCTTTGCATACTTGGCATTATCTTTCTTGGTTCTTATTTGGCTTTTATCCATGAGAGGTTCTAGAGCTTGTGGCTATTTCCATGACAAGCTCTAGCTCATCAAAAACAGATTTTGTATGGAACTCTAATTGCGTTTTTAGTGTTTGGAGGTTTTACCGGTTCATCTTTATAGCTAAGTCAAACCTTTTATCATTTGGTTTCATCCTCCTTTGTTGGACTATGATGTTTCTATGGATGATGTTGTAGAGCTCATTGTGGTGATTCCAACGAGCCCAAGATCATCGAAAACGGAGTCCGGATGCAAAAGTTATCGCTGTTTTCGTGTTGCTCTTTTTTCTTGGGCGGATTATCCGGCCCAGTTTTGGACAAAAATCCGGCCAATAATCCGGCCTTAAATCTGAGTGACGCGCACTTTGCCAATTTCTGGTCCTTAGCCATTTTCAAGGTGGGCGGATTATCCGGCCCAGTTTTGGACAAAAATCCGGCCAATAATCCGGCCTTAAATCTGAGTGACGCGCACTTTGCCAATTTCTGGTCCTTAGCCATTTTCAAGGGGGGCGGATTATCCGGTCCAAACTTGGACCGGATTATCCGGCCCTGCTGTTCTGCAACGGCTACAATCCCGGGAGGGGTATAAATACCCCTCCCCTTCTTCAAGCTTGTGTTAGCTCGTTTTCCCCTCTCTCTCCCTCCATTGTTGACCTTGGAAAGCTTGCCCATCTCTCAATTCCTCCCATGATTCTTGCATATCTTTGAGGGAAAAGAGAGATGAGATCTAGATCTACATTTCCACCAATCCCTTTCTCCTCTTTGTGAGGGGAACCCATTGGATCTAGATCTTGGAGTTCTTTGTGGATTTCTTCCTTTGTTCTTCCTCTCATATCCCTCCATAGCATTTGTTGCTTTGGTAGGATTTGGGAGAGAAGGATTTGAGCACTTCGTGTGTTCTTGCCATTGCATTTGGTGCATCGGTTTGAGTTCTCCTCGGAGATTCGGTAGTGAAAGTTCGTTGAGCTTTTTACTCTTGGGTTCTAGGAGCCCTAGACGGCTTAGTGGCTTAGTGGTTACTTGGGGACCTCCAATTAAGTTGTGGAGATCTTCCCAAGCTTTGTGGTGCCTCCGTGGCAATTACTTGGGGACCTCCAATTAAGTTGTGGAGATCTTCCCAAGCTTTGTGGTGCCTCAGTGGCGATTCTTGGGAGCCTCCAATTGAGTTGTGGAGATTGCCCCAAGCTTGTACGGGCTCGGTGACCGCCCTCAAGTGTCCCATAGTGGTCGGGTCTTCCATCTTGGTGGGAGGGCTCGAGGAGATTACGGTGAGCCTCCGTGGCGTTTGGGGAGCCTTGTGCCTCCACACCGCTCCAACGGAGATTAGCACTCGCAAGGGTGTGAACTTCGGGATACATCATTGTCTCCGCGTCCCTCGGTTATTTCTATACCCGAGCTCCTTTACTGACGCAATTTACTTTGTGATAGCCTTCGTGCTTGAAGTTATATATATCTTGCTATCTCATAGTTGCCTATCTTGTCTAGCATAAGTTGTTGGTGCACATAGGTGAACCTAGTTTGTTTAGGTTTTGTATGCTTGGCAAATTAAACGTTAGTTTTATTCCGCATTTGTCAAGCCACTCGTAAAAGTTTTAAATCGCCTATTCACCCCCCCCCCCTCTAGGCGACATCCTTGTACTTTCACCCTTGCCACGTGGACATGCCGCCACCCCCATTGGCGGCAGGCCCTTGCCACGTGGACATGCCGCCACCCCCATTGGCGGCAGGCCCTTGCCACGTGGACATGCCGCCACCCCCATTGGCGGCAGGGCCCCACAGCGGCTGATGGCATCGACCGGTGACGTTGCAACGGCAACATGCCGGAACTGGGAACGGCGGCAGGCCCTTGCCGGCATTGGCCCAGGCGGCACGTGCCACGTGTCGCCTGGGCCAGGGGTGCCGCCACTCAGTAGGGGTCTTTTTTGGCAAATATTTTCAGAGGTGGTCTCTTTTGCCATTTCATTGGTGCAGGTGGTCTCTTCTGTCAAAAATTCGTAAAAGGAGATCTCCCTAGTGCTTGTACTCTCCAATCACGTGCGAGCTAGGAGTAGTAGGTGGAACTGAATAATTCATTATGCGACACCTGTTGCCGATCTCTTTTGGAGTTGTCAGTGATGGAGGAGTGGAACTGGAACTTCCCAATCAACGTATCTTCTCTCGACAAGAGAGTCCAATGTCGGTATACAACGCAGTTCACTGGTGTGAAATACAGGTGTACCAATCAGCTGCTGCAGTGCTGCTCCCTTTAGCACTTATAGTGTCATCATGAGTACGTGTTTCGTTTTGCTCATGATCTTATGTCTGGAAGCAGTTAGCTGGATCTAATGCTCCGTTGGCTATAGCATGTAGTACGATATAGTATCAGTTTAACACTTTGCTCCGTGCTGAGACTAGGAGCTAGGAGGCGAAGTATCCGATTCTTCTTCTTAAGCCAGCAACCACTAGCTGCCATTCAGACGGAACGGTTTCGAGCGCAACACTGGGCACCACTATATCAACCCTGGTTGTTGTATTTGTCCAACAAGGTTCTCTAACAGATAGTCTCTTCTACTAATAATATTGCTAAAGGTATAGTCCGTGGCACGTAAATACGCTTTCAATCCACCAAAATACGTTTTCGTTCGATACCACCCACCAAATCACTTAAGGCCTCGTTCGGTTGCGTTGGATTGAAACCAGACCTGGAACGGTTCCAGGCAGGGATCGGGTGGATCCCGCCCTGACACCCAATCCACGCTCCCCCACTCAACCTTTCCCCATATATCCCGAATATATTCTACCCGTTCGGTTACTCCATGGTGCAGCTTTCGTTGGTGCAGTGTCTGCATGCATTATCCATTGGTTTTATCGATTCTGGTATGAATTATGGTTAAGTAACACACTCAACCTAATAGAAAATTTCACAGAAAAACATAAAATGTTCACATTTGAACTGGGTCTCAAATAACTTGAAAATATTTACACATTAATTCATAATAATAAATATATAACGGGAATACCAAATAGATGTATGTATCAAAGTAATTCGCCAGCCAAACATAATTTAATTAAAGTTAATTTGCTACACATAGCATGCACTTTACGGACATCACAAAACCAACCAAAAGTAACGACAGAGATTATTTTCTTCAACACTTCAATCTTCATCTAGTATCTCTCATTGGTTCATTCTACATCTCCAAAATATGGGCTTAATATCCAAACAAAAATTTGACAGCTGAAAGTATATAGAAGGGCTTGAGCATTATGTCATGTCTTCCTTCTGTAATGAAGAAAATAAGAAAGGACTTCAGGTTTCGTTTATGAATATATATACAATTGCATATTACAGAGGCAAGATGCTCGCTTTCGAGGGGAGCATCACTAGCAAACAATCAAGTTGCAGTAATCGTAATGACTCCACCCACTAGACAAGCATCGGGTGCACAAACAAAATAGTTGGACAAAAGAACATGCATGATTCATTGCTATTTGTGATATCAGTGCCATAACCACAGGAGATAAAATTTATATCCATTGACTGAACACATAGTTGGCATGCAGAAATTACATACAAGTTGAGCCATGAGGTCATTACAGAGTAGACTAGGTAGCAAGCTCACCAGTCAAGAATGACCAAGCAACTAATACAGACTACTCACCGTACTGTAAGAAACAGCCAAACACCTTCACTAGTGCTAACTGCTAAAGGCTTTAATAACATGAGATCATCATCATCATCCTCCCTCCTCTTCCTAATACAGTCTCTAATGCTCATATCCATTGCAAAGCTAAAAATAATTGTTTCAGTTATATTATCACATGCATAGCAGACAAATAGTTCAACTAGTAAAGACAAAAAGAAAACAGCATGTGTGCTACTGTGATAAATATACCTTCCACAAATGGATCGGGAACTGGATCCGAGGATGGAGGGGGTTCGTCTTCTCCAACTCTCACAGGGGCTGGTATAATCTGAAAATAAAATTCAGAAAGGATACTTGATAAGTGGGACTGTACTGTTTATTAATTCAGAAATGATACTTGATAAAATTCAGAATCTTTCTAGGAACTTCACGACCAGCCAACATGCATATGCACAAGCACATGGGTATCAACTTCACGCATCAGCTTGATAGGATCGTCCAGCTAATTCTAATTTGGGTGCGGGTACAATGAACATGACAAGATTATTGCCGAACAGTAACAGACTACTAGAAAACACACCTAGCTACATGCAGAACTAAATCAGACTTGTATGTAGTCTCAAATTTCAGTGCGACAGTGATAGGAAACATGACATTTTCACCTACGCATGGTGCTTGGCGGATCTAGATGATTCCCTACAAATAGCAACAGCTCTTACCTGCGCATCAAATTTCACGGAGGGATTTACCCATGGGGCCGACGGATCTATATGGTGCGCATCGAGAAACAATGGAGGCCTGTGAGATTCCAAGTAACCGCAGGTCGCTCCGGCGATCTTTTCACAAAATTTTATTTCCAACCAAGAATCCTACCGATCCTAGCTACGAGACGGGAAAGATGAGAAGTAGGAGGGGGGACGTACCGGGGAGAACGTCGCCGGAGGAGAGATCCGGCGGTGGAGGGGAGGGCACCGCGACGCCATCGCCGTTGTCGCCGAGATCGGTGCTTTGCCGTCGTGTCTTCGCGTCGCCTCTCGCGTCGTGGAAATTTTTCCACGCCGTGGATGGGGATTATTTTTTTCCAGACCGGATGAGTAGAAAATGGACGGGATAGAATGGGCCAGAATCCCTTCCGGGCTTAACCGAAGAGCGAAAATTTATTGGGCTGGATAATTTACCTCGCCGGGCTGCAAATCCAGGATCGGGCCGAATCCAGACCAATCCCAGCCTCCTGCGGATTAAACGAACAGGGCCTAATACACGAAAGTCAATACCGGTTCGCTCCTCTAAATAGCGCAGGTCGCCTTCCCCGCCGCGAACCTAATCGCCCTGCCCGCCGCTCGACTCGGCCCCGCCCTCGCCCGGTGCCCAGGTGTAGCCTCTCGAAGAATGTGCAGACGCCGGCCAACACCGGTTGCCAAGCCCTCCCAGCCGTGGAGGCGCCGCCCTTCCCTCGCACTCCGCCCCTCCGCCATTGCCGCGCAAGCCAACCCCTCCGCTGCTCGCACCGCTGTGTCATCTCACCAAGGTGAGTACCTACATACTGACCCCGAGGCTTGCTAGAAATTCATCGTGGCTAATTCGCGTCGGCTTGCGCGCGCCTGCAGGTAGAGGAAGCGGGCGCAAGTTCTTGGGGCGGTGTCAGCGCCGGCAGCTGGGATTCTCGGCAAGGAGAGGGACGGGTGCCTCTCGTACTTCCCCAGGATCCGGGGGCCTCGCGAGGTTCGCGACATGCGCGCTCCCGCACACCTCGGGCTGATCGCTTCACAACCGGTGGGGGCGGTGATGGTCGGCCGGCCTGAGCGCCTCCTCATGGAGCGTATATATCCAGGATCTCCCTATGGGCTACGGCCGTAGTACATCACAGAGGCTGAGCTCCCGCGCGAGCTGCGGATGTGGTGGTCGGTGAGCAGCCGTATGTTCTTCTCCTTGGTTTATTGGATATTGGATAATGTTGTTACCTTGTGCATTGCATGTTTCAGTTAGTTTCAGATTTAGCTGAACAAATCTTGCTCCTGCACACTGTCGCCTGCATGCTCTTTTCACTTAGTGCAGACAGTAGCTACCCCCACTACGCTCGAAGTCTAGGATCCCAACTCCAATCGCGCTACCCGCCTTGGTCTGACCTCACGTATGCATGCCCTATCAAGTTTTGTGATGCACAGAACGACCGCTTGATTTGGTACTACCAGCTCGCTGGAAGAGGAAGATAGGGGAGAGTTTAGGTGCCTGATAAGGTACAGCCAAGTTGGTGGTAGAGAAGGAAAACTTTTTTTTAAAGATAGAGATGATCAGGCGAGTGTATAGCGGAGCATACATACGGCGAGAGCGTTCACGATTCTCATAGGGATAGGTAGTTAGGTCAGTGGATCATTACCAAGAAATACAACACAAATAAGTAAACAAATAACAACTGTTGGATGCTATAACGCAGTAGATATTCTTTACTAACGTGTTCGTGCAGCTCTAACGTGTCTGTCTTTTATGCCGAACATATCTATACCTAATAATTTGTTATGTTGGATGACGAATTACACATAGAGAATTTTAAAATAATGTATACAAATATTATTACTTTTATGTCCAGCATCAGTGTTGAGGTATTTAAGTAGATAGTTTTATGTTTTAGTGTGATCTACATACGATGAACTATGGAGAACTCTAAACAAATCTACCTATAAGATAGGCCCTTCTCACTATTTTTTGTATCTTCACCTCGACGGCGTAGATGTTTGTCATCCTGATGTATATCTCTGCCAGTAAAATTGGGATCGAACGTGATGGTATCGTAACGTGGTATGTAAACAAACCGCTCCCCGCTTCGTATCTTTGCCCGTCTCCTTTTTCGTACGTAAAAAACCCAAGGAAAAACTGCTTCATATGGCCAATCACAAGAAAAACCGGATGGGGGTCTTTGTCCCGCATCGTTCGTCCATCATCGCCCAAAAAACCCAGATCTGTGTGTTCAGTTCATATGTGAGGAGCAGCCGGTAGAATCGAAGGGGAGGTGCTGGTGTGGGCCGACATGACAAGAGGAGAGGCCCGATCCTGGGGCGGAGGAAACAAAAGAAGCCTGCCGACGCACCAAAGTCGCGGGCTTGGCGGGCAAAAGCTCCTGTTGGTGGGGCTACAGAGGAGGAAGCGAGTGGCGCAGAGGAGGCTTGGCGGCATGCACTCAAGGGGGAGACGACCGAGCAAGCAAGGGAGCTCGGTCCTGGCGGTGTGAAATGGAAGATGGGAGTGACCGTGTGTGTGTGTGCCTGGTAGCGATGGTAGATAGGATAAGGTTTGGAGCTGGGGTAGGTGGCCTAGCTTACTTGGGGTTTTTTATTTGCAAAACATTTTCTGTTTACTAATTTTAATTTTTAGAAAAAGGATACAAGTGGATAGGAGGGTTAAGGTGTAAATTAAAAATGGTTGATAAATTTTATAAATTTGAAAACTTTTAGGAGAGGTTAAACCAAGCATTTCAAGATATATACTCCCACCAAGTTGTACTAGCTTATCAACAACCTTTTTCAATCGGAGGGAGTATTATTTTATTTTATTAGTTGAGCGATTAACAATTATAGTTAATCCATAACTCCGTAGTTGAGCGCATACTATGATGCCTTGCTAGGGGTTGCATCTTCTTAGTTGAGCGCATTAAAAATTGTAATTTACCAATAACTCCGCCACACCATCAGGTTTACTAGGCGTTGTGTCTTCTTTATTGAGCACATTGATAATTCTAATTTACCCGTAGCAACGCACGGGTATTCAACTAGTGTCAAATAAGCTAACTTGGGATTAGAGTTTTTGCAATATTTACATCACTGTGTAACCAGGTCCCCCTCCACCTTCAGGAACAGTCCACTCGATGTTCTGCTTTGGATCTTTGATGTCACAAGCCTGCATATACCGTCAATGATTTAGGTAGAGGTAAAGAAAAGAGGCTCAAATAAGTTACTCAAGGGTAACTCCAACAAGTTTGAATCGGCGACCAAGATCATAACATCTGACAGTGTCATTGTGCATCAATACCAGAATCTAATGGAGGCACATAATGCATAGCAAATTCGTCAATGGGAATTCAATGCAACCTATGCACCGAATATACTACAAGAATCATAATATCTAGGAACCATGTAATGAAAAGAGTTACCTTGCAATGAAGACAATTTTGAGCATTTATGTGAAGCTTTGGGTCACCGTTTTCGTCAGAGACATATCTGCAAAAACGAGAATGGTCAACAAATCAGCAATGTCTGCTTGGGCTACAAAGCACTGCCTATTCCATGGGAGGAAAGAAATTCAAGATGGCATGCTCATCTACATACTCGTAAACTCGAGCTGGACAATAACGTGACTCTGGTCCAGCATATTGAGGAAGATTTACGCTTTCAGGTATTGTGGGATCCCTCAAGCGAAGATGAGGAGGCTGGTCATGCTCATGGTTTGTGTTGCTCCTGCACAGAAGAAATGATTAGTGATAGAAGTACAGATCATGAAGGCTACATTATGTACACGCGAAGGCCCAGGTTCAAGATAAAAAAACGGAACACAAGTAAAAAAATGGAGCATGTAGCTAAGCACCCACCAATTTTGTCAGTGCATATGCAGTATCTATGGCCCTTCAAGTTCGTGAAAGGAAAAGTGCTCCATATTTGGGCCATCAGCTCTAAAAATTTCTAACACAATGACATTTGTCGTACTACTAGGTTCTAAACTGGGCGCAGAGCAAAGCACCACTGAGTATTGACAGTGTGAATAAAATAGAATGAGAAAGAAGCACATTTCACTTGTTACAGGCCTGTACCTGTATAAAGAAGATGGAACATCGAAGGACACCTGCCCGTCTGGTTTTGGATACGGAATAGGTGAGTGCAGATTAGCCATCTGTCCACAAGGAAGTGTTTGGTCAAACTCGCTACTGACAATCGAGCATTGTCATTCTAAATTTTGTTAACGAAGGATATTGAGCACTGGTAGAACTTCACACTCACATCTGTAGCTTCATGGTCAGGTTTCCCATGCTTCAATGTAAAAGGTATCTTCCCTTTGAATATGTAGCTAAAAATTTGAGAAAATAACATATGTAAGTAAACGGGTAGAACATCCTATAACATCAACTTACCAATTGGAGCCTCACCGTTCCACTGCTGACAAAGCCATGCCTGGAATAAATCCGTATTCAAATGCCTATAAGACAAGAGTAAAGCATCCTTATTTATCTTACTAGATTACAGAAAATGCATAACCTATTTATTCTCTGCACTTACTTCAAATAAAATTACAGAAACTAGAAAGTAACAATTGTTTAGGGAAATGATATAAGATAACCACATACTGGTCTATAATTCCGAGATCTGTAGAGTTCTTCCCATATCCATGACTTCTTGAGATTCTCCCAGTACAGATCCATGGAAGATCCTTCAACAAGATTCTTGAAAGTTGCTTCAGCCGCAAGCATACCTTGTGTACACATCTCTCCTTTAGTGCAAGGCTTGTACCGATAAAACTGATATTAACTGAACCGTAAATCCTAGTAAAGATCCAAGCAAACAAACATGTACGAGAGATACCCGATTTCATAGCGGTATGTGATCCTTTTATTTTGGGAACATTTAGGAACCCTGCAGAGCATCCAATAATTGCACCACCAGGGAAAACTGGATTTGGTATCGACTGAAATTATATAGGTATTCCATCAGTACCTTATAATTATTAAGTAGCAACCAAAAGCAAACACAAAACAGGGTATTCAACCGAGTAACAGAAGTGAACTACACTGGTTATTCAACTGAATAACAGAAATGAAATGCTCCATTCAGTGTTATAAACTTATAATGTAGCATAACAAACGAGAAAAGACCAGAATCACATTTCAGCTTAACAATGGAGCGAAACGACACACCAGCTAGCACCAAGTGAAACTGCACTGATGTGTACGTACAGTGCTATGTAATGCAATATCAACATACTCAATGTAGATTACCCACGGAGCTTATATATGCATTTATTTGCCACCAACCATATCATTACCTGGAAACCACCTTCATTCAAAGTTCGAGCACCATACTGAAGAACTGTTCCACCTTCTAGCAATTTTCTGATAGCAGGGTGCTGCTTGAATTTCTGAAATATTGGAGATAAGTGTTTGTTTTTAACTGTTAAGGACCCAAATCAGCAGCATACTACTTGCCAACAGAATACAATCATACATAATTTTCACACCTGGAATTCATCGTAGGGGCTGAGGAAAGGATTTCGATAATTCAAGGCAACAACCAGACCAATTGCTAACTGAAATAAGAGCACACATAATATTAGATACATGTAATTCAAACTTTTGAAAAACATATGAGGAAGTTACAAGCTATAAGAAAAGGACCCTCTTCCAGTTGCTCTGCAGATCAAGGGCCATAAGATACATGACGAATTAGCAGCTTCCCCTTTTAAACTCAGACTAAACATTTTGTTGTTTTTCTTCTTTTGGCGTTTTAGGATGCAGTGTTTTGGTTTCTGTTTTGGGTTGACAACGCACAAGTGGTTGTGTAGCTTCCGTGTCATTCTTCTAATACAAGTAACAAGGTTTTGGCGTTTGTTCCATAAAGAAATTCAAATTATTTTATTTTTCGATAGAACAGTTCATTACATACAGCAGAGAGCAAACAGAGAAACTTTCCTTTTGCTGACTAGGAACTTCGGTTGTGCAGCAGAATGCGACCTATAATCTAAATTTGTATATTATATGTGTGCACAGATATAAATCCTCAAAAGTAAAACATACAATACGTGATAATGACAACCTGCAGATCAAGAGAATACCTGTCTATCATCGAGGTGGTAAAGAAATGATCCTCCATATGTCTTCATGTCCAAAGGCCACCCTACAGTATGAACTACAGAGCCTGGCTTATGCTTTCCTTCTTCTATCTCCCAGACCTAAATGCAAGCATCCAATTTGTTCCAAGCGCATTATTAACCCATCAATAAGTAGTTAGGGAAAAGGACCCAAGAGAAACTTGTAAATCACAGTCCAGTAATAATATAAGGATAATTAGGGAAATTTAAAATACATTCATAATTTCTCAAAATAATGTATTAAAAAATGGTGTGCTTATTGATGACCAAGAAATAGTAAGAAATTGCACCCTAATCTATAGTTCTATACGTAGTGCTAATTTAGATGCATAAATAATCTATGCAAGCCACATTGCCTGTACTGTATACTGTGGTAGCTGGTATGCAAAAACAATGTAATTCACATACAGATCTTGCTCAGAACTGATTATAAAGGTACTTGGAAATGGAATTAGTGAATTTCAACATACCTCTTTAATTCCAAGAGCGTAAGTCTGATGTTGCCCTTGTCCACTTTCTCTGAGATTGTGATTCTTTATTATTTTCTGAAAAGCACAAGAGATGGAAGGATGAAGTGATAAGACTTTGGTATCAATTGCATAGTACATACAGAACAAATACTAAGTTAACCAAGCTTGAATTACGTATGCTGACCTCTGATAATGAACCCCGGCAACCCTCAGCCAGAAGTGTTATTCGCCCTGCATTCCAAGTAGTTGGCCATGAGAACAGTTTTGTGGGGTTCAACAAGAAGAGTGGAAAAGGAAGTATACTATTTTTTAGAGAAATAAAAAGTCACTATGATGTATCTCTCGAACAAATCGGAAGGAAAATATGCAACAGATGATAAGCATATATTTTTGTGTGAACTTCCTAGGTGATTAGCCATAAGGAGGTTTACTCGCCTCTTAGTTCCACACCCGGTTGAAAGGTTTCCCGTTTGGTACCATCTTTAGCAATACCAACATCATTGGTTGCCACGCCATTAACCATTAGATTTTCATCATAAAGGATCTGTCAGAACAGAATTGGGGCAAATATTAGTCCTTCCACGAAAGAGCTCCTTAAGTAAAAAAGGATGGTACCTCACTTGCAGCAAAACCTGGATACACTTCAACACCTAATTCTTCAGCCTTCACGGACATCCATCTCACCAGTTGGCTCAAGCTGGATGAAAATGATTATGTTGGCACAGTGAGTCACTGGAATATAGAACCTTGCGAGGATCACACCGACGAGAATAAGAATACCAGCACCTTATCACATAGTTCCCTTTGTTGTCAAAAGGAGATGGAAGTGTCCATGCCTTGTTCTTTGTTAACATCCAGAACTTGTCAGATGAGACAGGGACTCGGATTGGGGCCTGTCAAACATATCATAGCGATAAGCGACATGTAAACGAGTTCCTGGCTTCTTGGTACATGCTAATCTGAATTTTCTACGGAGTATTTGACCATGACTGAATGAACACAGAATAGGAATACAGATGTCATGTGGTAAGGTCTGGTAAGTTCAAATTTTTTCTATTTAATGGAATATAACAACACCCTCAAACACAATAAACTTTCCAATTTCTAAGGCTATAAGTGAGTAAATGGACAACAAACAAGCACGATTGGTCTAGAAATTAGGGTGAGCAATCACAAACACGGATCCTGTTGAGTGCAGGGTACAGAAGGGCATACATCCTCTTGCCTCCAGTTGGGAATGAGCTCATCCAAGGCTCGGGGCTCGAACACATTCCCCGACAGTACATGAGCACCTGCAGAGCAAGGCCAAAATTACACGAGGAGAAGGGGAGCTAGTACTCTGACAAAACGGCAGTGCGAAGTGAATTAAGTGCGCGAGGCGGCGCACCGACTTCGGCTCCCTTCTCGAGGACGCAGACGGAGAGGTCGGTGTCAGCCGCGCGGCAGAGCTGCTTGAGCCGGATGGCGGCGGCGAGCCCCGCCGGCCCGGCGCCCACGATCACGACGTCGTAGCTCATCGCCTCCCGTCCAGCGGAGAACCACCTCGCTGCCGCCGCGCCCCAGCTCGGCGCGCGGTGGCGGCGAGCCGGGGCCCTGACGATCCCCGCGGCTGCCGCCGCGGCCGCGCGGAGGACCCGATGCATTGGACACACGGGAAGCTTCCCGATCGTTGGAGCTTGCTCGGAGGCGATGAGCTACAGATTCTGAAGTGCAGCTTGCTGCGCGAAGCAAAGAGAGGGAAGGAGGTGGAGTGGGGGAGGAGGAGAAGGCCGGGAAGATACGGAAGTGTAGAGTGGCAGTTTGCTCCGGCACTTGGCTGGATCAGATCGTTGAGGTGGACGAAGACGAAATGCTCTTCTCCGCAGTACTGGGCCCAATTTCATCATTTCATGGGCCTGTGCATACATTCTTCTACACTTCCCTACTACGGGCCTATGGCCTTAATTATGGGGGTGATTTTGTTTGCGGTCACCGAGTTTCTTGCCACAGGCTCACAGATACCTTTATTGTTTGTAATAGACGCTATTTAAGAAGTTGGGTAGGTAATTCCTTAGAGGGCCCATTCTGAACGAAATAAGGGCAAACCAAATATTGCCGTGACTTCTCTCGTTTTGGACCCATTATGGTCCCGCATGTCAATATTTCTCCGTTATGTGCCAAGCCAGTGGGTCCTCCTTGTCAGGAGTCTCCGTTATGTTGTCTCGTTAGTTGACAGTATGTCAACTCCACCTTCAACTCTCAGTACGAACAAATCTCCTTTCTTGTCCTTCCAACCCTAGACCCCCCTAGGTCAGTGTCGAATTTCGGCGGCGGCGCATGTCTACCAGCAGGAAACGAGAGGCACCATCACCGCCAGGAGCGGCGAATGCTAGAGCTGCTAGCCACAAAAGCAGCCAGAGATCTTGCAACAAGCCAGCAACGGGGAGCAGCAAGAAGCGGAAAGCTTGCCCGACGGTGTTGGCGCCGCCGACCAAGAGCAATCGGAGCGGTAGCCCTCCAGCATCGCTGGCGCGGCGCCGCCTGCAGATTGGAGGAAAAGAATAAATCCCAAAGATGAACAGAATTGGGCCTTCTATTGTCAGTGTGAGCGCTAGAAAGCAGAGTTGAATATTTCAGATCCCTCTCTTATATCCCGATAGCATTAAGATGTTTTATGGAACGGCAGGAGTAACTGTCAGTATCTGAATAATTGTAGAGAATAAACTAACTGATTTTTGTTATATGTTTTCCCAAATTGTGGTAAGATTTTGTATGCAAGTAATCCTCAATCTCTATCAAACCAACCAACATGCAAACCCAGATTTTTTATCTTATGGAAGTCATCTCAAAATTATGTTCAGATCTGAAGGCTCTAATTTATCCAAAAGCAGAAAACATACTTTTTGTCTTATGTTTTCCCAAATTGTGGTATGATTAGAGAGAAGCAACTAATTTTTATCTTTTGTTTCCCAATATTTGTGAGACATCGATGATTCAGAGAACACATACAAAATAAATGTCCGAGTGCATCAGTACATTGCTAGATTAGATTATAGCTTGGAGAGGTGTATGGCTTCGCAGTCTGTGCAAATGAATGTGAATTGCAGTGAGATTGTGTCAGTTTTGCAGCTTGTTGACATTCTTCACGCTAGGATTCCTTGGGGATCTAAACAGAAGGCTAAGTTTGTGTGGATGAACATGAATCAGGTATACGAACAACTTGAGCACTCCCATCAGCTGTTGCAGATTTGGGAGAAGTATAATGGTACTCGTCAGTTGGATCTCTTTGTTATGGTTGATGATGTTGATGCACCAGAAGCACAATTAGGTGCCAAAGGTGTTGATCCAGATGGTGGTGCTCCCAGTGGTATGGATGCTTGTAAACTAGCAGCTATTGACCCTTCACAACTGTATCTAATTGCTTTGCAAGTGGATCCTTACATTGCAGTACTAGATGATGGCCAAGAATTTGCTGTGCAGAACGATCATATGGAAATAATGGTAGATCCCAAGACAGTTACTGTTGACCAGATTCTTGAGCAGCTAAAGCAGAGATGTCCTTGGGGCCCTAATCAGCAGGCATGTTTGCGTTGGTGGCACTTTAAGAAGAGGGATTTCATCGAAATTGTTAAAGATGATGATCTCATGCAGGTTTTCCGAAGGAAGAAATTGAGTAAGAAGGTATTTTTTGTTGTTGCAATTTCAGAAATGGTTGGAGATGCTGAGACTACTGTAGAGATGTCTTCTTGAAATTTTGAGCTTCCCGCTTCATAGGTGCTGATATGTTACAGTGAGAAGTGCAACCCAATTCTGGTCACTATGTGATTCATCTCCTTCATTCTGCATCACTCTGTAAATGTTTGTGAGTGTGCTCTAGCTGCTCCTTGCAATAAGCTGTTATATCTTAGAAAATGTTGTATCTCATATTGTCTGCCTCAAACTTCTTCTGAAAACTAGTGTCAATTTGTAATTTTATTGTAGAACTATGTTGAGAGAATGTAATAATTTCATTTCTGGGATATTGAGATGTTGTAATATATTGACTGTTGAAATAATAAGCGTTGTTTACATCACTTGTTGTATTATATTACAAACAAATCATGTCGTGTATCTACATGCCTTGTAGTGTGTAGATTCACATTTGTAAAATACATTTCAAATTTTGAAGACTATGCATAATTGAAATATTAAAAACTAAAAATCAAATATTACAAAAAATACCAACTAGTAGGGGACAGTCATTGTTCTGCATAATTTACCCGATTTATCCAAACTCAATTACCAACTTATGTGTTGTTTTCCTTTTGAAAGCGTATAAATTATTTATTTCCACTGAGGCATGGGTAGTAGGCAGAACAAGATATTTATGTTCAAACTGACCGTTGAGTCACTACCTCGCACGCTGGCTCTACCACCACCCCCTCTCTCTCCTTCCTCTAGTTCTACCCCCTCTCTCCTTCCTTCACCATGCCGTCTTGTAATGATGGCGACGATAGAAGCTACGGCAGCGGCAGTGACAACGGCAGCCTTCTCTCTGATTTTGACTACTACCGGACCAATGTGAGTTCCTTTTATTCGACGTGTTGGTTTATAGGGTAAGGTTTATGGGGTTAGGAATTTAGGTTTAGGTTTTGTTTTAGGTGCCACAGACCATCTACGACCCAGATTAGGATGGTTTGGCGACTGAGAGGGAGGCACCATGTGACCATGGGTTGAAACTAAGGAAATTTGTTGCCTTCGAAGGCATTAACACAGGGAAAAGGTTTATAGGATGCGCAAAGGAGGTTTGGATTATTTATATTGCAAAATTAATGTTTGAATAGCATTGTTCTCTCTTCATTTCATAGTTTCTTATATTTCTTATACTATGTTGCTGATCATTAGGATGGTCCGGTGTGTGGAATAGTGGAGTGGATTGATCCGGAGTGGCCTGACGCACTAAAGAAATGTTTGGTCAAGTTATGGGAGTTGTATAAATCGGAAAGTATTGGGAGAATTAGTGATGCTTGTGCTGCTGCTGATGAATGTTACAAGCTATCACAGGATAAGAAGGAGCTCGAAGAAATAAACAACAATATGGCCGAAGAACTTCAGAAAACAATGACCAATAGGCAGGTGGGATCCATTTGGAAAAATCTTCTAGATATTCAGATCTTTCTGAAGCTCAAGGCAGAAAAGCAGAGGGACCAGCTGAAGGAGGAGAAAAAAAGGCTGGAGAACTGCATTGCAGATCTCTTGAAGCAAGCAGAAGTTAATAAGGACAAGTTAGATAGATTGAAACAAATTTTAGATGAATAAGTTATGTCTATGTAATTCAGCATTTCAAGTTATCTAAAAGCAATAGCGTACCTACAAGAATTGCTTCCATATAACAGAGAACATTAACGCAACATCATAGTTCAGTTAACATTTCACTACTAGTTCAGATAACATAAGATTCAGGATAGTTAACACAAAGTTTAGACATACAGGACGATGAAACGTAGCGCGCAGACTACATCGTATCTCCTCTTATTTGGAGGCAATCTGATCCTGATGGAGGCGCTCGAACTTATTGATCTTGGTTTTCAGCATGTCGTTCTCCTTCTTAACAGCCTCGAGCAGAGGGGCTGCTTTGCGAGTGCTCGCGGTCATCAGTTTCAAGTAATCTCTGGACTTGTCTCTGGCCTCATAGGCTACCAAGGTCCTCTCGCTCTGCTTGATCTGCTCTTTGAGGCCCTTGTTGATTTGCACATGAAGGTCGCTGCACGTGTCCTTGAGCTTCAGATTTTCCTCCTCCAGCGCCTTCATGGTCAACCTATCCTTGTCCAGCAATATTTTCATCTGCTCCTACGTCTTCACAAGGTAGTCCATATGCCCCAATAGCAAGCCTTTCGTAGCCGTAAGCTTGTCAACCTCATGCGCCAAAGTTCGGGATTTCTCCTTCTCCTGATCCAAATGTGAGCCTAGGCTAGCACAGTGCAGCTCGAGGGAATGTTTCTTGGCCAGTTGGCTCTGTATCTTGACATTCAGTGCGGCCACATCTGCCTCGATCTTCTCCTTCGCTTCCTGCACCGGAGTTTAGGGCATGCAATAAAAGAAACCAATGGTAATACTGCCTCTGTTCACAAATATAAAGTTAATTTTATAGTTTTCATTTTTATGGAAAAATGGAAAATGCAGTGTTTTTCTATTTTTATGATTTTTTCTGCCCGTGAACCCTTGGGATGCCATGTTTGGTATTTTTCCTGGGTGATGCATCACTCACCATAACTCCATGCTGTGTTTTTCCATATTTTTTTTGATTTTTTTTTGAATTCCCTAGGCCCCCCTTCCAGATCTCGGTCAAACTCGCATTGCCATCGATGTCTGCCATGTGGGGGTGGGAACCATGGTTTGGTCTTGGTTCTAGGGTCCCACACCCCCAGGGGACCTCCAGGTAATTTTCCCCATTTTTTCTGGTGTGCATTTCTTGTAGCCCAAGTGCAAAATTGGATTTAAATGGATTTAGGGCAAAAATAATTCATTATATGGCAGCAGGCCAAGATAATTCCTAACCTCCTAGATGTGGCACCCCTAGTAGGTCCCCCACCCATGAAAATTAGAGTGGTGATGTTTTGCACACTGCCCTTGGTGGCCCCTTAACAAAAAAGCACCTGTTTTGACCCCTCCGGCCACCTAAAAAATGGGAAATGCATTTTTTATGTGGAAACTGAAAAAACACTAGTTGCAAAAGTTGTTGGGAATGCAAAGATGCACATCTCCACCAAAAATGGGACCATGGTTCCATAGTTTGCTGTGGAACTTGCACAAACCATGGTCACCTGGCAAGGAAGACCAAGAGAACTCCTGCCTAGAAGCACCTCTTTGTGAAAGAGTCCACCCGTGAACCCTTGGGATGCCATGTTTGGTATTTTTCCTGGGTGATGCATCACTCACCATGACTCCAGGCAATGTTTTTCCATTTTTTCTGAATTCCCTAGGCCCCCCTTCCAGATCTAGGTCAAACTCACGTTGCCATCGATGTCTACCATGTGGGGTAGGAACCATGGTTTGGTCTTGGTTCTAGGGTCCCACACCCCCAGGGGACCTCCAGGTAATTTTCCCCATTTTTTTCTGGTGTGCATTTCTTGTAGCCCCAGTGCAAAATTGGATTTAAATGGATTTAGGGCAAAAATAATTCACTATATGGCAGAAGGCCGAGATAATTCCTAACCTCCTAGATGTGGCACCCCTAGTAGGTACCCCACCCATGAAAATTAGAGTCGTGATGTTTTGCACAGTGCCCTTGGTGGCCCCTTCACAAAAAAACACCTGTTTTGACCCCTCCGACCACCTGAAAAATGGGAAATGCATTTTTTATGTGGAAACTGAAAAAACACTAGTTGCAAAAGTTGTTGGGAATGCAAAGATGCACATCTCCACCAAAAATGGGACCATGGTTCCATAGTTTGCTGTGGAACTTGCACAAACCATGGTCACCTGGCAAGGAAGACCAAGAGAACTCCTGCATAGAAGCACCTCTTTGTGAAAGAGTCCACCTGTGAACCCTTGGGATGCCATGTTTGATATTTTTCCTGGGTGATGCATCACTCACCATGACTCCATGCAGTATTTTTCCATGTTTTTGATTTTTTTCTGAATTCCCTAGGCCCCCCTTCCAGATCTAGGTCAAACTCGTGTTGCCATCGATGTCTGCCATGTGGGGTGGGAACCATGGTTTGGTATTGGTTCTAGGGTCCCACACCCCCAGGGGACCTCCAGGTAATTTTCCCCATTTTTTCTGGTGTGCATTTCTTGTAGCCCCAGTGCAAAATTGGATTTAAATAGATTTAGGTCAAAAATAATTCATTATATGGCTGCAGGCCGAGATAATTCCTAACCTCCTGGATGTGGCACCCCTAGTAGGTCCCCCACCCATGAAAATTAGAGTGGTGATGTTTTGCACACTGCCCTTGGTGGCCCCTTCACAAAAAGCACCTGTTTTGACCCCTCCGGCCACCTGAAAAATGGGAAATGCATTTTTTATGTGGAAACTGAAAAAACACTAGTTGCAAAAGTTG
Organism: Dactylis glomerata; assembly: GCA_007115705.1. Lineage (NCBI taxonomy): Eukaryota > Viridiplantae > Streptophyta > Magnoliopsida > Poales > Poaceae > Dactylis > Dactylis glomerata. The sequence goes on along the minus strand of QXEO01000124.1, from coordinate 1,609,439 downwards.
TTGGGAATGCAAAGATGCACATCTCCACAAAAAATGGGACCATGGTTCCATAGTTTGCTATGGAACTTGCACAAACCATGGTCACCTAGCAAGGAAGACCAAGAGAACTCCTGCCTGGAAGCACCTCTTTGTGAAAGAGTCCACCTGTGAATCCTTGGGATGCCATGTTTGGTATTTTACCTCGGTGATGCATCACTCACCATGACTCCATGCAGTGTTTTTCCATGTTTTTGATTTTTTCTGAATTCCCTAGGCCCCCCTTCCAGATCTAGGTCAAACTCGCGTTGCCATTGATGTCTGCCATGTGGGGTGGGAACCATGGTTTGGTATTGGTTCTAGGGTCCCACACCCCCAGGGGACCTCTAGGTAATTTTCCCCATTTTTTCTGGTGTGCATTTCTTGTAGCCCTAGTGCAAAATTGGATTTAAATGGATTTAGGGCAAAAATAATTCATTATATGGCAGCAGGCCGAGATAATTCCTAACCTCCTGGATGTGGCACCCCTAGTAGGTCCCCCACCCATGAAAATTAGAGTGGTGATGTTTTGCACACTACCCTTGGTGGCCCCTTCACAAAAAAGCACCTGTTTTGACCTCTCCGGCCACCTGAAAAATGGGAAATACATTTTTTATGTGGAAACTAAAAAAACACTAGTTGCAAAAGTTGTTGGGAATGCAAAGATGCATATCTCCACCAAAAATGGGACCATGGTTCCATAGTTTGCTATGGAACTTGCACAAACCATGGTCACCTGGCAAGGAAGGCCAAGAGAACTCCTGCCTGGAAGCACCTCTTTGTGAAAGAGTCCACCTGTGAACCCTTGGGATGCCATGTTTGGTATTTTTCCTGGGTGATGCATCACTCACCATGACTCCATGCAGTGTTTTTCCAATTTTTTTGATTTTTTTGAATTCCCTAGGCCCCCTTCCAGATCTAGGTCAAACTCACGTTGCCATCGATGTCTGCCATGTGGGGTGGAAACCATGTTTTGGTCTTGGTTCTAGGGTCCCACACCCCCAGGGGACCTCCAAGTAATTTCCCCCATTTTATTGATTTTTTCTGAATTCTCTAGGCCCCCATAATTCCTAAGATCCTAGATGTGGCACCCCTGGGACCCGGCACCCCTTCTACTTTGCCCAGCTCTGGACAAGTACGACTATGGACAAGTATTTAATTTTTTCAGCCTGCACGGCTCTGGACAAGAATAACGACCGCTCTTGACTTTGCCCAGCTCGTGAACCCACGAGACATCGGGACCCACTCGTCATCGACACAGATGTTACAATGGGTAACAGAAAACCATTTACTAGATCACCGCCGAAATTTCTGCAACAGATTAATGGATAGAAACGTCATCCCTTCCTATTCTCCACTACTCCGATACGTGAATATAGGGACGTCCGTTCCTAGCAAGTCTCTATAAAAGGGATGGATGGCTAACACTAATTCCGCCACATCGGTAAACTATCTTCAGCTAAGCTACAGAGGTATGTATCAATATTTTAGGGTTGATTCCTATATAGTTCCGCTTGTAAATCATGATTTACTCCCTATTGTAGTTTAACTTAACCATTGATTGATGGATGCGGGCAGAGGAGCAGGTAAGAAGCGGACTTTCGCCGGAGAGGGCTCTTCCAAAGGAGTTAGCCAGGATGACAAGGTACTACAGACGACTGTCTTTGTTTCAAAATATGTTAGTACTACATATAAACGTATAAAAGGAACATATCTTGATTTTAAACGCGTGTTGTATCATATGTCAGAAGCTGAAGGTTGTAGAGGTGGAGGATGTGCAAGAAGATTCTGATCCGGAACCTGAATCTGATGCGGATCCGTATGGTTCTCTCGACGGAGGAAGTCCAAGAAATTTTTTAGGGGATGAAGGGAACAAAAAAGGCGATGACGAAGACGATAACCCTGAAGACGATGACCCTGAACCGCGATCACCAAATATTGATATCAAATCCGCAAAGAGAGCTAAGATCTCCCGTATAGTCATCTATCAGCTAAGGGTGACATATGGTGTTGGACAGACTAAGATTCTGGAAGCCACTGTAACACCGAACCTACAACCAGCAGGTTATGTGGTTGCGTGTGTTCTATTCAACAAGATACATGATGCCAGGTGGCGGATCGTCCAATCTCACCAAAATGGTGACGACAACTATGTTTACATCAAGATGCGGAACCGAGATCTGGTGAGGTTCCATGGAAAGATGTATGAATGGGATGGTGCATGTGTGACCTTCTGTATGGTGCAAACAATTTTACCGATTATTCCCACTGACCGCATGGATCAACACCATGTCGTCAAGATATAGCTCCCGCTACGATGATCACATCGCATTTCTACTGTTAGAATAATTATTATTTTTAAATTTATTTACTTATCTAAATTTGTTTGAGGTCTAAATTAGTTTGAGGTAGCGCCCCTCACTTCTGTAAGGGAGCCCCTAATTTTAATGCTTTTTTCGTGAAAACTCCCCTATGGCATGTATTATGGTCCTATTAATCTGGTCATAAAATAAGAGAATGTGGGCTGATTATGTATTTTCTATTTTTTAAGAATAAGTTATGCTCATTCAAAAGCAAGTCAAATCTCTGAAAATCCGGTTGACCGCCTAATAAAATAAGGCCTGTGTTCTATTCTTCCATGCTCATGGACCCACTCGTCATCGATACAACTGTTGCAACGAGTCAGCCACCGTCGACGCCGTCTGGTTAGCTGCCGCGTGGCAATGTGGGCTCCTCGCCCAACTCTTGCCTTGCCTCCACTCCCCTGGCCCCACTGTTACCATCATTTCTCCCAAAACCCTCTCCTAGCAGCTCCGGCGACGAAATCCCCGGCGCGGCACCGTAATCCTGTCCCCGGAGAAGACCGTCCTCTCTCCTCCGCTGCAGGTAGGCTGGTAAGTGCCGCTCGATTCCTAGTCCCCGGAGAAGATCGTCTGCTCTCCTCTCGCTTCAAAGGGAACCTTGCCGGCGTTCTTCCTAGATCGCCGGTGGTGGGCCTCGAGCACGTACGACGCCAATAGTCGCCTCCCTATTTTTCTTTGCTCTGCCGCGTACTCGATCTACGAGCATCTCCACTCGCCCCCACCCCCCTAAATGCGTGGCTCGCCGCGTGGCCCACTGTCAGCGGCACGACCGACGCTTCATCGTCTCCACTCGTCTCGTCTCCCGTGCCTAGTAATGGCGCTGCAAACGGAAACAACTTTGCAGCGGGGCAGCGAGCCGCCGTGTCACAACATGCGTAAGTGGGAAATGAATGCCATGTCGCGCGCTTCCTGCTGCTTCCCGCCCCTTCTCCTTCGTTTTCCCGCCCCGTTCCCGGCTATAAATAGCTCGTCGCCTCGACGGTAGGTTCACATCCTCCGACCGCCGGTAGAAAATGCCTCGCCGTCTCTTGACAACCTACGCCATTCTCCCTCGAGGCGGTTCCGGTGCGCCACCAGCACCACCACCCCCACCTCCACCGCTGCCGCAGGACCCAGCACCGCCACAGGGCGAGGAGGAGGAGGCCACCGCGGAACAGAGAGCGATCGTAGCGTCATTCGAGACGCAACGCCGTGACCGAGCGGTGCAGGAGCTCATGGCCGCCGAGAGGAGGGCGACAGCGGCAAGGCTGGCGGAGGACCATGCTGCCGCCCGTGCCGATGCCCACCGCTGCAACATCGAAGCGGCGAGGGCTGCGATGGCAGAGGCTGAGAGACGCCTCTTCCGGGCGGACGTGGCCGTAGGGCTCGCGAAGGTGGCGGCAGAGCGCCAGCGCCGCAAGCATCAGTACCCTCTCCCCTCCTTCAACGCATCGGCGCAGCGAGCGCAGGATCGCCGCACCTTCACCTCCTTCCTCGAGGAGGCCGAGCGCGACCGCCGCCAGCGCGCGGCGAAGGAGAACCGTCGCTGCCGCGGGATGGTTTTCGGCCGCCTATCCGATGACGGAGCTGGGCCGTCCAACGCTCCACCGCCAGCACCATCGGGCGCATCGGTAGCCGACGCTGCCGGCGAGGACTCCGAGGAAGACCACCTCTTTTAGTCTATTTCATATTTCGCTGTATTTTGTAAAAAAAATCTAAATTTCAATGAAATTTATGTAGTTTGCTGAATTTTGTCGAGTTTAAATTTTGGGATGGGGGGGCACGGCTGGGAAACCTCTGTACGCACTCTATTATTGTAGGGTAGTTGTCACTGGATATGGTAGTAGATTTCACTTCATACTGGCTATGGAATGAGGTACTGTCATTGCAAATTTTAGTAGCACATACTGCTAATTATAGCATAGTATATTATTCCAAGGAAATAGATGTCTGCACTAAATAGGTGCCCATTTCTTTCTAGAAAAACTTGCAAGTCTCCAGATGGACCCAACGATTGACCATATCGCTACTAAGGTGCAGGTTATACAAATTTCTATTTATGGCAATGGTGTTTTTAGGTGCTATACAACATTGTAATAAGCACAATATCTATTTTTAGGATGATGCCTGTACTAGCCGGAAGAACCGTTCTTTCGATTATTTCAAGAAATTTAAAATCAAGTATTCTTATGCTATCAAGAAATGCAAGAAACCCACAACCAATAGGGATTACCCTGAGACTATCTTCATTCACAGAGGTGTGAATCTGTCTAACATGGGTCTGATGATCTTTTAATACATTCTTATGGAGATCAAGATCACTAAGTAGTGCATTTCTTTCTAGGTCCCAAGATAACTGGTGACTTGGAATTCGACAAGCACTGTGTGTTTGCGAGCAATATCGATCTCACTGGTTGCCAGATTGCCGATCTCAATGCAATGGTTGCTAAACTGAGGCCAATAGTTCCATACTATATCTGTGAGATGAAGAAGTCACATGTCCTCCGTGGGAAGGCAAAAATGGTAATCTGCTTGACTCTTTTAATCTTCTTATGCACATGAATCTGTGTTCAAAAACTGACTGTATTTTTGTACTCCAGTACTTTTCAGCAAAGTACAACAATGCCCACCTCGTCCGCTATCTTCCATGCACCATTCCAATATATTGCGGTGAGCAAGATGGTTTCTATAATGTAAGCTTCACCCATCAGTGCAACGGTGTTGCCCAGATGACATCAAACCGGCCTAAGGTTCTCCAAAAAGCGTCGATAGAAGAAGGGAATGTGTGCATCTTCACCTTCTTGAATGTGGGGCATGAGGCTATGTCTGTTCATGTTGAAAAAATGTAGCCTATATGTTGCGCAGTTTCTATCAGTTAGTTAATTATGTTATTATATTATTGTGTCACCTGGTAGTCTAAACCATATGCCAATATGTTGCGCAGGCTATGATTACTTGCATTCTTCTCTGCATGCTTATACTCTATTTACTAAAACCATCTTGTTATGATGAAGTTCCTTAACTCGTACATGATTTTGTGAATTGAATTGTTTGTATTAACTGATTGCAACGTGTTGTGCTTTCTGTGATGCTCTGATGGTCAATATGTCTATAAATTAAGCTTAGTTGTATTCGAACACAAACAAAATTATCTAGTCCAGTGGCTAGATGGACTAGATAGATGGCATCCAAAATCTAGATAAGAGAATGCACAACGTAATAGCATATAGAATAACATGTCATACAAGTTTTACAACTCAAGCCTTAATATATATCATAAACCAGCCGATCAGAACTAGTACTAAAGCTTTAATATCTGGCATACAAGTTGAGTTGGTGTAGATGCATACACCACCAGATTAGTAGTTCAAGTTAACACTTAACTGGCTGACCTATCGGCATATCACTCAACAGATGGATAAACAGTACTTCCTTTTCATCTAGTTCAACCTCGAACACAGCCATGTCATCATCAGACATGCGTGAGGTGGTCACAAGCGTGCTCCAGTTACTTGTAATCTGGGCACGACCATCCTTGCCCATCCGAAGCTTGACGTAATGCACATCCTGCTCAGTTTCACCTTCAGGTGCATACAGGTCATCGGTGCAGGCTGGCACCATAATATCTCCTGCTTCCAGGTACTGCCTGAGATAGAGCTGGCTGTACGGCTTCGAAAATACCTGATATGATAGTATAGATACTAGGGTGTCAGTTGAGCAAACACGTTAATATTCACTGTGCACAACGAAATCTTACCATCTTTGACTTCCCTTTAGCTGTCAGAGACTTCTTGACAGAGCAGACATACAAAGGGATCACCGGATTATCACTATCAAGCCTCCGTGAGAGCAATTTGAGAATGCCAATCCTTGCATAAGACATTGGTACATCATTTTCGTAAACGATGTTGTTTAGCTCCCAAGGTGCTAGGTCAAGAGCCCCCCCTTTTATACCCCTAACGATGGGACCTACATGAATTATTTCATGAATGAGATATATGTCCAAAATATATGTCCAAAACGAGGGTTAAAAAGTGAAAAATTCTTTTTCTTCCAGATAAACAACGAGAAAGTATCCGGTAGAAACCAGTTTACAATGGAAACTTGGAACCCAAAATATATGCCACCGGATTTGATATGTACGAACCAGATGAGATACAACCCACACAATGGAATCTTACCAGAACACGCCCGCCTCACTTATTCCATGTTTGTGTGCAACCCCTGCTCAATCCTCCCTCTCTCAACATTACCCCTGAATCCATACAGTATCTGTAGGTGAAACCAGCGAACGGGATGATGGCACGGAGGCCGGTGATGGCGAGCTCTACCTCTAGATAGCCATGGAGGGCAGATCGACACTGTCCTCATCCAATTTATTCCTAAACGACGACGAACTTACCTCTAAGCCCGTAACTTCAAGGTCGTTGGCATTCATGACGACAGCAAGAAGGACAATGTCGATCTGGATCCGTGAGTCTCAATCAAGCCAAACTGGGAGAGGAAACTGCCATCGCCGGTCTTCTTGTTGACGCATCTTTTGTTCCCGCATCAAAGTCACCAGCCTCTCAGCACACGGGGTGACAGAGAAATTAGATGAGGAATCAAAAAGTCCACGAGGAGAAGATGACCTCTCAAAGCACTTCACATCCAAAATCTTTAAAGTGTTAGATGTATATATTTGTATATTGTAGTTTCCCCATATGTTAGGGGGTTTCCTGCATATTTGCACCTATACCTGTACTATATATTGTGGCATTTGGCCCCCAGATAATACAACTTGTCTATTCCTAAAACGGTATCAAAGCACAGTTTTAGGGTTTCTGTGACCGTCGCCGCCACCGCCGCCAGCTCACCCCGGCTCAGTTGCTAGCCGGTTCCCATACTGGCCGCGGTTGCCGTCTCCCCGTCGTCTGACCTGCCCATCCCCGCCCGTCGTCTTGGTCAGTCCGATCTCACTTGGATCGGCCGCAATCTGCCTCCTGTTTGCAATCGGGCTGCCCCCTGCTTGGAATCGTGCGGTCTCAGGCCTCGTCCCCGCCAACGCCGTGCGCCACTTGCTCATACGCTCGAGTCCGCCCGCCTCGAAGACTCTGCCCCTGTGAGATCGGGAATCGGCCGTGTCTGGCCGCGTCTGCCACTTGCGCCTGTCCGGCCTCGGCCGCCTTCCCCGCCCTGCTTGTCCCGCCCGCCAGCGCTTGTTCTCGTCCGGGTGCCAGGCCCGTAGCTGCTCTCGATCGCCGGTTCGCTTTGGCTCTCGATCGGCCGCAGCCTTGTGGTTCCTGGATCGGCCGCCATCTCGTGGTGGTATCTGGCCGCACCGATTTGCTTCCTACTGTTGGGAATTGGTAGGCCTACTGCCGATCTTCTTCTTGCTGCTGCTCGATCGGGCTCGCCTCAGCCTTCTGCCATCGATCTATCCTGCTTCTGAGCGTTGACTGCCTAGTTGGTAAAAAAAAGAAAAAAAAAGAGAGAGAAAAAAAAGAAAAAAGAGAGAGATGTCTTCCTCATCGGGCTATGTTGCGATTCCTCGCTGACCGGTGATTTTTGATGGCGCGAATTACCCTGATTTTGCCGCCTTTATGCACGTTCACATGCGCGGTCTCCGTTTGTGGGGTGTGTTCTCCGGCGAGGTCTCCTGTCCGCCGAGCCCTACTCCTCATGTGGCTCCTATCCCACCGACGCCGGTTGTTCTCGGCAATGGTGCTTCTCAAGAGGCCAAGGATGCTGCTAAGAGTGCCGATGATAGTGCTGTTGCTGCCTATGAGCTGAAGCTCAAACAGTACTCTGATGATCTTGAGACCTATCGGCTGGATCTGGCCGCCTACACTCAGTGGATGGATGAGGATGCTTGTGCTGTTGCTGTTCTCACTTCCAGCGTTCTGCCCCAGTATGCTTCTGAGTTCATGGGTCTTCCTACTGTTGCTGCTCAGTGGGCTCATCTCCGTCAGCGCTATCAGCCATCTAGGGATGCTCTTTACCTGTCTGTGGTTCGCCAGGAGCATGGTCTTCAGCAGGGTGGTTCCATTATTGATGAGTTCTATACTCAGAGTGCTGCTATCTGGCGTCAGCTTGACTCTCTTCGTACTGCTGTTTGTGGCACATGCTCGTGCTGCCAGATTGTGCGCTCAGATTTGGAGTTTCAGCGTGTCTATGAGTTCCTGTCTCGGCTTCGCAAGGAGTTCGAGCCCCGCTGCGCTCAGCTGCTTGCCCGTGGTCGTGTTCCGCTCTCTGAGGTAATGTCTGAGCTTCGGGCTGAGGAGACTCATCTCCGTGGTGCTGGTCTTCTTGAGGTTCCGTCTGTGCTTGCTGCTCGTGGTCCTCCTCTGCGTCTGCCCCCTCGACTTAGCCGCGATCTTTAGTGCCGCCGATACCCACTCCTCCGGGTCAGGGCCAGATTCAGCACGAGCAGCACCGTGGTCAGGGTCGTCGTCCTCCTCGCCACTGCACCTACTGCAACAAGGATGGTCACACTTGGGCCTCCTGTTATACGAGGGATCCCAGTTTGCGTCCGCAGTCCCAGGCTCGTGTGCAGTCTGGCTCTTCAGGATCTTCTGCCGTTGCCCTCTCTGATCAGGACATTATCAGGAGTCTTCGTGGTCTGCTCGCTACTCCAGGCTCTTCTTCGATGGGCACTGCTGGTTCTGTGACTGACTCTTCTGGCACTGCGCGACCACCACCTTATCCACCGTCAGGTATATCCCCGTGGTATCTGGATTCTGGAGCTTCTTTTCATATGACCTCTGATTCTTCTCTTCTGTCCGCTATTCGCTCTCTCATTTCTCCTGTCCATGTTCTCATGGCTGATGGTACCTCTCTTTCTGTCTCTAGTCGGGGCACTCTTTCTACTTCTTCTTTTTCTGTTCCTGATATTTCTCATGTTCCTCGTCTTAAGATGAACCTATTCTCTGCTAGTTAGCTCACTAACTGTGGTTGTCGCGTCATTCTTGATGCTGATTCTTGTGCTGTTCAGGATCGTCGCACACAGGCCCTGGTTGGAGCTGGCCCTCGCAGCCGTGACGCTCCAGGGCTTTGGGAGTTAGACTGGCTTCGTGTTCCTTCCGCTGCCACTTCACCTGCCAGTTCTCCTGCGGCTGTGGCCTCCGCCACCAACTCTTTTCAGCAGTGGCATCATCGTCTTGGTCACCTTTGTGGCTCTCGCCTGTCGTCATTAGTTTATCGTGGTCTTCTAGGGTCTGTCTCAGGAGATGTGTCTTTAAATTGTCAGGGCTGTAGGTTAGGCAAACAGATTTAGCTACCCTATCCTACTAGTGCGTCTGTATCTCAGCGACCTTTTGATTTGGTTCATTCAGATGTTTGGGGTTCGGCTCCTTTCACTTCGAAAGGGGGCCATCGATACTATATTTTATTCATAGATAATTTTTCCCGGTACACTTGGTTGTATTTTATGCGCTCTCGCAGCGAGGTGCTCTCCATATATCAGTGTTTTGCAGCCATGGTCCGCACTCAGTATTCTACACCCATTCGTGTGTTTCGTGCTGACTCTGCTGGTGAGTATATCTCCCAGCTGTTGCGTGGTGTTCTTGCTGAGCAGGGCACTCTCGCTCAGTTCTCCTGTCCCGGTGCGCATGCCCAGAATGGCGTTGCTGAGCGTAAGCATTGCCATCTTCTTGAGACCACCCGTGCCATGATGATTGCTTCTTCCCTACCGCCGCATTTCTGGGCTGAGGCTGTCGCTACGTCGGCCTACCTCATTAACATTCAGCCTTCTGCCGCTCTGCAGGGTGGTATACCTCTCGCGCATCTATCTGGTCATTCTCCAGACTACTCGATGCTTCGCTTCTTTGGTTGTGTTTGCTATGTTCTCCTTCCCCCTCGTGAACGCACCAAACTGACCGCTCAGTCTGTTGAGTGTGTTTTTCTTGGATACAGTGATGAGCATAAGGGCTATCGCTGTTGGGACCCCGTTGGTCATCGGATGCGCATCTCTCGTGATGTCACTTTTGATGAGACGCGTCCTTTCTATCCTGGTCCCATCGCAGGTACCTACCCGGTGGAAGATATATCTTTTCTTCTTTTTCCTGACACACCTCCTTCTGCTCCTATTGTTTCTTCTTCAGAACCCACTCTCGCTGATGTCTCTTCTTCGATACCTTCGTCCTCTGCTCCACCTAGTTCCCCTAGTTCTCCTCGTTCTCTGGTTTCGGAGCCTTCCTCTGCTATTCCTTCTTCCTCTTCTTCTGATGAGTCATCTTCCGCTGATGAGCTTCCCTCTACTCGTCCTGTTCGTCAGCGTCGTGCCCCAGACCGTTACTCTCCTAGTCAGTACGGTCTTTCTATTGCCTCCGAGCCGACTTCTTATCGGGATGCTGAGCGTCATCCTGAATGGCAGCTTGCCATGGCTGAGGAGATTGCTGCGCTTGAGCGCACTGGCACCTGGGATCTTGTTTCTCCCCTTCCCGGTGTTCGTCCTATCACATGTAAGTGGGTCTATAAAATTAAGATCCGCTCTGATGGATCTCTTGAGCGCTATAAAGCGCGTCTTGTGGCTCGTGGCTTTCAGCAGGAGCACGGCCATGACTATGATGAGACCTTTGCCCCTGTGGCTCATATGACCACTTTGCACACTCTTCTTGCTGTCGCTTCTGTTCGACACTGGTCTATGTCTCAGCTTGATGTTCAGAACGCATTCCTCAATGGAGAGTTGAGTGAGGAGGTTTACATGCAACCTCCTCCTGGGTATTCTGTTCCCGATGGGATGGTTTGTCGTCTTCGACGTTCTCTTTATGTCCTGAAATAGGCCCCTCGTGCCTGGTTTGAGCGCTTTGCCTCTGTGGTAACTGCTGTTGGTTTCTCTCCCAGCGCTCATGATCCAACGCTGTTTGTTCACACTTCTCCTCGTGGACGCACTCTTCTCCTTCTCTATGTTGATGATATGATCATTACTGATGATGATCCTGAGTATATTGCCTTTGTTAAGGCTCATCTTCGTGATCAGTTTCTTATGACTGATCTTGGTCCTCTCCGCTACTTTCTTGGGATTGAGGTTTCCTCCACTTCTGATGGCTTTTCTATCTCCCAGGAAAAGTATATTCAGGATCTTCTTGCTCGTGCTGCTCTTGGGGATGAGCGCACTGTTGAGACTCCTATGGAGCTTAATGTTAAGCTTTGTCCTACTAATGGTGATCCTCTTCCTGACCCGATGCGTTATCGCCATCTTGTTGGGAGTCTTGTTTATCTTGCTGTCACTCGTCCTAACATATCTTATCCTGTTCATATTCTGAGTCAGTTTGTTTCCGCTCCTACCACTGTTCACTATAGTCATCTCCTTCGTGTTCTTTGCTATCTTCGTGGCACGATCACTCGTTGTCTTTTCTTTCCTTGTTCCAGCTCTCTCCAGCTCCAGTGCTACTCAGATGCTACATGGGCGAGTGATCCTACAGATCGTCGTTCACTTTCTGCTTACTGTGTGTTTCTTGGTGGTTCGCTCATTGCTTGGAAGACAAAGAAACAAACAGCGGTTTCCCGTTCGAGTGTTGAGGCTGAGTTGCGAGCTATGGCCTTGTTGACTGCTGAGGTGACCTAGTTACGGTGGTTGCTTGCGGATTTTGGGGTCTCTGTTACGACACCCACTCCAGTTTTGTCTGACAGTACATGTGCTATCAGTATTGCACGTGATCCGGTAAAGCATGAGCTTACCAAGCATATTGGTGTTGATGCTTTTTATACACATGCTCAGGTGCAGGCTCAGGTTATTGCGCTTCAGTATGTGCCTTTCGAGTTACAGTTGGCGGACTTCTTTACAAAGGCACAGACTAGAGCGCAACATGACTTCTTACTCTCCAAACTCAGTGTTGTGGATCCACCATGAGTTTGAGGGGGGGGGGTGTTAGATGTATATATTTGTATATTATAGTTTCCCCATATGTTAGGGGGTTTTCTGCATATTTGTACATGTACCTGTACTATATATTGTGGCATTTGGCCCCCAGATAATACAACTTGTCTATTCCTAACATAAAGGATAAACAAATTTGATGCAATTGAGAAGAACAGAGATCATGCTAGATGTTCAGCTGGTGCGCCAAGGCACGGTCATTCTCGCCGACGAGCAACTCCAATCTTTCGTACCTGTAGAACAGAGTTTAGGCACTTGAGTTTTAAAGATAGAGTAAGAAAGGGGTTTTCTACAAATATACAGGCAGGCGTGCGGGCATTTTCTTGCAAAGTATTCAATGCATCTTGGTTACAGATCTTGTCCACACATTCCACATCCAACGACCCACATTGAAGTTTCCAGATTTCTACTCGGTACCGGTTTCCACCGGATACTTTCTCATAAACAACTGAGGGTTAAAAAAATGAACTCATCTGATTTTTTATAAAAAAATGAACAAATTTTAAATCGGAACAAAAATCAAATCAGAACAAAATGAAAATGGTAAAAAAATCAAATTGGAACAAATTTCATGAAACAAATTTCAAAATAAAACAAAATTCAAATTGGAACAAATAGGAAATTTTGAAATTTGAACGGATTTCATTTTTTTTAAATGAAATCTAAACAGATTCAAATTTTAAACAAATTCAAAATTTGAATGGATTTCAAATTTTGAACGATTTTCCAAATTTGTGAGAATTTCGAATTTTGAACAAAAATCTAATTTAACGAAATTTAAACAAAAATAGAATTTGAACAAAAATCTGAACGGATTTCAAATTTTGAATTGATTTCATAATTTAAGTGAAAATCGAATTTTGTAATTTGAATAAAAATTTCAAATTTGAATATTTGAAAAAAAATTATAAAAGAAAAACAAAGAAACTAAACTGAAAAAGTAAATAAAGAAAAGAAAAAAGAAAAATGAACGAAAAATAGGGACCCGACCAGATCGGCACTAGTGGGCCGGCCCACACCGCGCGGGGGTGTGCAGCGCGGTGCAAGCGCCAACCTGGTCGGAGCATAGGATTCGCCGTAAATCTGGAGGTCCTATTACTCGCGCGTTTGCGGGGCTGATAAACGCACGCCCGTGGGTTTGCCCCTAATGGGCCGCTCAGATGCGACCCATATAAACAGGCAGTGTTTTTTTTCGATTTTATCTTTTTATTGTTTTATTTTACAGAATAATCAGATCTTGGAAAAATATTTAAATTAGAAAATAGTTCAGATTTTTAAAAATTTCAAATTAGAAAATGTTCAAAACTTTATTTTTTTAAATTCGAAATTTGTTCAATTTTCGAACTTGGTTAAAAATCAAAATTTGTTCAAAATTATTCACGATCGCCATCATGAATAAGACGTCGTCTAGCATACCATATAGCCCATAGGGTCACTGCCATTTCCACAAATGCCTCGTGGCTCAGTGAGTCCATCATGGTGAAGAGCCACTGTTTGGAAGATGGTTCCTCTGTCATTACCATGTGTTGAGTTGTTTCCTCATTGATCAGAGTCCATACGCATCGCGATATAGTGCAGTTTAGGAGAGTGCCGCCAAGAGTCTTCCTGCCCACAGATAGAACATATATATGTTTGTCTGAGCCATATGTCGATGATGCCTCACATCGCCCGTGGGTAGCGATTGGTGAGATAATCTCCACAAGAATATCCACAATTTTGAGGGCACCTAAACCTTCCACAGTTTGGTCCAACATTTCTCCTCTCGTGCTTGATTCGAACCTGCAGACTTCCCCTCCAACCAGTCCTCTCACCTTTTCTTGGTACTGATGAGCATTCTATAGACTGAGCGGACTGTCAAAATTCCAGACTTTCCATAATGCCAATCCCATAAATCTGAGCTACGCCTGGTACTTAGCGGGATTTTGCATATGCTTTCAACATCCATCGGTAAGAACCACTTATCCAATTCAAGTTTGTTCCATTCCGATGAAGCACCAATGATGAAATCACTAACCCGGGTAGGTGGATCCTGTTTAGTGCATGTGATCGGCCGCAGCATATGATCACGCGGGATCCAATTGTGGTTCCATGCATGTGTGCTTTCCTCGGTTCCAATCTTTCTTACTAGACCTTGCACCAAAGCATCCCGACCCTCAATCGGCGCATGCCATACCTGAGATGGATGTGTGCCACAAGTCGCCTCCAAGATATCCATGTTTGGGAAATAGACAACCTTCAAAATCCTTGCGCTGAGTGATTCAGACTCTAGAGTAATCGCCAGACCTGTCGAGCTAGCAAAGCCAAGTTAAATAGCTCAATGTATCTAGGCCACTTGTATATTTCGGTGAGCACATCACCTCTTAGGAGACCCAATGCAGTTTTCGTTCTCCTTTCTTGCTTCCCCACCAAAAATTCTGAAGCAAAGAATTGATATGTTTGCATAGACCTTGCGCCAGTTTAAAGCAGGACATCGAGAAAGTCGGAATTTCCTGTGCCACTGATTTTTATTAAGACCTCCTTACCTCCTGCCGAGAGAAATTGTTTGAGCCAACCCTGGACTCTCTTCCAAACCCTATCCATAAGATACTTAAATGCCCCATTCAGTGATTGACCCACATCAGAAGGCATACCTAGATACTTTTCATTAAGAGTTTCATTATGTACCTGAAGAATAGTCTTGACTGCTTATCTAGTGCTTTCGCGGCACCCTTTCTAAAAAACACGAGGACTTATCGAGATTGATACGCTGCCCCGATGCTTCATAGTATTTATCAAGAAGCTCCTTGATACCCCCCCCCCCCCCTTTATTTGCTCTAAAAAACAGCAAGCTATCATCGGCAAAAGAAGATTGTTAACTACCGGAGCAATGGATGCCACCATGATCCCTTGTAAGTGCGATAACTGACGACTTTTTCTTAGGAGGCCTCAAAGGCCCTCTACTGCAATCAGAAACAAATATGGCGAGATTGGATCTCCTTGGCGAATCCCTCGAGATGGATGAAACTCTTCAAGTGGAGAACTATTGAAGAGAAGTGAGAAAGAAACCGATTATACCATTCACATAATTAACTGTACCCATCGGTCGTGAAAGCCTATGCGGATCATGATAGCTTTTAAATAACTCCACTCCACACGGTCACATGCCTTCCGCATATCTATCTTAAGTGCACATTGTTGATATTTCTTGGCTGCATTCCTCTCTATGAAGTGCAAGCACTCATATGCCGTTATAATATTATCCGTAATCAACCTTTCCGGGACAAAGGCAGATTGCTCCTCAGAAATAATCTTCGGCAAGGCTAATAGGCCGAAACTGACCTAACTGATCTTCTGGTTCTGTAACCTTTGGTATGAGGACAATGAATGTTTTGTTTATGCCCTCTAGGCTGTCCTCACCCCGAAGCACTTCAACACTGCCCGTGTAACCTCCTCTGTTATATACTGATGTTTTCTCCCCAGTTGTGAAGCATACTTCTATTCGTGCTTTCTTTGGTATTGTTGCTATGCATGATCTTGAGCTTGAGCAGCTAGATGTTAAGACTGCTTTTCTGCATGGCGAATTGGAGAAGGAGATATACATGGACCAGCCTGAAGATTTCGTTGTGCCTGGCAAGGAGGATCTTGTTTGCAAGTTGAAGAGATCCCTTTATGGTCTGAAACAGTCGCCACGACAATGGTATAAAAGGTTTGATTCATTTATGCTAGCACATGGTTTTAAGAGATCTCAGTATGATAGCTGTGTGTACATCAAGTTTGTTAATGGATCACCTATTTATTTGCTGCTATATGTTGATGATATGTTGATTGCTGCCAAGAGCATGAAAGAGATCACTACTTTAAAGGCTCAATTAAGTAGTGAGTTTGAGATGAAAGATCTTGGTTCTGCTAAGAAAATACTAGGCATGGAAATTAAGAGGGACAGAAAGTCTAGTTTGCTATTTCTTAGTCAAGAAAAATACATTGAGAAAGTTCTTCATCGTTTTAATATGCATGATGCAAAGTTTGTTAGTACACCTATTGCTTCTCACTTCAAGTTGTCAGCTTTGCAATGTCCTACTTCTGAAGATGATATTGAGTACATGTCACGAGTTCCTTATTCTAGTGCTGTTGGTTCCTTGATGTATGCCATGGTTTGTTCCCGGCCTGATCTGTCACATGCTATGAGTTTGGTCAGTCAATACATGGCTAATCCTGGTAAAGAACATTGGAATGCTATTCAGTGTATTTTCAGGTACCTTCGCGGCACATCTAAAGCTTGTTTGAAGTTTGGCAGGACTGGTGGGGGACTCGTAGGCTATGTGGATTTAGATTATGTTGCCGACTTGGATAAGAGGAGGTCCCTCACAGGTTATGTGTTTACTGTTGGTGGATGTGCTGTTAGCTGGAGGGCTACCTTGCAGGATGTTTCAGCACAATCTACAACTGAGGCTGAGTACATGGCTATCAATGAAGCATGTAAAGAGGCTGTTTGGCTGAAAGGTCTGTTTGCTGAGCTTTGTGGAGATGATTCTTGCATTAAGTTATTTTGTGACAGTCAAAGTGCTATTTATCTTACTAAAGATCAGATGTTCCATGAGAGGACAAAGCACATTGATATTAAGTACCACTATGTTCGCCACGTGGTTGCACAAGGTAAATTGCAGGTATGTAAGATTAGTACTCATGATAATCCTGCTGATATGATGACAAAGCCTGTTCCTGTTGCTAAGTTTGAGCTTTGCTCAAGCTTAGTTGGTATAACTGTTTAGCCCAAGTGGCTGTTTGGATCGTTGTCACCGTCTATATATACTCCTTGTAAGCCGCCGGCTAGGGTTCATCGCATCTTAAGATAGCCCACGACGTTTGTAAACATACACCCAATATAGTGAAGTTTTGCTGGCTGGCGCCCGTGGTTTTTACCTCTCTTTGTTGGAGAGGGTTTTCCACGTTAAAATCTTTTGTCTCCGTGCTGTGATTTCTTTTGCGTTCTTCGTTATTGCCTATCGCTTTTATAACATCCTTCCCGCAAAGATACCAATGACGCTAGAAAAAATGCGCAGGAAACCCGTCTGGTCCAGGTGCTTTCGTCGGGAACATCTGGAACAAGGCGGTCTTAATCTCCTTTTATTTAAAAGGTGCAATGTGCTTGGAATTCATATCCATTGTTACTGACACTGGCACTGAATCAAGAACTTCCTGCATATTGCACGTCCCCTACGATGTATAGAGGCCATCATAGAACTCCCTTGTCATCCGCTGCACGTCCCCATAATCCTCGGTTACCGTCCCATCTGGACGTTTTATACGGTAATTTTATTCTTTTTCTTACGTCGGCTCACTCGCTGATGGAAAAGGGGGACATTCTTGTCTCCTTCTGACAGCCATTGAACCCTTGATCGGACGGAGCACCAGGGAGCACGGACGGCTCACTCGCTCATTAGCTCCCTGGTGCTCCTCCCTCTGGAGGACATCCGTTTGTATTTAGGTGGTCGCCGAGTTTCGGGAGGTCTTATGTCCCGTCCGTGCGGTTCGCCCGAATGGGCTGGCCCATTACAACGGTTTGTTACCTTACGTGAACGCTGCAGGTTCTTTTTAGTTTTTCCTATTGTTCCTGGTTTATAGGTATTCCAAAAAAGTTCAGATTTTCAAAGAAAAGTTTAGTTTTAGAAAGATAAAATTCGAAAAATTTAATTTTTTAAAAATATTAAAATTTGTAATTTGTTCAAATTAGAAATTTATTCGCATTTGAAAAGTTTTCGGATACAACGTTTGTTCGGATTCGCAATTTGTTCGTATATGAAATTTGTTCGGGTTTGATATTTATTCAGATTTGAAATTTCTTTGGATTTTTAGAAGTTCAAATTTGAAATGTTTAGAATTTAAAAAAGAAATAGAAAGTCAAAATCGAAAGAAAAGCAGAAACAAGAAAAAACCAAAAAAGAACAGAAATCCAACGGTAAAATCAGGAAAACCATAAGTCCATCACGTTAACGGGTCGAGGTCCAAAATGCCACCCGCACGGGCATGGTGGATTGCGTCCCGCAACGTGTGGACAATAGGAAATCTGTCGAGTTTGTTGGGATCGGCCCATGCAGTCTTCCTGTATCCAAGTGCATGTTTACTTGTGGGAGACATCGTCTTTGATAGGGGTGCAATCTACCATATCCTTTGCCGTATTTTTTCAGATTTGGATCGAAACAGATATTAGTCATTGTGGACCAAAAAT
This sequence comes from Dactylis glomerata, assembly GCA_007115705.1. Classification (NCBI taxonomy): domain Eukaryota; kingdom Viridiplantae; phylum Streptophyta; class Magnoliopsida; order Poales; family Poaceae; genus Dactylis; species Dactylis glomerata. The sequence continues at coordinate 1,591,018 of QXEO01000124.1, read as the reverse complement.
TTCAATCAAAACGGTGCGGATCCGAACCAAAAACAAAAAAAGACGGATAAATACTCATAGTGGACATATAATAATAGTTCTAGCAATACTTGTGGGAGATTTATCCTTTCAAGTTCATATGAGTCATTTATAGTTAATAAAATAGATATAATTTAGTCTAAACCTAAACATTGACAAGATAAACTAAATAGGATATTAGAAATTTAGAAGGCGTGATTGCCAAACAAACTTGGTAACTCAACAAATACTAACTCTATGAGACTGACCTTGACTTCTGACGAGAAAATTGGATTATCCGGTTCAACACATTTAGATAATCCAAATTGAATTTTCGATAACCAAATCCGCATGCAACAATATTTGGGGCACCTCTTCAGAATCGGATAGACATATCCACCGGATTATGTAAAATCGGATATAGATACGTTATAAATGGATTTGGAGCCAAATTTGATGTGGAAATTATCATATCCTTTTACACCCTTGGCCGTCGACGTCCGCTGGTTTTCTTACGCATGTAGGAATACATTACGTGCGTGTAAATCCATTTGTTATTCAAACGCAAGCCGCACCTCGTCTAAGCAAGCAGAGCAAAGCTGAAGTGCCGTGGCTTGAAGTTACATTCTGCATACATGCTTTTGCACGAGCGCTGCTGTGTGCAGATCAAAGGATAAGAAACCTAGTAGTACGATTTAGGCGACAAAAACACTCGATACAAAGATCCTATATCACTAGGAAACATCTCTGCTGTCTCCTGATTCCTGCACAAACTTGCTGTATACCCAATCAGCTAGGTCAAAGACTGTAAGTTAACAAAGACAAATAACCAATTAGGAGTGGTTAACCGCTATGCCTTAATGTACGGTCTAAGCATCCGATTCCATTCTCCACTACACTCTCAGCTGAGCTCCCCGCACGTAGTTTCCTACAGCACTTCTCTATTCATCTTCTCTACACCACTAATATTCAGAAGAAACTGTTTGCTCCAAAAATATTCAGAGAAAGAAGATCTAGTCGATCGTCAAAGCGAAAAATAAAAGAACACTAGGAGTATCATTTATTCAGAGAACACGAACACGTTTCCTGTGCCTTTGCCATATTAAACTCGCGCGCACGATCGCAGCAGATAGGATTTTCAGGTCGCGGCGACCGACGATCTCGGCCGACAAATTGCCCGAGCCGGCGACCGAAAATGGAATAACCGGATTAACAAGCACCACCGTGTCCGGTCGTTGTTCCACATACAGAAGCTCCCACGACAAATTCCTTCACACGGACGGATTGACGGACGAACGGACGGACAATCTTGTTCGTGCAAGCACACCTGCACTACACGAGCAGAATTTTATTTGGACCATGCTTCTTCAGATGCACGCATGGTTTCGTCAAAGTTTCAGCGCTGCTGTTCCAATCAGCAACCAGATACTGCAACTACCCTATTCTTCGATATTCCTGAGTATACAGGAGGACCATATGTGCCATTTTTATTGTGATCTTGCTTGCTCGCTGCAAGCTGCTAGCTATAGAACTTAATTAGAAGAACGCAGTCTTGTCCAATTCCGATGCGATGTCCATTGTGCATAGCTTAGCTCCTCGCACGTAGCTTCCAAGTGCCCAGAACAATGAATTGCAATCCATATCCATTGCACCAGACCTGAAATTTGCACGTACGGCAAGTAAAGACGGACGCGGCATCGATCGATCGATCGTCGGTTATGAATAAAAGCTAATCATATGTATTCAATTCGTAGCCGCGCGCACGCACGGGTTAGGAGCACGGTTCTTGTCTAATTGATTGGTAGTATCTTCGCTAGTAGTAGACCACTGTGCACCATTACACACCTCTTTTTGTCTCGAGGCGTCTGAAGAAACCTGAACTTCTCCTGAAGCTTCCTGCTTGCTTCGCGTCCTAGTTCAGCGCGGTTGGTACAGTCACATCCATCGATCGCGTCGCTTAATTGGATTTCTTATAGTAACACATAAACAATTCGATTTTCTTTATGTGATCTCTGTTAGAGACTATTTTGTGCGGTCCTGTTCATGATTGATTGAATTGGGACGGTGCAAAATTTCTTTCGGAGATCGATGTGATGGAATCGGGAGCTGCCATCAGCTGCGTTTACTGCACACTGTAGTGTGTTATTGTTAATTTGGACAGGGGAGCTAATTTGATCGAGTGGACATCGTGTTAGGGCGTCGTCTTCTACCTCGGGACCCACTCTCGCTGCACCTATACAATGCTCTACGTACTCGATCGCCAGGGACTTCCATCCATATGTACTAGTATGTATAGATCCACGATGTGATCGCTGCGACGATACGTTTTTTACGGTTCTGAAGCTGACCTACGATCAGCCACTGCTAGCTAGTCCATCTCTCTATCAAGAAGCAACGATTCATCAACTGATACGATGGAGAGGGGTCAGTGAAAACTGAGGTGTCAATCGTAAGAATAGGGTGATTGGCGATCCAAATGTTCTCTGATCACATGGAATCGAAAAATCCTTTGGATGGATCACCTAGGACAGCTGCTGGAGCTCAGCACGGCGGCCGAGCCTCGATGTCGTACATGCAATCTCACCCTGAGGATGATTCGGTGCATGTGGTGATCGGCTAAAGATGAGGCTCTGGCTGTGAAGCATTGTGTTGCTGCTGCTGCTCTCCCTGATGCTTGATGTGTCGAGAACTGTTAGTTTGTTTCTATTTGTTTGAGTAGGTGGTCTCTGGACACCGTTGCAGTGCTGTAATAATCTAAGACTGTAGTTTCGTTGTAGTTTCCTTTTCGTTAAGACTGTGTGTGGTGTTTTGTCTGTAAGACGCTGTGGTTTCGTTATTCGTAATGGAACCGAGGAGCGTTCTCTGTTAGTCTAAAAAAAAAAAATGGAATCGAAAGCCTCTGCTTGCTTACATCTGCAAGTTTTCCTTAAAAAAGAAGTGCTGTTTACCACTCCGTGGAAGCAAAGCATGCACTTTACATTGTCAACAATTAGCAGCAGCAGCTTTCCCGCATTTAAATCGTTTCACGAGCTCTCTCCATCAGCCATTACCATTGACGTAAGAGCTGTATAATAGCATTATAATCTAGGAGCCAAAGCCAAATTAAAGGCAAACGAACTGACGCGTAAGTCTGAACTCCATACACTAGGAGGCACTAGAACAGTGGAGCGCAAGACAGCAGTATACTTATTGACACGTGACGCACACGGTGCAATTTGGCGTCCAACTCGCCGGTCACCGGACGGGGACATGCAATCTCGCTCCCACCGTTGCTTTCGGCGTTAAACTTCCATCTCTTGGCACCACCTCACCGGTCACTGCTTCGTTGACAGCGATCACTTACCAGAACCAAGTGGGACAGAAGAACAATTGAACACCAGTAACCCCCTGAAAAAACCTCACTAATCACGGCGTAAATTACAGTAACAAATGTTGGATGGAGTGTTGCACTGAAGCTTTGGCATTGTTGCAACGGAGCTTTGGCGTCGTGTTTTGGCCAGTGAACCCTCGGAATCATCACTCATCAGTCCGATTCTCGATCGGAACCCAATGATTGCAGGCTGCCCTACAAATTAAGCCAGAGGTCCAGAGGGCAGTACTGCAGCAGTGCACCTGACGACTCTCTGTTCCCAGTACAGGCTCGAGCTAGCTAGCAGCCGTACCGTACGCGCCCTCCCTCCCAGGACCGATCGGGCGGTGGCCGGCACGCGGCTGATCGCTGCGTGGCACCAGCCAGCAGTACGTTGCAGCGCCGGCAAGGCAGTGCGGGCCGTTTCGACGTCGACGCCGGCGGTCCGGATCGAGAGCGAACCCGATCGAACGGCTTCGGCGGAGGATGTTTCAGTAAGACAAGTGTCTGAAGAGTTCACGCACGCAGTACAGGCAGGCGTAGAAGCAACATGCCCTTGATCCAGTGTGACTTGGATGGATACTGCGAGGGTGCCGTCGATGCTTTGGGGCTGGCATTGTTGTTTTTTTTGAACGGGTAAGGTCCTGAAGTACCTGGAGTTTCATTCCAGTAGGGGGCATACAATTACAAGGAGGTCCAACAAAGAAAGTAGAATTACAACCATACCATTTTGCACATAACACCCTAACAAAGATTGCCAAAAACGCATTCGAGTCCTTGCTTGCTGCCAGCGACAAACAACGTCAAGGTAGCGCCACCTCTGCTCCAACCGGGGACGAAACCAGTTGGTTGACCGAGGGACATCAGTGCTACTCCGCCGCCGAGGAAGATCCTCCTGAGGAGGAAGGAAGAGCTCACACAACCAATGTTGTCGAGCACGGTGTGGCCACCCACCTGGCCTTGGATAGCGGCGGCAACACATCACCGTAGCTTGGAGTACGCAGCGGGGAGAAGAAACTCTATAAGCTCCCCAGATCCCCACCCATGTCCAGCAGCCCACTGCATGCTCGCACACATCTCCTCATCGCCACGGCAGGCCAGGTGGGTAGAAACAGCAAGAGGGCGACCAGAAGGGCGAGGGCCACGCTCGAAGAAAAGGGAGCCAACCGCCCTCCTCTGCATCGCCTCCTTCTTCCGCTTGCCCCCACGGCCGGATGGAAGAAGATACGCAGATGAAGTGGACAAAAAACGACCGCTGCATAGGATCACACATACACGCCATGGCAGAGACACTCCCTCTGCCTCTAGCACCTAGCGCCCAAGCAAGCGTCATCTCCTTCCCCTCGCCTCCACAGCTGGTCAAAGGAATATGGAGCAGATTAGGGAGAACTAGGCAGAGGAAGAAGCCGACGACCACACCTTTATTGAAGGAAGCAGTGGCAACCGAAGAGGATTCTAGATTCAATCGGTGAAGCTTGGACGCCGCTCCAGTAAACCTAGAGCCCAGATCTGGGTGCCAGATCCGGAGTCCGGAGCTCCAACTTCAGGCAAGAAGCCCGCACCTAAGGCCAAACGGTCCCTACAACTACTACTAGGAACCCTAACTACTCTGGCACCTCCCCATGCCTAGCTTCGGCCGGCTAATCCAGAGGAGAGGCCATAGGTGAGGCCCGGTCTGCAGTGGGGAAGGAGTAGTTATCGTTCACTAAGGCCTCGTTTGGTAGAAGGGTTTCATTGTGTTTTTTAGGGTTTTTTTTCCAAGTGGATTGGGTGAAAACACCCTTATCACCCAAAACACTATGTTACACCACAAACCCCTTCGTAATTAATACTCTCCATTGTTTTTTTGTTTGGAAGGCAGGGATAACTCTGCTCATGGCGATGGCTGAGAACGACTCTTGCAGTTGGCGCATCAGCCCATCGCCATCCCATTCTCCCCCACCGCTCACATGCCCACAGCAGGCTCGTAGAACCACTACTACATGAGACATTCAGAAATCAAACTTCATAAGAAATAGGCTGAAAAAACCAAATTTCCAGTACAAGCTCGAATCAGTACTAGTAAAGAAAGTCCAGATCAGTGATTACACCAGAAAAACCAACGACAAAGAGACGAAAGGCAGTGATTCGATTGACCACAACAGTGATTCGACGGACCACAGCAGTTTGATGAACCACGGCAGCCTTCGATGCCGCATGCGGGGAGGCCGGGAGGTGCAGCCAGACTTGGGCGGCGCCTTCGCGATTGTGGACGGGGCGGAGCAACCGGACTCCAGCGGTGAGCTTCAATGTTGAGGACGAAGCGGAGCAAACCAAACTCCTGCGGTGGGCTTCGAGGTTGAGGACGGGGCAGAGTGGCTGGGGCGTCGCCACATCGCTGACCTCGTGCGCCGCCGCCCAAAACATGAGGGGGTAGGACTATCGGAGCGTCTGGAATACACGCTGACCCGACGTGTATCGACGAGTTTCTTGGGTTTGGGCCCGGTCAAAACCGGCCTACCAAACGCCGCAATGGTGATTTCACGTGTATCAAGTTTGGACCGGGATAATACACCACAAACCAGGTCAAAACTCCTCTGCCAAACGAGGCCTAAGGAGAGGAGGGGGAATGAGCGCTCAGCGGCTGGCCTTGTTGATCATCGTGCGAGTGCGTATTTGCGTTTAATTCCTCTCTCTTTTCTCTTCTCTATTGTACATTTGTGATTATATATACTTTTAATTATAACTTTATACTATCTCCATTCCAGAAAACAACGTGTATATTTTTAGTCAAAAGTTAAGCATACTAAGTTTGACCAAAGATAGTGTTGTGTGCATTTCATCTTTTCAGGCCACCTGAGAGTGTTACTTATCTGTTTGGAGGGTAGATGAACTCCTTCTCCAAAATAAGAGGAAACTTATCCTCCGTGGGACAGTAGTAGTGTGCTGGACGCTCTGGAAAACCAAAAAGTATGCATGTTTTAATAAAATTTACCCAAATGATCCTGCAAACGTTTTCAACGGGCTTTGCAATATGCTCACTAGTTGAGCTTTTTTGCGAACAAACCAAGAACGAGAAAAGGTTGACGATGGAGTGAAGCAGCTGATAAAGGTGATCAGAGAAGCATACGCAAGATCGCATGGGTGGTCTTCCGTTGTGCTTCCGATCACTGATGCTTGATTCTGAATCTCAGTTGTTACCTAACAAATTGTAGATCCTTTGTGATTTTGTTGTTGTAATGCTTTCAGTGGCTCGTTCTCTTGAGATGTATGCCCTGTGTGGCTAGAGAAAACCACTAGGGCTTTTGGAGGAGAGAGATCTCCCTCTTCTTTACATTCTTTTATTTTCGTTTGGCTTTTACCTTTCAAAGACACCTTAAAGATTTTGGTGGTTTCTTTAATGGAAATCGACCGAGAGGCGCGTTATTGGAAAAAAATTGACTGAAGATATATACAAAATATCGATATTTTTTATGTTTGATATATACAATTAAGAAAATACATCGTATGGTGGATCTACTGATATATATATATATATATATATTTGGTAATGTTGATGTTCATATTTTTCTATCTAAGCTTAGTCAAACTTAGAGAATGTTAAATTTTGACTAAATTTATATGCTCTGGTTTATGGAATGGAGGTAGCAACAAGTAAGTAAAATATCCAGTAGGCCACAACAATTGCCTTACTATTTTCGTGTAAAATAAAAGGGAGTCTTTGTGTCTCAAGGGAAACAATTACATAAACATTAGCATTTTATCAGTTCTTCTTAATTGTAAAGCTACACATTGTAGTACTAGGTTGGTTAAATTTTGAAAGCAATTTTCTTCTTAATTGTGAAATTTGAAGTTGGTCATCCATTCGCTCTCTTTTCATCATTGGTATTCACAACCCTAACATGTGGGAGCTTGAAACAAGTGAACTACTAAGAACATCAAGCAACCCGCTCCTAAATCCCTCCTAACCTGGTGTAATCATGTGGCGTCTCCTTTCCAAGTCCCCAGCTTCATCCCACATCTGCTCTCCAATCTTTGCCAAATTGGGTTCAAAAGCTAAATATAGAAAATCTCTCCATGTGTCTTGGAGCGCCGCCGACACCACCTCCTATACTCTCTTGTTCGTTGTGTTTTTTGCCCTTTGTTTCCCATCATGCTAGCTTGATGTTGTTGAAACTATGTGGATAGTAATTAGTTGGCAATAGACTTTGATACCCCATCTTTACTGATTTCAGCTTCGATCAAATCAATATGATCGTATATCGAGTCCCCAATATAAAGGCTATAAATTATCCATAAGTGACTTACACAAAAACCAAAATATTTGGCATATGCAAACATGGTTGCGAGGCATCATCATGAGCTCCCCTGGTGCCCATGACAAGAAATGAGATGACGACGAGCAAGACCTTGTGTCCTGCCTAGGCCTGATACGTCTCCAATGTATCTATAATTTTTGATGCTCCATGCTTGTTTTTACACCATTTGCCTACTGTTTCGTTACACTTCGTGGCACTTTTATGCATTTTCCGGAACTAACCTATTAACAAGTCGCCACAGTGCCAGTTCCCTGTTTTCTGCTGTTTTTGTGTTTCAGAAGTGATACACAGGAAATATTCTTGGAATTGGACGAAACAAGTTCCTGAAGTCTTATTTTACCCGGAAGCTTCCAGAGATCCGAAGAAGAGAAGGAGAGGGGACACCAGGGGCCCACATGCCTGGCTGGCGCGGCCAGCCCCTGGCCCGCGCCACCATGGTGTGAGGCCGCCTGGTCCCTCCTCTGACATCGCCCCTTCGCCTATAAAGACCCCCCGACGGGAAAAACCTAAGTACCCGATCAATTTTCCAGAAACACATCGCGATCCGCCGCCGCCGTCGACCCGAAGATCGGGAGGGTCCAGAAGCTCTTCCCGGCACCCTGCCGGAGAGGGGAATCGCCACCGGAGGTCTTCTTCATCGCCATGATTGCCTCCGGAGCGATGAGTGAGTAGTCTACCTTGGACTATGGGTCCATAGCAGTAGTTAGATGGTTGTCTTCTCCACCATGTGCTTCATGTTTAGATCTCATGAGCTGCCCTACATGATTGAGATCACCGTTATGTAATTCTACATGTTTGGTTTGTTGGGATCCGATGAATATTGGTGTTTATGATTGAGTTGCTGTACTGAATATTATCTTTTGTTATCTCTATGTTGTTTATGATCTTGCATGCTCTCCGTTGTTAGTAGCTATCTTGGCCGAGTAGTTGCTAGTGACTCCAAGAGGGGGTATTTATGCTCGATAGTGGGTTCATGCCTCTATTTAACCTGGGGGAGTGACAGAAACCTCTAAGGTTGTAGATGTGCTGTTGCTACTAGGGAGAAAACAACATTCATATGCTCAAGGGCATATGCTTTGTTTACATTACACACTTTGCTTAATGCAATTATCCGTTGTTCGCAACTTAATACTCATGGGGTGTTCGGATGATATCCCCGTGAGTGGATTATTAGGCATAGATGCAGTTGGATGGCGGTCTATGTATTTTGTTGTAATGCCCAGAGTAAATCTCATAGTGATCTTCTTGACATATCACGTTTATCTTTATTCTATCAATTGCCCAACTGTAATTTGTTTACCCAGCATGTGTTATTTATCTTATGGAGAGACACCACTAGTGAACTGTGGACCCCGGTCCTATTTCCATCATATTACTATCACCTGTTTACTTTACTCGCACTGTTTACTTTACTCGCATACTATATTGTTTTCCACTCGATACACTCATAACCTTTGTTTCAAGCAAACCGGTGAGATTGACAACCTCATCGTAAGTTGGGAACAAAGTACTTGGTTGTGTTGTGTGCAGGTTCCGCGTTGCTACTGGCCGAAGACGAGTCAACAAGTGCGCCCTTGTTGGAGTGCTATTAAGCCAGTCTGCATCACCTTCAGTCGTTTGTCTCTCCTCTCCAAGATCGACATACCTTGGTTTCTTAACTGAGGGAAAACCAGCTGCTATAGTCATCATACCTTCCTCTTGGGGTTCCCAACGGGCTGGTCATTCACCACGCACAAGGACTGACTGTCAACTAGGCAATCAGCTATTTTTCTGGCGCCGTTGCCGGGGAGGAAGTAGAAGACTTCTGCGAGGGGAGTTTTTCGCACACACATCCTTTACTTTGTTATTGTTTTGCTTTACTTTATTTATTTTACCTGCATCGTTTTATATCAAAAACCCAAAAAAATTAGAATCCTTGGTAGTTGTTATTTCTTTACTTTAGTTCATCATGTTGATCCCTAAGTACGTTCTGGAGGACCTCTCAGTAGGTAGCGGTTCGATTATTGGCAAAAGTAACATTGAGGAGTTCTTTAATCACATTAGTATGCATGAGGAAGTTGAGGAAAAATCTTTGGTTGAGCTAGCTCCTAGTATTGAAGTTGCTTCTGCTTATTTGATTCACATGGTGGAGACTAGGTTTGCTAGTCTTAATCCTTTTATGCAATATATGTTCCTTAAGCTTCATGAAATTGAAGATCCTGAAAAGAAAGCTTTTATTTTGGAAGCTTTGCGCTTAGAATTTAAAGATGTCGTTATTGAAGCTAGGAAAATTCTTAAATGTTTTAAACTCGGTTCACCTATAAAGGTTATTAGTACAAACGATGAAGGGGCCAAAATACCTATACCTTGCAAGCTTTTGGGATTGTGTGAAGCTTTCAAAAATAATTTTGAATGGATTTGTCCTGAAAATCTTTTTGATGAAAATAGTGAGCCAAAGCGTGATCACAAAGGGTCTTCAAAAACTTATGTGGATGAAATACAATACCTTATTGACAAGACCTCTGCAGTTGATCTTAATGCTTCATCTCTTGATATTACTTGATTCGCAATTTTCTGCGCCTAGCTCAAAGGCGTTAAAGAAAAGCACTCTTGGGAGATAACCCAATGTTTTTATTTTCAGTACTTTTTCTTTTATTTGAGTCTTGGAAGTCATTACTACTGTAATGACCGCTCCTTATCTTGTTTATTTTGTTTTTGTGCCAAGAGAAGCCTCTAATTCGAGTGAGGTAAAGATTTGGGGATGTTGCTGTCCTGAAACTGTTTTCGGTGCTGCACCGTAAAAATTCGTATAAATTCTCTGTATATCTTTTGGACCTGCGATTCCTTGTGAATATGCCCCAGGTTATATCCAAACTTTCGTTAGTTGAACACTTTTTGATTTGAGCAACAGAAAACCCCTCAAAAATTTGACCTTTGTTAGCTGTTCAGTTTTGACAGATTTCTGCCAATATTTGTGTTTGCCACTTTATCGCTTTCTTTTGAGTTCTTTTGATCATGGAACTTTTGGGGAAGTTGCTATAGTAGTATTTGCTTTATATGTGGTGGTTTTGAGTTGAAACCTGAAGCAAAAAAGGGTTGATTATATGTTATGCTTACACTAATGTTGCTAATAGAATTGTGTTTAGTTTTATATGAAGGAAGTTTTCAAGTGTAGGGATTGGAGAATGATGAGATGAGTTGAATAATGGACAAAAGTTCAAGCTTGGGGATGCCCATGCATCACCCCAAGAAATATCCAAGAAGTACAAGCGTCAGAGCTTGGGGATGCCCCCGAGGCACCCCTTCTTCATCGGCAAAAATCAGGTCACCTTTCAAGACACTATATTTTTATTGCTTCATGCACTATGTGTTTTTCTTGGAGCGTCAGTTGTTTTAGTTTTCTTTGTTAGTTTGTTTTGTTTGCTGCAATAAATGGTTGGACCCCAACAAATTTCCTTTGGAGGAGATGTACTCGTTTTCATTTGCCAAGAACACTCCGTTTTTCACTCTATTCGTTTCAACGAGTGTTCTTCTTTTTCCGCTACTGCTTTTGGTTTTCGTTTTCGCCTTGATTTGCGTTCAGACTTTGTCATATCTTTTCATTAAGGTGTATTTTTGCCTCTGATCTTTATTGGTTTTCATCAAAAGAGGTGTCTTTAAAAATTTCAAATGGTGTTGGAAAAGAGAAAAAGCTTTGTGCAAAAAAGTGGTACAAGAAGGAGCTTGTGTAGACTACGGCTTAGGCTTTTTTATGTCATGCTTGATGTCTTTTTGATAGTATGCTTAGTGGTTTTGCTGTAGCATGACTTGTCTCAAATAACTGAGATTTCTTAATGAGCCTTTGAAAAAATCATGCGTTGTTTTTATTGTATGGAGGCATTATTTTGGTTTTCTCCTTGATGCTTTATTTGGGTTGACTTGGCGCATGCTCACACATGTTAGACTCTTACAAAGTCGTCAATAGCCTCTATGATCATTTAGTTTTTGACTTTTGATGCCATCTTATGCTTCTTTTAATGTCGCTTTGCATGATTATGGCCATTATTGCTCTCTTAGTTGGTCGCTCCCAGTCTTTTGCTAGCCCTCGCCTTGTACTGAGTATGAGCTCTACTCGTGCATCCAACTCCTAAAAGCCAAAGTTTTCCAAAGTGTCCACCATACATACCTACTAGCAATTTGCTATTCCAAGTAAATTTGACTTGCTTTTATTTTCTCTTCAAATTAAACTCTTACCAGTGTTATGCGAAATTCGGTCAGTAAAGCTCTCATGAACCGGAAGGCACACTTTACCTTTTCCTGTTCTTAAAAATTTGACATTGTGGTATCTTATGTTGAGTTGTTATGCTTGCAAGTTGTAAGTTGGAGACTAGCCCAGCCATGCAGTCATGGGCAAGCTTTCAACATTGCACTTCTTATTTGAGTTGATATCGTGATCTTTTGTTTATGGATGCCCACGGTGTGAAATGAATTGGGAATCTTGTGGGGATCATGGAGTTTCTATATGTGTTAGGGAAACGCCGGGCCGCCAATCTAAGCCATGCATAATTCATGGTGGAAATTTGCAGCATACCCATGGTGAACATTCGACGACGCATCTCACAATAAAAAGCTAAACAAAAGGCAAATAAAAGAGATGTCGAGGTGTTCATTGTCTGCTTGTCCTGTCATTTTGGTGTGGGCTTGTTCCATGTCATCGGGCACAGAGGTACCCCATTGGCGGTTCTCAATGATATGCATATATTTACAATGACAAGAGCCTTGCTTGGGACTCTAAGTAAAGTAGCATGAGGTTTGGGTACTCGTATTCATGGGGCACGAGGTTTTCAACTTATGATTTGTCAAGCATATGCATCATAATTGTTCTCGCATTAACTTTAACCATTCAAGATGCTTATGATGGGGGCAATGAGAGCTCAAAGCCGGTAAGTACCATAATTTTTGAAGGTTATAAAACTTGCAATCACTGCTTCCCTCTGCGAAGGGCCTTTCTTTTACTTTTACGTTGAGTCACCACCTTCTATCTTTATGCACCATTAAGAGAGCATAGTTGTCATTCTTAGTATAATGTGCATTGTCCCAAAGTTTTCATTGATTGATTCATATTGTTGGTTTCACTTGTTCTCAAATTATTTGTATCTAGTCGCCCTCTTAAACTTGAAGGTGTCCTATTGACGAGGGTTAACTCGACAAATGTCCTAGATGAAGGACTTAGGATCGGGGGAATAGGGCGTCGGATGAACTCGAAGGTAAAGGTTAGTCGAAATAAGTGTATATCAAAGGTAAACTTGGGTGTTCAACCTGGCTTGCTTTCAATCTGGCCTACACCGTCCCCTCCTGGCCCCTATATATAGGTGGCCAGGTCTCGAGGATCGGGTAGGGTCCGATACAGATTACAATATCGACATACGGTAAGAACTCGTATCTCGACTATCATTACAATTGGGCCTAGCTTAACGGGCCTCAGGGGTACTCAACTAACGGGCTCTATTAACTATACCCTTGTCAGTAGCCCCTGAGATTCTACCAGAATTGCAGATTCGGGTTGAATCTCTAATCTTTAAATCTTCGACTTGACCAATTCTTCGACTTCTTCATATCTTCAAATGTTTGACTTGGTCTTTCGACTTACTTTCATGATATTTTTTGCAAGGGGTTTTGATGAACAAGCCTGACAACTCTGACGGATCAAGAGGTCAGTTAACTGCCGGAACAGATACTTGTCACCTACTTCAAATTCAATCCCCTTGGACTTGAATTCGGGATACCGGTCAAACCCATTCTTTTGCCGCATTTAGGACTTACAAAGAATGAATCCCAGTGATTCTCAGGGTACCCAGTGCGTCCACCAGGATTTTCTTCGCTTTGTAGACACGGATACATACCAGCAGAGCGCATCCATGTGCGTATACCAGGCCACACAAGACGGATCCCAGGGTCTTACCTTCGTGACAAGTCACGGCATTCGAGTTGCGTTGTGATAACATAACTCGAGAATCTCATGTCGCAGTCAAATTTTGACTGAAAATATTCGGGTTTAAACAACCAAAAAACTCGCTCCCGATGGGAGTAATCTCTTTGCATTTTGTCGACTATATAGCCGAAGTTTGTATGATATACTTTCTTCATCCTCGATATTGATTATCTCACCCTCTATCGGGTGCGCGCTCAGCGCTCCCTATGGGAGTAGCCCCCGAGGCTATGTTTGAATACTTGTAGTCAAGCATAGGCTCAAAATTCACTTCGTCTTTGTTCTCGTAATGTCTCCTGTATACAAGCCCCCGAGCCCAAGGCGAGGTCTTTTATATCGTGCAACCACACTGTCTCCTTCTTATTTTTTCTCCTTTGGTATTTATCGCCTGCTACGTGCAGAATTTAACTCTTTTGTAGAATACGTTTATGGGCCTTGCTTATCACGGGGGCCCGATAATACGTGCTTATAAATAAAGCACCTTCTGGCAAGGGTACAAACCCTAATCAGATTCCTCCTCCGCCGCATCATCTTCTCTCTCCATCTAGGGTTTTCTATCCTTTTCCCTTGTCCACATGGCTGAGGCAGATGGTTCTCGTCTGAACCTTGGTTCTCCGGTGGCGCCGTGAGGTCGAGGTCGCCCTCGTGGAAGCAAGAACAAGAACAACACAACTCCGGCCGTCGCAGGATCGTCATCGGCCGCTTCGGTTAAGCGTCGTCCCGGCCGCCCACCTGGTAGCAAAAACAAGCCCAAGGTGACTGTCGCTGCCCCAGGTCCAAGCGCTCCTCCTCCTGCTGTTCCTGCTGCTCCTCCCAGAATCTTTTCTTTCTTCTGCATTGCCATGACGCAGTGCCGCGAGATTCAGCGTCTGCCGCTGAATTTCACCAAGTTTATGGATGGGCGAGAACTGCGAGAAGCGGTTCTCCACGAACAATCTGGCAGTGGTGAAGGGAATATGCCCGAGAGGCAATAATAAAGTGGTTATTATCATATTCCATGTTTATGATAAATGTTTATTTCTCATGCTAGAATTGTATTAATCGGAAACATTAATACATGTGTGATTAATAAACAAAAAAAAGGTTCCTAGTAAAGCCTCTCTTTTATACTAGCTCGTTGATTAACCGATGATCAAGGTTTCCTGATCATGAACATTGGATGTTGTTAATAACGGGGTCATATCATTAGAAGAATGATGTGATGAACACTCACACCCATAGTATGAATAGCAATACGATCAAGTCATCAAGTTCATTGCTATATCAAACTCATACGAAATAGTTCTAATCCTCAGACCATGAGATCATGTTAATCACTGATACCGGAAGAGTGCTTTGATGATATCAAACGTCACACCGTCACAAGGTGATTATAAAGGTTGATTTGGGTACTCTGAAAGTATTAGTTGAGGCTCATGGATCAAGAGTGGGATTTGTCCATCCGGATGACGGAAAGATATTCTCTGGGCCCTTCTCGGTGATATTGCATTGGAATCGCTTGCAAGCATGTGACTAGGTCACAGGAATGCATTATCACGGAACGAGTAAAGAGACTTGTCGGGAACGAGATCGAACTAGGTATGGTTGATACCAAATGATCGGATCTCGGACAAGTAATAATATCGCGAGACAAAAGGAATTAATTATATTCGTTACTGGTTCACACGATCACTAGTTCATCGTTGAGTAAGTGGGAGTCATCATGGATTTCCAGATCCCGCTGTTGATTATTGATCGGAGAGGAGTCTCGATCATGTCCACGTTATTCACGAACCGTAGGGTGACACACTTAAGGTTCGCCGTCGTTTTTGACTGGATACGATACTCTGATCGAATTACAGGACAGCATAAGGGCTGTTTCAGAAAAGCACCGAAACTGTTTCGGGATATCGAAATAACTCAAGGGTGTATTTGTTAATGTTTGTTAATTGAATGAATTAACAAATATTAAAGAAATAAAAATGTTTTATTAAATCAATAAGTGTGAATTTTAATTAGCATGAATGTTATGCAAAATTAAAATGGGGGTTACCTCATGTTGATGAGGGGGTTACCACCATGAAGGGAATGAAGAGGGAGTTATCACCATGAAGAGGAGGAGGGCCTCCTTGGCCGGCCACCCCTTGGGGGCTGCCCCTCCTCCCCTATATAAACCCCTCCCTCTCCTCCTTGTGACACACTTCTTGATCCTCCCCTCCCTCGCATAGTTGCTGCCCAATATCCGTCTCAGCTTAGCGAAGCTCTGTCGAAATTGTAGTTCGTAGTTCATACACTTGGAGAAGTGTGTGGAGGAGTGTCCAGCGGATCCCTTCTTCCGCTGCCCCGCTGGACCGAGGGCGTGGAGGAGTCGACGTCGAGCTGTACGTGTGACCGAGCACGGGGGCGCTGCCACTTGTGGCGCCGTGTACACGATCTTGTGATCGTCAAGTGAACCACTACGTCGACTACGTCAAGTGAACAACTACGTCGACTACGTGCGTCTTCCTCGACTCTCCATCGGCAATGTTTGTGCGGGAACATAATCCCCGCTTCCGGTCATCGAGGGTCAGTTAATTGTTGCTACCATCTCGTAGAGTTTTCTTGGCTAGTTTTGTGTTCATGCGTAGGAAATTTTTTGTTTTCTATGCTACGAACCCATCAGTGGTATCAGAGCCATCTCTATGCGTAGTTGGTATGCACGGTTAGAACACATGTGGATGTGGGCGTTGATGATCATGTTATTGCAATTTATTTTGTATTTTGGATCATAGTGGCATAGTGGGATTGAAGCTGCCCGAGACTAACCTTACGTGACCGTGTTCACGAGACTTGTCCCACACTTGACATGCTTCGGCATATGTGGCTTTGCGGGTGCACGTTTCTCCCACTATAGTTATGATCTATTTTACAAATAGTTGTTAATAATATTTTTATCACCGTTGTGGTTTCATGTTCGTAGGTAAGAACGGTTCTTCCTAGAAAGCCCTAAACCACGTAAAATATGCAAGACAAATTAGAAACGTCTAACTTGTTTTTGCAGGGCATGTGATGTGATATGGTTAAATTGTTTATGTTACAAATGAAGGGTTTCGCAGCATAGTAAATCAAAAAAATTCCTACGGATGCGAACAAGAAAGCCAAGATCTAATCTAGGAGATGTAATCAACGAGAGAGGTAGATGAGATCTTCATACCCTTGAAGAAATCGCACAGCGGAAACGTTCAACAGAACGCGGTTGACGTAGTCGTACTCGCCGTCTCCTCCTCGCGATCCGATCCGATCCAACGCCGCAAGTGGCGGCGCCTCCGAGAGATGCACACGTACGGTGCAGCGATGTCTCCTCCTTCCTTGGTCCAGCAAGTATGGTGGAGAGATAGATTGGATCTGCAGCACGACGGCGTGGTGCTTATGGTGGAGAGTTTCTGCGGCAGGGCTTCGCCTACGCACAGTCGCGAGAGAGAGAGGTGGAGGGGCAGCAGTTGGCCGGCGGCTAGGGTTGGAGAGTAAGGGGGCTGCGCCCCTGCCCCCCCTTATATGGGGGGCTGGGAGGCTGCCTTGGCCCCTCCTCCAAGCCTCTAGGGCGGCGGCTAGGGGGGAAGAGTAGGGGGCAAGTCTTCCCCCCCTCTTCTGGAAGGTTCCCCTAGGGTTTCCCCTAGGGCTGGCCGGCTGGGCCTTTGGGGCCTTGTGCGCCTGGCCCAAAGTGGCCAGGGAACTTCCCCTTAGGCCCACGCAGGCCTCCGACAAGTGGGCCCACATTGGTCCCACTCCGGAACCTTCTAGAACCTTCCGGTACAATACCGATAAACTCCGAAACGATTCCGGAATCCAAAAACTGCTTTCCTTTATATGAATCTTATTCTCCGGACCATTCCGGAACCTCTCGTGATGTCCTGGATCTCATCCGAGACTCTGAACAAAAACTCATAAACCAATTATCCATTCTATCCTAGCATCGATGCACGTTAAGTGTGTGACCCTACGGGTTTGAGAATATGCAGACATGATCTTCTATCAATAATCAATAGCGGGATCTGGAAACCCATATTGACTCCCACATATTCATCGATGATCATATCGGATGAACCACGATGCCAGGATTCAATTAATCCCGTATAAGTATTCCCTTCGTCACACGATATTTTACTCGCCCGAGATTCGATCGTCGGTATCGGCATACCTAGTTCAATCTCGTTCACAGCAAGTACTTTACTCGTTCCGTAATCCGATATCACTTTGTGATTAACTCCTTAACCACGTGCTTGCAAGCGGTGTTGATATCGATTACCGAGTGGGCCCGAAGTATATCTCTCCGACTCGGGAGGGACAAATTCCATCTCGATACATACAACCCAACAAGTACTTTCCGATCACCTGAGAGACACCTTTATGATCACCCTATCATAGGATGACGTTTGATGATCTCAAAGCTTTCTTCCGATACTAGGGAGTTGTATTATCTCATGGTCTAAGGAATACAATACTTGACATAGGAAAAGCTTCGCAAAGATGAACACAATGACACGATCTAATTGATGTGCTTTATTTGGGTCTGTCCATCACATCATTCTCCTAATGACATGACCTCATTATTAATCGACAACTCATGTCTATGGTTAGGAAACCTTAACCATCATTAATCAATGAGCTAGTCTAGTAGAGGCGTACTAGGGACACGGTGTTGTTCATAAACCACACAAGTATTAATGTTTCCGCTTAATACAATTATAGCATGGAGTATAAACATTATCATGAACAAGAAATATGATAATAACAATATTATTATTGCCTCTAGGGCATATTTCCTTCAGTCTCCCACTTGCACTAGAGTCAATAATCTAGTTAATACTTGCGCATTCAACACCTATGGCATTCCGGTGTTACTCATACGCGTTGCACGTGGTAAACCTTATCTACGGGTCTGACACTTTCAGGTCCGTTTGTATTTGCATATTCTTTTGCGTCAGCACGCATTACTCATCTTGTATGAGATAGCATCGTATAAACTTGGTCTTCTGGTGAGACCTTTGTTTCTTGGCCGAGACTATGTTGTCACTATTGTCATACAATAGAACTACATAGTACTAGCACACTTTTAAAAATAGCGATATCCACCGTGCGTCGAAATACTCATTGGTCCGCACACATCGGTATGTATGATTTCCAATAAGTCCGTTGCTCGCTCCATTATTCCGGAGAACAGGTTTTTGATCATCTTGCCCATGAGGCATGGCTTGCACGTGTCAAATGATTCAAAATCAAGAGACTCCAAAAGTCCATCAGAATGGAGTTTCTTCATGCATTTTATGCCAATATGACCTAGACGCCAGTGCCACAAAAAGTTGGATTATCACTATCTACTTTGCATCTTTATGCCGCTTCTAAAGCGATTATATACTTAGCCCTCGTTGCAGTGTCCGCCACAATGTTAACATTGGAACTCATCCAAGTCATCATGGAAATTTCTTCCATCTTATTGTGCCACCTTCTTACTCAAAACAAATAGCTTTAAAATTGAGATAAAATTTTAACTGTATATGTGACAAAGTCAATGTAACACATTGCAATGAACCATTTGTCACTTTTTCATACAGAACATATTCTTAGTTCTTCTAAAGTACATAAGAATATCTTACTATTGTCCAACAATCATCATATGAATGCTCGTAACCTTTTAGAGCATCAGACATATCTGGATCTACATATCATGGTATACAAGATTGATAAAATCATTCTTGCGGTTTCACTCATCAAGTGTCAAAACAATTGATTCTTGCTCCAACCTCTTCCATGCAACAAGAACCGTTCTTATTGTTTCCATATTGAACAAATTCAATATTTCATCTATGTACACTGGTAAAACTATATTAGTGCCTCAATCTATCTGCATAGACATTGATGCTTAATATTCTGGTTTTACCTAAGTCTTTCATTAGAAATCTAATTTTAGTGAAAACTTCACAAATATCAAGAAAAACACATAATTTCCAATGAACGATATGTCATCTACATAAAGCATTAGAAATATGTCTTAGCGCTCCCACTTACTTTCTTGTAATTACAAGCATCTTCAAATATCTTGATGAAATTAACACTTTAACATTTTCATCATTGAAGATTCCAACTTCGCTATGCTTACTTCTACCATAGAAGTTTGCATACATATCTAGCAACCTTTGAATCAACAAAACCCATTGGGTCGTGTCAGGTACACGTCCTTGGTGTGCATTCCGGTAGAGGAATGTTGTTTCGTTTATTCAACTAACATATCTCTATATGTAATTGTTGCTAGAATAATTTATATGACGAAGTCAGGGCCCATCACCGCTTCTTTGTATATTGTTGGTTACTATTATCTAATAATATCTCGTCCTCAAATCTTGCTATTTGATTACGACCAACTTGGTTAAATAGGAACTTCCATGCCGTGACTACAACATATTGTAGACGCGTGAGCTATGAATGCAGTTGCCGCTTCCAGAACATATTCTGGTGCTGCGCTACTCTGATCATCTTGCTCAGATTCAATAATCTCATCAAGTTCTATCTTCCTCCCACTTAAACCTTTTGCGAAAAACTCCTTCATAAGAAGTTCACTTCTTTCAGTGACAATCACCTTTAATTGGGTTTATGGCAGAAGAAACACCCATCGACATTCTTTGGGATAACCTACAAAGACTTACTAATCCAATTTTGGTTGTAAACATTTTACACATATGCCTTGCATACCAAAATTCAAGAAAAGACAACTATAACTTGTATGGTGTCATTTCGGCAGATTATGATGGCACTCTATTCAGTGAAAAGCGGTAGTCTCTAAAGCATAATCCACAAATTATATTGGTAGTTTATTTCATCATTGATCTAACCATGTCAAACAAGGTTTGATTACATCCATCGAAAACTCCATACTCCTATAGTGTTTATCATGATGCAAGTTTGTGGAACAATTCCCCTAACTCTTAGATGTTTGCTAAACTTGTAACTCAAATATTCTTCTTTATGATCTAATCATTCAACTCGAATATTCTTGTTACAACAATTTTCACTTCATAAATTGAACAATTTCATACTTCTATCTCATCAAGTAGATATACCATACATCTATTCGAGTCATGGATGAAATAGAAAATACACCACGCTCGACTTCACACATGAACTACATACATCAACATGTACGATCTCCATGTAGTTAGTCGCTTGTTCTTTCTATAGCCCACGAACAGAGTTTAATCATCTTTAGGAAAAGTCTCACAAGCGTCAATCAATTCAAAATCAAATGACTCGAAAATCTATCAATATAGAATTTTTTTCATGTTTTGTTTCCAATATGACTTAAATGGCGGTGTCACATATAAGTGAAATTTGTTTTGTCTTACGACCTTTAGCATCAGTGTTATAAATGTCTATTTCACCAACAAGATAATAATAATCTATCCATCGATTATGGAAGACGGTAATAATTTGAACAACCATTGCTCTCATAATACTAGAACAAAATAACAATTATTAAGTTCTTAACATATCTAGAAGGCTAAGTTTTATGCCGACGAAAAACACAATAACACATTTATTTGTTTCTCGATGCGCATTGTTACCATATTCTTTTGCTAGTTACTTAGGCCATCATAGTTCTTGTATTGTTGCTTTGTATGACATTTCATACCAACAATCTAGTATCCAATACCCAAGAATTACGTTATGTACTAGCAAACAATACATCTATAACTTGTATATCATTTATATACCTGAGATGGACAATTCCAGTCTTTTCCCTTTTCTACCAAATAATTTTGCAGATCCTATTTAGCGTTTCCTCTCTTTTTAGAAGAATCTATCGACATCAATAGTGGTGTCAATCATTTGACACATAGTCCAAAGGATTTTTAGTTAAATACTAATAGCCTTGGACTTTGCACATTGAGGTGGATCACCATCATCATATAATTGGCGTTCTTCTAGATTCCATTTTTAGTATCTTTGGTATACCAAAAACAATTTAGCCAATACCCTTTCATTCATCTTATCATGACAACTTTCATGATGAAACTACTATAGCTTATAAGGATGAATGCAAGTATAATATTAGTTCCCAAACTTTTGGGTGATCGGGACGCCTAGCATCTTCAATCTTCGCATATAGTCATACAATATGAGCATATGTTCTTTTACTAAATTATACTTCATCATTTTGCAAACAATCAAAGTTTTAGATATCAAATATCTTTCACTTCTTGTTTGTTTCTGAAACAATTCTTTCAGCTCGATGATCACTTTGATTCTCAAACAATTTTGAATATCAATTTATCATGAAGGCAAACATATGATCTTTAGATACTAAATTTGAATCGTTGCTCTTAGATCAATACAATTTATTAAATCGTATGGGGCAAGCAAGGTTTGCTAAAGTTTGCAATAGGACTTAATCTTTAGTCTTGACATTAAACGGCACTAGACCGAAAAGTGATTATCCAGAATTCTATAGTTCTTTTAATCTCAATTAAGCTAAGTGTCAGTGGGAAACGGTGCCAAAGACTACAACGACTTATGCAAAAACAACAAGATTTAGTTCAAGATAATTAGTTCAAGTTAATCAAATTACTAATGAACTCCCACTAAATTCAACATCCCTCAAAGTTGTTTAGTGAAGCATGATCCAAATTCACTACACCGAGACCGATCATCACGTGAATGATGTAGCTTTAATGGTGAACATCAACATGTTGATCATATCATCCATATGACTCATGCTTGACCTTTCGGTCCGTGTGTTCCGAGGCCATGTCTGTACATGCTAGGCTCGTCAAGTCAAACCCAAGTATCTCCACATGTGCAAATACTGGCTTGCACCCGTTGTATGTGAACGTAGAGTTTATAGCACCCGATCATCACGAGATGCTTGAACACGACGAACTTTCGCAACGGCGCATACGAGGGGAGAACACAATTTTATCTTGATCTTTAAGTGAGGAATCATCTTATAATGCTACCGTCGCGATCTAAGCATAATAAGATACATAAAAGGATAAACATCTCATGCATATAATTTTATGTGACATGGTATAGCCAATTTCCGCGCAATGATCTCCATCTTGTGCGCGCCGGCATGATCTCCATCACTCCACCATGATTGCCTCCACCACGAATAGCAACTACAACTATTGCTAACTACTTAGCGATAAAGTAAAGCTATTACATGGTGTATAAGAAGTTGACACGCAGGTCATACACAATTATAAAGACAACCATATGGCTCCTGCCGGTTGTGAACTCATCGACATGCAAGTCGTGAAATATTACAAAACATGATCATTGCATACATCACATATATCACATCACATCTTGTGGCCATACCATATCACAAAACACTCCCTGCAAAAACAAGTTAGACGCCTCTACTTTGTTGTTGCATGTTTTACGTGGCTTATGGGAGTCACAAGTTAAGAACGATTCTTACCTACGAAAAGCCACAATGGTGATATTATGGTTGCTAACATCCGTTGTAAATCCCATGACTACTATAGTGAGAGAAACTGGCATCCACCAGCCGCATGTGTGGAACAAGCCACACGTCAAGTGCGGAGCCGGTCTCGCGAACGAGGTCGCGTAAAGTTGGCCTGGACCGCTTCGATCTCACTATGCCGCGCCATAAGAAATACAAAACAAGAGGTTTGCAACAGAAAATATCAACGCCCGCAACAAGCATGTTGCGTTCTACTCATGAAACACATCTACGCATAGATCTAGCTCTGATACCACTGAAGGGTTTCGCAGCATAGTAAATCAAAAAAATTCCTACGGATGCGAACAAGAAAGCCAAGATCTAATCTAGGAGATGTAATCAACGAGAGAGGTAGATGAGATCTTCACACCCTTGAAGAAATCGCACAGCGGAAACGTTCAACAGAACATGGTTGACGTAGTCGTACTGGCCGTCTCCTCCTCGCGATCCGATCCGATCCAACGCCGCAAGTGGCGGCGCCTCCGAGAGATGCACACGTACGGTGCAGCGATGTCTCCTCCTTCCTTGGTCCAGCAAGTATGGTGGAGAGATAGATTGGATCTGCAGCACGACGGCGTGGTGCTTATGGTGGAGAGTTTCTGCGGCAGGGCTTCGCCTACGCACAGTCGCGAGAGAGAGAGGTGGAGGGGCAGCAGTTGGCCGGCGGCTAGGGTTGGAGAGTAAGGGGGCTGCGCCCCTGCCCCCCCTTATATGGGGGGCTGGGAGGCTGCCTTGGCCCCTCCTCCAAGCCTCTAGGGCGGCGGCTAGGGGGGAAGAGTAGGGGGCAAGTCTTCCCCCCCTCTTCTGGAAGGTTCCCCTAGGGTTTCCCCTAGGGCTGGCCGGCTGGGCCTTTGGGGCCTTGTGCGCCTGGCCCAAAGTGGCCAGGGAACTTCCCCTTAGGCCCACGCAGGCCTCCGACAAGTGGGCCCACATTGGTCCCACTCCGGAACCTTCTAGAACCTTCCGGTACAATACCGATAAACTCCGAAACGATTCCGGAATCCAAAAACTGCTTTCCTTTATATGAATCTTATTCTCCGGACCATTCCGGAACCTCTCGTGATGTCCTGGATCTCATCCGAGACTCTGAACAAAAACTCATAAACCAATTATCCATTCTATCCTAGCATCGATGCACGTTAAGTGTGTGACCCTACGGGTTTGAGAATATGCAGACATGATCTTCTATCAATAATCAATAGCGGGATCTGGAAACCCATATTGACTCCCACATATTCATCGATGATCATATCGGATGAACCACGATGCCAGGATTCAATTAATCCCGTATAAGTATTCCCTTCGTCACACGATATTTTACTCGCCCGAGATTCGATCGTCGGTATCGGCATACCTAGTTCAATCTTGTTCACAGCAAGTACTTTACTCGTTCCGTAATCCGATATCACTTTGTGATTAACTCCTTAACCACGTGCTTGCAAGCGGTGTTGATATCGATTACCGAGTGGGCCCGAAGTATATCTCTCCGACTCGGGAGGGACAAATTCCATCTCGATACATACAACCCAACAAGTACTTTCCGATCACCTGAGAGACACCTTTATGATCACCCTATCATAGGATGACGTTTGATGATCTCAAAGCTTTCTTTCGATACTAGGGAGTTGTATTATCTCATGGTCTAAGGAATACAATACTTGACATAGGAAAAGCTTCGCAAAGATGAACACAATGACACGATCTAATTGCTGTGCTTTATTTGGGTCTGTCCATGACAAGGGTATAGTTAATAGAGCCCGTTAGTTGAGTACCCCTGAGGCCCGTTAAGCTAGGCCCAATTGTAATGATAGTCGAATACGAATTAATACCGTATGTCGATATTTGTAATCTGTATCGAACCCTACCCGATCCTCGAGACCTGGCCACCTATATATAGGGGCCAGGAGGGGACGGTGTAGGGCAGATTGAAAGCAAGCCAGGTTGAATACCCAAGTTTACTTTCGATATACACCTATTCCGACTAACTTTACCTTCGAGTTCATCCGACGCCCTATCTCCCCGATCCTAAGTCCTTCATCTAGGACATTTGTTGAGTTAACCCTCGTCAATTGGCGCCGACCGTGGGGACTCTGGGCGTTGGAATCATGAATTCGACGGCTTTTTCGCTTTTAGCCAACAGCAGTCCAGAAGTCGACGGAAGTCAAGAGGTGGAGCTAACAATTGGAAGTTTGAGCATCTTCATTGGGCCGTCGGGCTCCTCTCGCCTTTCGGATCCGACGAAACAAGATCAAGATCCATCGGCACAAGGACCTGAAACGACAGTAATGATGGAGTATTCTGAAGGCTCTTCCAGCGAAGTAAACTCGCCGGTCAGCCTAGAAGAGGTGCAAAAGGGAGAGATCGCAAAAGACAATGAAGAAAAGGAAAATTCTGACGTAGAAGTCCAACTCGATGATCTTACGATCTGCCTCGACAATATCTCAAACAATTCAACAGACACATGGAAGACAGGATTAGAGCTTTCTGAGGACAGCAACTCGATCTTTTCAAGCTTTAACAGCAACATCGGCAAACAGTGCCAAGTACTCGCCATTGTGGGCGACAACTCAGAAGAATTCGATGAAAATAACAACCCAGTGATAAACCCAGCAAATATCGACAGAGGAGCAAATCACCTGGCAGAAGGGCAAACAGTGGAATCCCTCACAGCCAGGGAGAAAATTCGACTATCAGTCGACGAGTGGAAAATAATAAGAGAAGCCGTAGAACACGGCAAACCGATACCATCCAGCTCCAGCAAAGACATGCTTTTTGGGTATCATTACGCCCTCAGGCAGCAAGCAAAGCAATTAGCAAAGGAAAAGGTAGAGATACAAAGAAGGAAAGATTCAGCCATTGCAGCCAGCGAAGCTGCTCGTAGAGCACGAAGCGACGCATCATACAGCAACGCAAGGAAAAATCGTCGACATGGCTCAAGGTATGACAACCTCGAGTACTCCGACAGGCAAAGTATTTCCAAAAACCTCGACTCGTCCTTCCTATCGGTCGACGAGCAGGGAAACATCCTACCAAAAACTCCTGAAGCAGCACTAGTGGCAGCACAAGCATATCTTCTTACAACTCGACCAAGTCCGGGAGATCCTAGGGAGCATATGCATAGAGCAGCACTAAATGGGCTCAATATGGTAAGTCACAAGCTATCAGCAAAAGGAGAAGAAGCACATCATCACAAGGAAGCACACAAAGCAAGGTCACCTCGCCGTCACAATAGTCCTCGGCATAGAAGCAGTAAACACCGATCTCGATCGCCATCACCAAAACAGCACGATGGGACTCGAAAATCGCGATCCCCAAGGCGCGACTATGAAGACGACGAAAAAGAGATGGGGGCATCATGCTTTACCCGTAGGGTTCGCATCACTCCAGTGCCTAAGGGATTCAAGCTACCACATGATCAGCAAAAATATGACGGATCACAGGAACCACAATCATGGCTCGCAGATTACTTACAAGCAGTTCAAATACTAGGAGGAACCAAAGAAACAGCAATGCAAAGCCTGCAACTACACCTCACCGGCGCAGCAAGATCATGGCTGAGCAAATTAGAGAAAGAATCCATTGGAAGTTGGGAAGACCTCACAAAGCAATTCACAAGCAACTTCAGGTCGACATACAAACGACCAGCATCAATAGAAGAAGTCAAGGCATGCGTACAGCAACGCGACGAAACACTACGAGCATACATCCAAAGATGGAGCCTCATAAAAAATTCAGCAGTTGAAGTCTCAGACGAAAGAGCAATAGACGCGTTCATCATTGGACTAAGGCGAAGAGATCTAGTCGAAGAGATGGGTAGAATCAAGCCTAAAACAGTGTCAGACCTCATGGACACAACAAACAGGTTTGCAGATGGAGAAGATGCGTGCAACAACAAACGGACACGATCTCCAGAGGACGACAGAAGAAACAGATATGGAAGCCAAAGGAGACGATCCCGAAACTACGACACCTACGGCTCTCATAGCCAAGTCGCCGCAGGATATAAAGACAACAGTTATCAAGGAAACGATCGCAGAAGCTCGGGATATCGCAGCTACGGAAGAGAGGACTACAAGAAGTTCCCACCAAGAGAATCCAGAGAGTACAACCCATCACCAGAAGATATGCTCAACGGGCCTTGTCATATACACTCAGCGTTCGTCGATGGAAAGCGAGTGTCAAGGCACGCAATGAAAGACTGCACAACATT
Organism: Dactylis glomerata; assembly: GCA_007115705.1. Taxonomy (NCBI): domain Eukaryota; kingdom Viridiplantae; phylum Streptophyta; class Magnoliopsida; order Poales; family Poaceae; genus Dactylis; species Dactylis glomerata. Next base: position 1,563,739 of record QXEO01000124.1, on the reverse strand, counting down.
TTTAAAGCTACAAGAAGCAGCAATCAACAAACAAACCGAAGCAAGGCGACAAGGATTCGAAGGGAGTAATAATCCTTCGACAAGCCAGCAAGGAAACAACGGAGCACCTCAAGGGCAAGACCAGCAAAACAAGGGACGCGACGACGACGATGAAGGGTATGTCCCATCAAAAGGACATATCACAGCAATGATACAACCAGTGCCCAAGTCGAACAAGGAAGAAAAGAGTATAACTCGACAAGTCAATCTAGCAGTCATGTCGCCTCCAGCTACAACAGAATATCTGCATTGGTCAGAACAGCCAATTGAGTTCAACAGAGAGGACCACCCCATAACAGTACCTCGGCCAGGAAACGCGCCTCTGGTACTCAAAGCTCAAATCGGCGCGTATGATGTCGACAGAATATTCATGGATGCAGGGAGTGCAATTAACTTGATATACGCGAAAACACTCCGAGCGATGCATATATCACTAGAGTTTCTGAAGCCAACAGACTGTTCCTTTCATGGAATCGTACCAGGAAGTGCCAATTACCCGCTGGGTCGAATAGCACTAAATGTTTGCTTTGGCAACCGACAAAACTACAGAAGGGACAAACTAGACTTCGAAGTCATGGACTGGCCATCACAATATCACGCGATCCTCGAACGACCCGCGTTTTCGCGATTTATGGCAGTACCTCACTACACATATTTGGTACTTAAGATGCCAGGACCAAAAGGAATAATCACAGTGAAAGGAAGCTTTGAAGTTTCAGATCTCTGCGACAGGGAATTCCACAAGATGGCGCAAAATTTTGGCGTAATAGCCAACCATGCAGAAAAGGCAAAGAGCGCGACTACAGAAGGCGTCAAGCTACTCGAAGGATGCATCGCGGAACCCGAAACGAAGAAGCCACGAATAGGAACATCAGGAGAAGACACAGGCACAGAAGAGAAAGGGAAAGCCACGACGACATAAGCATCATGAAGACAATATAGTAGAACAATAAAGGCTGTAAAAGCCACGAGTTATTCTAAGGGCAATGCCCTCTAGATCCAGAACACGGGTCACAGGCCGGATCTCTTGGGTTACCCCATGTATCTTACATTAAAAGTATAAATAAAGACAAAGCGTTCCTCATATTCGAGTTTACGAGTCTTTCAAAAAGAAGATGCGGCAAACGCACGGATCATACAAACACGCCTTGAGAACAAATTTCAGACATATAGTCGCGAAATAAACAGTCTCTCGCGTTCAACGCACACTTTACAACATCGGGTTGTCAGAATCATCTACGCCTAAAGGATCTAAATAATGATACTCGCGGAAAAACGCAGCATCCGCCTCTAGAAGCCTAGCTACAAGTCTTCGAGCAGGTTGAAGCGTGTTCTCCATATGAACCCGAAGGCTAGCTCCACCTGGAGCCAAACTCAGGGACATAGTGCTGTAATTCAACCCCGGGTGCCACTTACGTATCCACCCGAGAGCAAAATTGGCACCAGCCACTAAGTTCAGTTCTATTAACCTATGAATACGATGGCTGGATCGGAAAGCATCAAGAAGAAGTGGGAAAGTTGCAGGCAAAGGATTACGGGGAAGCATGATGGAGTGCATAGTTGTAAGAGCTCGCCGGCAACCATCAACTGACTCGCCAATGTGCTGAGCACGATCTTGAAGTAATACAATGGCGCTATGGCGTCGAGGATTAGACCACAGAGTCTCATAGTCAGTCGACATCTTCTCCAAAGCAGCGTTTCGCTCAGCAACTCGGCATTCTTCAGCAACAAAATCCAAGCAAGTACCTACAATGACAAATATATCACAAAAGAAGTGCACAAACAGCCAAAAGAAGAAGTCGAAAGAAAACTCACATCGCAACAGCTCGCCAGCAGACTCGACAATTCCAAGAATGAAAGATTCGCACTCTTCATTGTGAACAACCTTCGCCGTCAAGCTGGAGACCTTTTCTTCAAGTGAAGAGATTTTCTTCATATAGCCACTGGCCTGGCTAGCCTTTTTAATAGCCATCTGTGCTTGGCGTTTAGCCAGAGATAGGCGAGTCTCAAGGTCGGAAACCCTGGAAGAATATTCTTCGCAGTGACTGCATCGACTAGAAGTCGACGAAATCTGAGGATTGAATCCGCGAGCAGAAGAAGGAGCAGGAGCATGAGAAGAAGGATCATTGCCACGCATCGACTACAAAAAGAAAGAAAGTAGAAACAATTTCAAAAAGATGGCATAATACTCCATGCAAAGAAGATATATTTACATAAGAGTACAACCCTCTGGCTAAGATTCTCGGGTTGCACTTAAGTAGAGTCTTTACATCCAAAAGAAGAAAACTAAGTACTACAAAGAAGCTGAATCTACGCCACCTCAGCAATATGCTCCGTGGAAGAAGGGGGCACGGCCGGTTCCTCGCTAGAAGTTGATGGTGGCACTGGAGCCTTCGGCGCTGGAGATGGTGCAGCAGGCACAGCAGAGGCTGCCGAAGGAGAAATTGTGTTCAGCAATGTAGGCGCCAATTTCTTCGCCTTCTCGAAAAACACCTTCATCTCGTCGCGAGTATAGCCATGAGGGGAGTTAACTCTCTCCCAATCAAAGTTTGTGCCATGCGCAAGAGAAAGGGCAATGGCACCTTCGGCGCCGCGCTTAATGGACAGCCCCTTCAGATGGAGAGTAGGGTCTTCCTCGCTGTCAAAAATCTTGGCGAGTTCAGTCAGGTTGCCCTTCGGGATCGCCATCTTTTTCTTCGGCCACAACCCGGCAAATAGCCGTGACAGCACGCGGCCAACCAACTCAAAAGTTTCCTGGATAGATATCCAGTTTTCTTCGAGTAGGTTAACCGCATCCATAAGAGGATCATCGTCCGTTTGCAGGGACGACGGAGATACCCCCGTGAATTCTAAAGCAATAGAAAAGAAAGGAAGAGGAAAGTGTCAGCAAATATGCCAGAGTAACAGGGGACGAAAACAGAAGACAAGTCAAAGAAACTTACTTTCGGCAGCAGCACAAATGGTGTGAAGACGCTCCGCCACGGCTTGCTCTCGTTGAGCATGCTCCTGGTTGGCATCAGCTAATGCTTTCTCAGCTTTCTTCGCCTTGGCAATCGCAGATTTCTGCGACTTCTCAGCAATTGCCTTAGCAGCGGTCGCAGCGTCATAAGCTTTCTGTGAAGCCTTGAGCTCCGCCTCTAGAGACGCAATGCGAGCATTGGTTGTTGCTAAGGTTTCTACAAAAGAAGACAAAAGGGAGTCAGACAGATAGGATAAGGCAAGAGCTCCAAGGGAAAGTAATGACTGAGCATCCAAATTGCACCTTCGGAAGCTTTTGCAACCTTTAGGTAACCCGCACATTCAGTGCCCAAATCGATGAATCTCTTTACCAAGGCCTGCAGAAAAGAGCATGTCAGAAAAAGAGTGGACAAAAGGAAAGCAGGCAAAGACGAGTTACTCACATCATCAGAAGAAACCATTGGTACATGGGCCTCCAGAGAAACGTCGGTTTCTTTAACCTTCTTCGCCCGTTTTTGATTTCGGGCTTTGGTTTGCGAAATTTTCTTCACGGAGGCCCTGGTAATCCTCGGAGCAACATCTAGCTCAGCCGTCTCATCAGGGGCCACAGGTGGAGCAGACGCAGCAGGTGCCGGCGGCTCCTCATCATCACTACATGACAAGAACAGGTTATGGAAACAAGACAAGGGAAATTGAAATATATGATTCCAAACACTTACGATGCTAGCATGTCGAAGTATTCGAGATCTTCGACAATAGCGGGAGCTTTACCAGCCGCCGCAGAACTCGAGGAAGCAATATCGTCGACACGCTTCCTTTTCTTATCAACACCAACCTCGTCAGCGAGAACGGGAGGAAGCGATGTCGACGAGCTAGTCTCATCTTCTGATTCCTCGACATCATCTTCGTCCTGACTTTCGTCAGCCTCGGGGGCTTCAGATGCAGGAGAGGCGAGATCAGCTGGTAGGGGCCCTGCCTCCGGAAGAGGAGGGCGAGAAACAATAAATTCGTGACCCTGCATATTAATAAATCAGCAGAGTTCGGGTACCAACGAATAATGCAAGTCGAAATTAAGAGAAGTTTGACAAAAAGTGGATGCAGCGATGTATACCTCAGGAATAGGGTGCACAGAGTCGAAGAAAATTGCTTTCAAGTCAGCAACTGAGTGCTCCTTGGTGAGCTTGGTGAGATTCCTGACTCGCTTGTCGACATCTTCTTTCGACATCAGATCTTCGGATATGCGAGTAGGGTCTTCTAAGCCGGAATAAGTCCAAAGTTTGGTGAGGCGGTGCTGTAGGGGTTAAACTCGACGTTGTATGAAAAACGCCATGAGTTGGATACCCGATAAAGCACCCCCTTGGCCTGTTTTTAGATTTTGAATGCGGGATAGAAGAGGAAGTATTTGTGCAACTTCCTCATCTGAGGGAAGCGAGTCCCACGACTTCAATTTCTTCACTTCCTGAGAAGCGTCAAAGGGAGGAAGGCCGAACTCATCTTCAGGAGAGGATTTGCGGTCCTTGATATAGAACCACTTTGTCCTCCATCCTTGGACAGATGCGGCCATAGAAAACTCAAGATATTGCGCCTCAGGGCGCACAGAAACAACGGATCCGCCCAGTTCGGGTTTCCTTGCCAGAGAAACATTGGGACGGAGTCGAAAGATCGATCTCCAGAGAGCAAAGTGGGGCTCAATGCCCAAAAATGACTCGCAAAGAGTCACGAAGCAAGCAATATGAAGAAGGGAATTGGGAGTGAGCTGATGGAGCTGCACACCGTAGACAAATAGCAGCCCACGGAGAAACTCGTGGGCAGGAAGGGACAAACCACGGAGGAGAAAAGCAAGGAATATTACCCGGTAACCGCTCGGGGGCTTCGGGATCCGTTCGGTGCTAGGGAACTTGATGGAATCTTCGGCAGCGATGAGGCCGTCCGCCGTGGCTTTCTCCACCTCCTTCTTGGTGACGGTGGAGCGAACCCAGTTGGTGGCAGAAGACTTGGCCATGTCGCTCTTGGTGGCCAGATGCTTCACGCGCATTCAGTGCAAAAGCGCTCGGGGGCTTCGCAAGAGAGCAAGAGGCAGAGGAGATCAGCAATGGAGGCGGCGGAGGTAACGAGCTGGTGAACAGTACGATTCCCCACTATGCCATTTATATATCTTCTGGGAGAAGGATCGTGGGCTGAGACGTGGCGCAAAGGTCGGAAACGGCAGCCCACCAACGGTCAAAAATCGTGCAGCCCACCAACGGTCAAAAAATCGGGAAATTACAGTCTTACCCGTAAAACGGTTCGCATGGATGAAGAGTTACGTTTTTATTGACGTCATCAAGTATATATAAAGGTAAAAGGGTGGCGCCGACGAATGCTGAAACTTATCAAAGAAAACAGAGATGAAGAATCTTTTGGTTACAAGCCTTGGGGGCTGTTAATTGCATAAAAATTGAGTGGAACTCTTCATTGAAGTAGTAGACCTGAACTAGAAGACAAGATGTTCTTGAAAGTATCTCGAAATTGAAGAACTTTGCAGGTGAGGTGTTTCGAGTTGAAGTGTGACAAGCTATATTATTTCTTGAGCCTATACTCGAGAAAATCTTTTTCGACTATAGCCTCGGGGGCTACTCCTATCGGGAGCGCTGAGCGCGCACCCGACGATATTCATTGGTAAAGCATTAACGAGTGCAGAAGTGTTACTCCTATCGGGAGCGAGTTTTATGGTTGTAGAAACCCGAATATTTTCAGTCAAACTTTGACTGCGACATGAGATTCTCGAGTAGCGTTATCGCAACGAAACTCGAATGCCGTGATTTATCACGAAGGTAAGACCCCGGGATCCGTCCTGTGTGGCCTGGTATACGCACATGGATGCGCTCTGCTGGTATGTATCCGTGTCTACGACGCGAAGAAAATCCTGGTGGACGCACTGGGTACCCTGAGAACCACTGGGACTCATTTTTGTAAGTCCTAAATGAGGCAAAAGAATGGGTTTGACCGGTATCCCGAATTCAAGTCCAAGGGGATTGAATTTGAAGTAGGTGACAAGTATCTGTTCCGGCAGTTAACTGACCTCTTGATCCGTCAGAGTTGTCAGGCTTGTTCATCGAGACCCCTTGCGAGCAAATTAACATCAGTATAAGTCGAAAGACCGAGTCGAAGATTTGAAGATGAAGTCGAAGAATTGATCAAGTCGAAGATTTGAAGATTAGAGATTTAACCCGAATCTGCAATTTTGATAGAATCTCAGGGGCTACTGACAAGGGTATAGTTAATAGAGACCGTTAGTTGAATACCCCTAAGGCCCGTTAAGCTAGGCCCAATTGTAATGATAGTCGAATACGAATTAATACCGTATGTCGATATTTGTAATCTGTATCGAACCCTACCCGATCCTCGAGACCTGGCCACCTATATATAGGGGCCAGGAGGGGACGGTGTAGGGCAGATTGAAAGCAAGCCAGGTTGAATACCCAAGTTTACTTTCGATATACACCTATTCCGACTAACTTTACCTTCGAGTTCATCCGACGCCCTATCTCCCTGATCCTAAGTCCTTCATCTAGGACATTTGTCGAGTTAACCCTCGTCAGTCCATTACATCATTCTCCTAATGACATGACCTCATTATTAATCGACAACTCATGTCTATGGTTAGGAAACCTTAACCATCATTAATCAATGAGCTAGTCCAGTAGAGGCGTACTAGGGACACGGTGTTGTTCATAAACCACACAAGTATTAATGTTTCCGCTTAATACAATTATAGCATGGAGTATAAACATTATCATGAACAAGAAATATGATAATAACAATATTATTATTGCCTCTAGGGCATATTTCCTTCAACAAATTGTATGCGATGATCCTTTTTGTAAGTTATAAACAACCGGCAGGAGCCATATGGTTGTCTTTACATTTAAATGGCCTGCGTGCCAAATATATATATCCAAGTGATATATTGTAATGGAGGAAGACAACCAAGGTGGCGCGCCATGGACCTTGGTGCTACGCCGATGGAATGATGGAGATCATACCAGGACGCACAAGATGGAGATCGAATGCGTGAAGGACCATATCATATCACATTATATATGCATGTGATGTTTATCCTTTTATGCATCTTATTCTGCTTAGATTTGATCGCGCGGTAGCATTATAAGATGATCCCTCTCACATAAATATCAAGATAAAAATGTGTTCTTCCATAGCATGCACCGTCAAGAAAGTTCGTCGTTTCGAGACACCACGTGATGATCGGGTGTGACAGACTCTACGTTCACATACGACGGGTGTAAGACAGTTTTACACACGCGAGTGGTATGGTTCTACTTGGCGAGCCTAGCATGTACAGACATGGCCTCGGAGCACAAACCGAAAGGTTAAGCATGAGTCATATGGTTGATATGATGAACATGGTGATGTTCGCCTTTGAAACTATGCCGTTGCACGTGATGATCGGTTGCGGTATAGTGAATTTGGTTCGTGTAATCACTTAAGAAAACTAAGAGGGATGTTGTTTTTAAGTGGGAGTTCACTTAGTAATTTTGAATTATAGAACTCAATTTATCATGAACTAAATCATAGTGAATTTGCATAGTTTGTTATAGTTATTGGCATCCGTTTACTACCTTGCGATTAGCTATAATTGAGATAATAGAACTATAGAATTCTGGATGTTAACTTTACGAACTGGTATCGTATTGTTTGAATGTCAATCTAAAGTTTAAAGTCCTATTGCAAACTTTTAGCAAACCCTTGTTACTCGATAAAATTTAATAAGTAGTATTAAATCAAGAGTAACAATTCCAGTGTTAGTATCTAAGTATCACACTTGCCTCCATGATCCTTGATATTCAAAAGTTGTTTTTAGTATCAAGGTTATCTAGGAGTTGAAAGAATTGTTTCATAAACTATCATGTGTGGAAGATATTGTGATATCTGAAACAATGTTTGGTTGCAAAGTGATAGAGTATAATTTAGTAAGGCACATGTTCTCGTATTGTATGAAAATTTACGAAGATTAGAGACGCCAGGCGTCCAGATCTCCTAAAAGGTTTAGGAACTAATATTATACTCGCAATTCATCCTCATGAGCTATAGTAGCTTGATCATGAAAGTTGTCATGATAGGATGAATGGAAGATGTAGGTAAAATGTTTACTACACTAAAAGATTACTAAAGAATGGAATTTGGAAGAACGCCAAATATTTGATAATGGTGATCTACTTCAAAGTGCGAGTCCAAGGGTATTAGTGTTTGACTAATCATGCCTTCAACTATGTGCCATGTGTATGGCGCCACTATTGATGTTGATAGATTCTTCTAGAAGGAAAAGAATTGCTAAAAGAGAATCCAAAATTTATTCTGGCAGAAAAGAAAAGACTGGAAATGTCCAGCTCAGGTATATAGAAGATATACATGTTATGGGTGTATTCATTGCTTGTTAAAACAATGTGGTTCTTGGGTATTTGATACTAAATTGGTTGGTATGAACTGTCATACAGAACAACGCAATACAAGAACTACAATGGCCTAATTAACTAGCAAATGAATATGGGATGATTCTCATCGAAAACAAATAAAGTGTTACTGTGTTTCGTTGGAATTAAACCTAGCCTTCAAAATTTGTTTGAATAATTTTTATTTTGTTCTAGTATTATGAGAACAATGGATGTTCAAATTATTACCGCATTCATAAAAGATGGATGAACGCTTATCTTGTTGGAGAAATCACATCCATAACACTGATGCTAAAAGTGTCTCAAGACAAATGATTAGAAGATCACTTATGAGTGACACCACCGTTTAAATCATATTGGAAAGTAAACATGAAGAAACTCCATGTTGATGGGATTTTAGAGTCTTTTGATTTTTGAATGAATTGACGCTTGTGAAAATTTCCTAGAGATGATTAAAACTCCGTTTGTAGGCCAAAGAAGAACGGACGACTAACTTATTGGAAATTGTACATGTTGATGTATATAGTCCATTATGTGTAGCCGTGTGTGGTGAATTCTTGAACTTCATTTACTTTAACCAATGATTTGAGTAGATATATGTGTATATTTACTTAATAAGGAAGAAGCATGAAATATTTGAAAAATGTTCAAAGTATTTCTAGATGAAGTTGAAAATCATTGTAACAAGAGAATAAAGAATTTATGATTGGATCATAAAGGAAGATATTTGAGTTACAAGTTTAGCAAACACCTAAAAGTTGAGGAATCGTTCCATAGACTTGTATTTCCCGAAACACCATAGGAGTATGGAGTGTTCGAGAGATGAAATCAAACCTTGTTTGACATCGTTGGATCAAAGGTATCGTATATAAAACTGCCATTATATTTTAAGGATAAAGCTTTAGAGACTACCGCTTTTACACTGAAAAGAGCGCCATCATGATCCGTTGAAATGACACCATATGAGTTATGGCATGGGATAAAACCCAAGTTGTCTTTTCTAAAATTTTGGTATGCTAGGCATATGTAAAATGTTTACAACCAAAGTCGGATAAATACGTCTTTGTAGGTTATCCCAAAGTAACTGTTGGGTATTCCTCCAGAACACTGAAAACAAAAGTGTTTGTCGCTGAAAACGTCAAGTTTCTTGAGAAGGAATTTTTCGCAAAAAGTCAAGTGGGAGGACAATAGAACTTTGATTGGGTTATTGAACCTAAGCTATATGTGCTGAGTAGCGCAGCGCTGGGAAGTGTCCTAGAGGCGGCCACAATGCGCATGGCTGTCGTACCTCAAAGGTTGTGGTCACATAGATCTAAGTTCCTATTGAACCGTGTGAGTCAGGTAACAATCAAATAGTTAGATTTGAGAATAGATCATTATTATTTGACAATGATGAACCGACTACATGCAAAGAAGCGATGATGGGCCCTGACTCCGTCAAATGGCTAGAAGCCATAGAATCCGTGATAGTTCCATATACGAGAAACCAAGTTTCTGAACTTGGAAGACCCTCAAAAGGCATGAAGCCTAATGAACGTATTTGGATCTATAAAGGCAGACATGGATGTTTAACATCTATGAAATAGTCGACACATCGTTAAAAGAGTTTACGATTGTGTTTAAGGAGTTGACTGTGACAAGATTTGATCTTTCACAGCGATATTTTGTCTGGACGGATTACTGTAGCAACCACTACATATGCCAAGTTTGGTATATGTTAGTTGAACAAACAAGACAACATTCTTCTAATAGAATGGTTACCTAGGACATGTACATGACATGGTCCAATGGGTTTTGTAAATTCAAAGGATGCTAAAAGGCATGCAAACTTCAATGGTTGAAGTAAGCATCGCGGAGTTGGAATATTCACCGTGATGAAATAATTAAAAGGTTTAGTTTCATCAGATACGATGAATATGCTTGCATTTGCAAGAAATTAAGTGGGAACGCTGAGACATATTTCTAGTACATTATGTAGAAGACATATTGTTAATTAGAAATGATGTATCTTTTATTGACATAGGTTAAGAATTTCATTAAAATTAGATTTCAATGAAAGACTTAGGCAAAACCAAAATATTGGGTACCGATGTCTATGTATATAGATCGAGGTGCCAATATGGTTGTGCCAAAGTACATAGATGAAATATTGAATGAAGTTCAATATGGAAACGGCGAGAAAAGTTCTTGTTGCATGGAAGAGGTTGAAACAAGATTCAGGTGTTTTTGACACTTGATGAGTGAAGACACATGAATGATTTGATCGATCATGTATTCCGTAATATGTACATATCCAGATATGTCCTATGCTCTAAATGTTATGAGCATATACCAGAGTGATAAATGTCATAAGATGATCATTGGACAATAGTAAAGATAACCTTATGTGCTTTGGAAGGACTAAGGATATATATTATGTATGACAAAGTGACACATAGTTCATTGTAAAGTATTACATTGATACTAAGTTTGTCACAAGATACAAATTAAGTTTATCTCAATTTTAGCTATATGTTTAGGTGGCACAATATAATGGAAGGAAGTTCCATGATGGATTTGGATGAGTTCCAAAGTTAAGACATTGTGATGGATTCTACAACAAAGGTTGAGTATATGGCTGCTTTAGAAGTAGCAAAAGAGGGCATTTGTGTCAAGAAGTTTGTTATCAAACAAGGTGTAGTTCCAAGCGGGCTATTACTATGAAGATCTATTGTGTGACAATAGTGACAACATAATTTTAGCTAAAGGAACTAAGGTCTCACCTAAGGACCAAATTTATACCCAACTATCTCATTTGAGAAATGAGTGATGCGTAGAGACGCAAAGACATGCAAATACACACAGAACTGAAAGTGTCAGATCTGGAGATCAGATTAACCACATGCAACGTGTATGGATAACACGTGAATGCCATAAGTGTTATATACGCAAGTATCAACTAGATTATTGACTCTAGTGCAAGTGGGAGACTGAAGGGAATATGCCCGAGAGGCAATAATAAAGTGGTTATTATCATATTCCATGTTTATGATAAATTTTTATTTCTCATGCTAGAATTGTATTAATCGGAAACATTAATACATGTGTGATTAATAAACCAAAAAAAAAGGTTCCTAGTAAAGCCTCTCTTTTATACTAGCTCGTTGATTAACCGATGATCAAGGTTTCCTGATCATGAACATTGGATGTTGTTAATAACGGGGTCATATCATTAGAAGAATGATGTGATGAACACTCACACCCATAGTACGAATAGCAATACGATCAAGTCATCAAGTTCATTGCTATATCAAACTCATACGAAATAGTTCTAATCCTCAGACCATGAGATCATGTTAATCACTGATACCGGAAGAGTGCTTTGATGATATCAAACGTCACACCGTCACAGGGTGATTATAAAGGTTGATTTGGGTACTCTGAAAGTATTAGTTGAGGCTCATGGATCAAGAGTGGGATTTGTCCATCCGGATGACGGAAAGATATTCTCTGGGCCCTTCTCGGTGATATTGCATTGGAATCGCTTGCAAGCATGTGACTAGGTCACAGGAATGCATTATCACGGAACGAGTAAAGATACTTGTCGGGAACGAGATCGAACTAGGTATGGTTGATACCAAATGATCGGATCTCGGACAAGTAATAATATCGCGAGACAAAAGGAATTAACTATATTCGTTACTGGTTCACACGATCACTAGTTCATCATTGAGTAAGTGGGAGTCATCATGGATTTCCAGATCCCACTGTTGATTATTGATCGGAGAGGAGTCTCGATCATGTCCATGTTATTCACGAACCGTAGGGTGACACACTTAAGGTTCGCCGTCGTTTTTGAGTGGATACGATACTCCGATCGAATTACAGGACAACATAAGGGTTGTTTCAGAAAAGCACCAAAACTGTTTCGAGATATCGAAATAACTCAAGGGTGTATTTGTTAATGTTTGTTAATTGAATGAATTAACAAATATTAAAGAAATAAAAATGTTTTATTAAATCAATAAGTGTGAATTTTAATTAGCATGAATGTCATGCAAAATTAAAATGGGGGTTACCTCATGTTGATGAGGGGGTTACCACCATGAAGGGAATGAAGAGGGAGTTATCACCATGAAGAGGAGGAGGGCCTCCTTGGCCGGCCACCCCTTGGGGGCTGCCCCTCCTCCCCTATATAAACCCCTCCCTCTCCTCCATGTGACACACTTCTTGATCCTCCCCTCCCTCGCATAGTTGCTGCCCAATATCCGTCTCAGCTTAGCGAAGCTCTGCCGGAATTGTAGTTCGTAGTTCATACACTTGGACAAGTGTGTGGAGGAGTGTCCGGCGGATCCCTTCTTCCGCTGCCCCGCTGGACCGAGGGCGTGGAGGAGTCGACGTCGAGCTGTACGTGTGACCGAGCACGGGGGCGCTGCCACTTGTGGCGCCGTGTACATGATCTTGTGATCGTCAAGTGAACCACTACGTCGACTACGTCAAGTGAACAACTACGTCGACTACGTGCGTCTTCCTCGACTCTCCATCGGCAACGTTTGTGCGGGAACGTAATCCCCGCTTCCGGTCATCGAGGGTCAGTTAATCATTGCTACCATCTCGTAGAGTTTTCTTGGCTAGTTTTGTGTTCATGCGTAGGAATTTTTTTGTTTTCTATGCTACGAACCCATCAAGTGGGACTCCATACGAAGTGGAGGTTTGGTATGATGGCAATGGCGAGCAGTATTTTAAGGGTGGTTGGTCGCAGTTTGCAGAAGACCATGACATCCACCAAGGCTTCTTCATGACCTTCGACTTCCATATCGGCACGTCAAAGTTCGACGTGAAGATCTATGACGGCACTCAGTGCCAGAAAGAGTATGAAGCTGAAGTCCACTTTCATTAAGATATGCTTTATATGTAGTTTCTTTTGATAATATCCTTGCTGCCGTGCTATATGTAATGAATATTCGTACTTTATTTTGATGTTTCCATTAGTACCATGAAAACAAATTACTGTTCTGAGGTATGCTTTCTATATATCGGGTTCTTTGCGAACCAATTGGTATGCTTTCTATATATCGGGTTCTTTGCGAACCAATTGGTATGAAGAATATCGGGTTCTTTTGTGAACCAAATTGCTTGAAGAATATCGGGTTGTCTGCACAACCTTATAATGAAAGAGATCTCCATGTCATGATAAAAGTTTCTTTCGTACGACCCGAGGGTTGAAGCCCCCGAGCGGAGAAGTAGAGATACTTGTACAATTTTGTCGAGTTCAACCCAAAGAACCCGACCTATGGCCTCATGTTCTGGGTTCAGAAGGTTAACTCGAGTTTAATTATACCACTAGATTTATTCTACGCGTAAAAACGTCGTAGCTGCTCCGCATTCTACGGGTTGCCCTCGTCTTTTCCTGTCTTCTTGTCTTGTAGTCGATAAGCTCCTCCTGGTATGACTTCTGTAACGATGTAAGGTCCCACCCAAGGGGACTCTAGTTTCCCGTGGCTGTCTTGCCTGAGTCGCAAAACTAGATCTCCCACCATGAAAGATCGTGGTCGAACTCGACTACTGTGGTAGTTTCGTAGACTCTGTTGATACTGTGTGGCCCTTTCTAATGCTTTATCTCTTGCTTCATCTAGTGCATCGACGTCGTCTTGCAATGCTTCTGTTGATGTTGTTTCGTCATATGCCGTCACCCTTGGAGCCTCGTGTGTAACTTCGACTGGAAGCACGGCTTCTGCGCCATGGACCAGGAAGAAAGGAGTTTCTTGAGTTGCCGCATTGGGCGTGGTTCTTAGACTCCAAAGAACGGAGGGCAATTCATCTACCCAAGCGCTCTTGGCTTTCTCGAGAGGTGCTAAGAGCCTCTTTTTTTATCCCACTACATATCAGGCCATTGGCTTTTTCGACTTGTCCATTTGTCTTCGGGTGCGCCACAGATGCAAATTTGAGTTTTATTCCTAGTCCTTCGCAGTAACTCTTGAATTCCTTTGAAGTGAAGTTTGTCCCATTGTCCGTGATGATGCTATATGGTACGCTGAAACGAAACACTATTGACTTGATGAAGTTGATCGCTGCTGTTGAATCTTGAGTTGTTACCGGGGCTGCTTCCACCCACTTGGTAAATTTATCGACTGCCACTAGCATGTAAACATGTCCTCCTGGCCAGGATTTGTGCAATTTTCCTACCATATCGAGTCCCCATTGTGCAAAGGGCCAGGACAATGGTATTGGCTGTAGCTCTGCTGCTGGTGCATGTGGTCGAGATGCGAATCTTTGACATGCTTCACACTTCCGAACTATATCTTTTGCGTCTTCGATGGCTGTTAACCAATAGAATCCTGCACGGAACGCTTTTGCAGCTATTGCCCTACTGCTTGCATGATGGCCACACACTCCGTCATGTATATCTTTTAGTATTACTTGTCCTTCCTGAGGCGTTACACAACGCTGCAAAACGCCGGTAATACTCTTCTTGTATAATTTCCCTTGCAACACGACAAACGCTTTCGACCGTCGAGTTATCCTCTTGGCTTCCACTGCATCTTCTGGTAATTGTTTATTTATCATGTATGCGAGATACGGCTGCATCCAAGTTTCTTCTATCATCATGACTTCCTCGGGTTCCGACGTAGCCCCCGATCCTGCTGCAGTAGTCGAACTTTTGACACTTTTTATTGACCTTTCCACTATTTCCTCCCAGAATACTCCAGATGGCACGGGTAAACACTGGGACCCGATATTTGCTAAGTTGTCAGCTTCTTCATTGCTGTTTCTACTGATGTGCGAGACTTCGCATCCATCAAATGTTCCTTCGAGATAGTGATATAGGTTTTTGTAGGCCATCATGTTGTCACTGATTGTGTCGCATCTATTCATAACTTATTGGACGACAAGGTTTGAATCCCCAAATATTTTTAGTCGAGTTGCTCCACATGTTTTGGCCATCCTCATTCCATGCAGCAGAGCCTCGTACTCTGCTTCGTTGTTAGAAGCCTGCGGAAAATTCATCCTTAAGATGTACTTTAGTTTGTCGCCATGCGGCGATATCAAGATTACTCCCGCGCCTGCGCCTTGTACTCTCTTGGAACCGTCGAAGTACATTGTCCAGACACTCGATAGATCTGGCGGTCCCGTGCTCTGCAGCTCCAACCATTCTGCTGTGAAATCTGGCAAAATTTGCGACTTAATTGCCTTCCTTTTTTCATACGTGATGTCCATGGGAGATAATTCGATTCCCCACAAAGAGACACGTCCTGTTGCTGAAGGATTGTTCAATATGTTCGATAGTGGCGCCTCATTGACCACTATAATTGGGTGCACCGCAAAGTACTGTCGCAATTTTCTTGCAGTTGTGAAAACACTATATGCGAGCTTTTGGTAATGCGGGTACCTCTGTTTTGTCAGAGATAGCACTTCACTGATAAAATATACCGGCCTCTGGACGCCGTGGGCTTTCCCTTCTTCGCTTCTTTTGACTACCAATACTGTACTCACCACCTGATGAGTTGCGGCGATGTAGAGTAGTAGTGGTTCTTTTTCTTTTGGTGCGACCAGCACTGGTGGCGTGGAAAGCACTTTTTTTAGCTGTGCAAAAGCCGCGTCTGCTTCTTCTGTCCATTCAAATTTATCATCTGATTTCTTCATAAGTGTATAGAAAGGAAGCGCCTTTTCTCCCAATCGAGCAACGAAATGACTTAATGCCGCGACGTGTCCTGCAAGTTTCTGGACGTCGTGTAGTTTCGTGGGTTTTCCCATTGTTAAAATTGCTTGAATCTTCTCTGGGTTCGCCTCTATTCCTCGTGCTGATACCAGGAATCCCAAAAGTTGCCCTGCTGATACGCCGAAGGAACATTTTGTCGGGTTAAGCTTAAGCTTGTACCTGCTCAGGTTGTCAAAGGTTTCTGCCAAGTCGCTGATTAAAGACTGCTCCTCTCTTGTAGTGATGACCACATCATCAATGTAGACTTGGATGTTGCGTCCTATTTGGCTCCCGAGGTAGTTTTGCATCATCCGTTGATAAGTTGCTCCTGCATTTTTTAGGCCGAATGGCATTACTTGGTAGCAAAACACTCCGTACGGTGTGATGAAGGCCGTCTTTTCTTCGTCTTCCTTCTTCAGTTTGATCTGATTGTAACCAGAATACGCGTCCAAAAAGGAAAGCCTTGCGCATCCCGCTGTTGAATCGATTATCTGATCGATGCGGGGTAGAGGGAAGGGATCCTTTGGACAGTGCTTATTGAGAGATGTGTAGTCGACACATACTCTTTGTACATCTGTGTTCTTCTTGGGTACGATAACTGGGTTCGATACCCAACTCGAAGTTTTGATTTCTCTGATAAATCCGGCATTTTCCAACCTGTGCAATCCTGATGCTATCGCCTTCCTTTTAGGTTCATCGAATCGTCGTAATGGTTGCTTGACTGGCTTTGCCTTGGGATCTACATTTAATGCGTGCTCGACGAGTTCCCTGGGAACCCCTGGCATGTCTGATGGACACCAGGCGAAGATTTCCCAGCGCTCACGGAGGAACTCGACGAGCGCGCTTTCCTATGAGGGATCCAAGTTCACCGCGATTGACGTCGTCTTGTTTGGATCTTTAGGGTGGACCTGGATCTTCTTCGAGTCCTGAGTTGTGTCGAAAGCCTGATCTGGCAGGGATCGTCCAACGTCGGGTAGCACATTATGATCTGTTTCTACTCTTAACCTCTCATATTCTGCTGTCATGCCGAAGGTTTGCGCCATCCTATTGAATTCTCTGTCACATGTGTTGGCTACTTCAAAGCTCCCTTGCACTGTAATTGTTCCTTTGGGTCCTGGGATTTTTAGCGTAAGATACGCGTAATGAGGCACTGCCATGAATTTTGCAAATGCTGGGCGCCCCAGGATTGCATGGTATTGCGACGGCCAGTCCATAACTTCGAATTCCAGCTTCTCTCAGCGGTAGTTGCTGCTACTGCCAAAGCAGACGTCGAGTTCTATTCTTCCCAAAGGGTAGTTTGCGGCTCCCGGTACTATTCCATGGAAAGAGCAGTCTGTTGGCTTTAAACTCGACGGCGAGATACACATTGCCTTCAGTGTTCTAGCATATATCAGGTTGATGCCACTCCCTGCGTCCATAAATACTCTTCCGATGTCGTACCCTCCTATTTGTGCTTTTAGAACCATGGGCGAGTGGCCTGGCCTAGGAATTTTCCTTGGATGGTCTGCTCTACTAAACTTAACTGGTTGATCTGACCACCGCAGGTACTCTGTAATAGCTGGTGGTGACGATATTGCTAGGTTTACTTGCCTGGATATGCTCTTTCGCTCTTTCTTCGACTTAGGCACCGGTTGAATCATAGCTGATATGTAAACTTTTGACTCTAGGTGCCTTGCTAGCCTTTGCATTTGATATCCTTGAGTTGTGTGCTTCTCTTCTTGCCATCCTTCTTGGTTTGAACCCATGGCGCTTTGTAGCCTTAGGAACGTTCTACAATCCTTCATCTGGTGATTTGAGACTCTTTTCCCATCAAGATATGCGTAGTGGATTCGACAAGGTCCGTATAACATATCCTCGGCCGAAGGACCGGAGTATCTCGATTTTTCTGCTCCTTTTGCCTGGAACCTCCTGTTTACATATCCTTCCTCTTCTGCTGCGTAGCCCGCGGCTACCTGATTTCGCCTTCCTTGGTTATTCCTGCTGCGGTGTTGTCTTCTCTGTCTGCTTATTCTGTCGACTTCTGGTGAACGTCCTCTTTTGTTATTATATGCGTCCTCTCCATCAGCAAATTTGTTGGCTTCTTCCATTAGCTCGGCTACTGTTGTAGGTCTTGTTCTTCCTATTTCTTCCACGAGATCTGAACGACGAAGTCCAGCCGAAAAAGCGTCTATTGCTCGTTCGTCGGAGACGTCCTCTGCTGAGTTTTTGATTATACTCCATCGTTGTATATAGGAACGTAGAGTTTCACCTTTCCTTTGTACACACGCCTTTACTTCCTCCAGTGATGCTGGGCGCTTGTATGTTGAGCGAAAATTTCTTGTGAATTGGTTTGCGAGTTCCCCCCAACTTCCAATGGATTCGTTGGGTAGTGTATTCAACCAGGACCGTGCTGCGCCGGTGAGGTGTAGCTGCAAACTTTGCATTGCGGTCGCTTTTGTTCCCCCTAATATCTGCACTGCCTGCAAATAGTCCGATAACCATAGGGTAGGCTCTTGTGACCCGTCATATTTATGCTGATCGTGTGGTAGTTTGAACCCTTTGGGTACTCGTGTTTTGCGAACCCTGCGGGTAAAGCATAATGCGCCCATCTCTTTATCATCGTCTTCATAATTTTCTTCCCTCCAGGCGTGGCATGCTTTATTTACTCGAGCGTGCACTATTATATTTCTTGCGTCCTCCTTCCTCTTTTGTCGCCTTTCCTCTTCTGATGACTCGCTATACTCATTATCTGCGAAGTTGTATCTGAGCTTCTCCTTTTGCTTTTCCTTGTAGATTGTCGACTTTGTGTCGAGACCTTTTTCCCTGATCTTGCTCTCCACTATTCCGAGGCTTCGTATCGCGGCTCGGTGCATATCCTCTCGTGGATCCCCTGGTTCTGGCCTGGTGGTTAGTAAATACGCCTGTGCTGCTATCAACACTGCTTCCGGCGTTTCTTGCATGAAGTCATCTTTCTCCTCTTCTAGTTGTGGGGTAGGGCTTCTTGAGTATCTTTCCTCTCTGCTGCGTGTTGTTGCCCTCCTGTTGCATTTTGGGTCTCTGCGCCTTTCTCTGCTGTACTCGGAATCCTCACTATAGTCATCCCAGTATTCCTCCCTTGATATATTGTTATTATTTTGAAGGACCGTGTCTTTTTCCTCCCTTAGTTTCTTCCTATGCTGGTATAATGCATACTGATATCCCATTAGAACTTCTCTTCTTGATCCTTCGGGTACTTCTGTACCATGATTGATAGCTGACTTGATCATTCTCCATTCGCCAGCCGAAACGTGGACTTTCTCCTTATCCTTTTTGTTGTGTTCTTTCATTTTGTCGACTTGCCTGTCGACTTTCTTACGTCCTTCGTTGTTGTCTTCTTCTGCCTCAGTGATAATGACGCATAGCTGATGCACTTTGGAGACGCCGCTGCTTTCAACGGCGAAGTCCCTTGCGCTGTTGTGTGCTTGGCATACTCTTTCTTCTGAGTCAAAATTTTCCCGAATTTTGTCGCCTTCTGCGATTGGTGTTTTTCCCAAGCTGACCGGCGAGTTTACCTCGCTGGAAGAGCCTTCTGATGATTCCAACATTACCTCTGTTTCGGGCTTGCTTGCCGACGGATCTGGTTTCGTCGAATCTGAGAGGCGAGGTGAACCTGATGGCCCGACGAGGATGCTCAAACTTCCAATTGTTAATTCCATCTCTTCACTTCTGTCGAGCTCTGAACTGCTGTTGGCTAAAAGCGAAAAAGCCGTCGAATTCATGATTCCAACGCCCAAGCTCCCCACGATCGGCGCCAATTGACGAGGGTTAACTCGACAAATGTCCTAGATGAAGGACTTAGGATCGGGGGAATAGGGCGTCGGATGAACTCGAAGGTAAAGATTAGTCGAAATAAGTGTATATCAAAGGTAAACTTGGGTGTTCAACCTGGCTTGCTTTCAATCTGGCCTACACCATCCCCTCCTGGCCCCTATATATAGGTGGCCAGGTCTCGAGGATTGGGTAGGGTCCGATACAGATTACAATATCGACATACGGTAAGAACTCGTATCTCGACTATCATTACAATTGGGCCTAGCTTAACGGGCCTCAGGGGTACTCAACTAACGGGCTCTATTAACTATACCCTTGTCACCTATGCATTTATGTTTTGCTCTCTTTGAAGGACAAGCTGAAAACCATTTGTATGTTTTTCCTTATGATTTGAAGAACGTTTGACTTTCATTGTTTCATTTTCATGATATTTTGTTTGTGTTCATTTGCATGTTTACAATATGGTTGCTAAGTTCTTATTGTCAAGATTATATCTTTCATGCCCATGTTTTAAGTTCTTATGATCCCAGCTCACAAATGCTTACATACATGATCAAGATTGTGTAGGTGCATGTCACCTTAAAAATTATTCTTTTGTTATCACTTACCTACTCGAGGAGGAGCAGGAGTTAAGCTTGGGGATGCTTGATACGTCTCCAACGTATCTATAATTTTTGATGCTCCATGCTTGTTTTTACACCATTTGCCTACTGTTTCGTTACACTTCGTGGCACTTTTATGCATTTTCCGGAACTAACCTATTAACAAGTCGCCACAGTGTCAGTTCCATGTTTTCTGCTGTTTTTGTGTTTCAGAAGTGATACACAGGAAATATTCTCGGAATTGGACGAAACAAGTTCCTGAAGTCTTATTTTACCCGGAAGCTTCCAGAGATCCGAAGGAGAGGGGCCACCAGGGGCCCACACGCCTGGCTGGCGCGGCCAGCCCCTGGCCCATGCCACCATGGTGTGAGGCCGCCTGGTCCCTCCTCTGACATCGCCCCTTCGCCTATAAAGACCCCCCGACGGGAAAAACCTAAGTACCCGATCAATTTTCCAGAAACACATCGCGATCTGCCGCCGCTGTCGACCCGAAGATCGGGAGGGTCCAGAAGCTCTTCCCGGCACCCTGCCGGAGAGGGGAATCGCCACCGGAGGTCTTCTTCATCGCCATGCTTGCCTCCGGAGCGATGAGTGAGTAGTCTACCTTGGACTATGGGTCCATAGCAGTAGCTAGATAGTTGTCTTTTCCACCATGTGCTTCATGTTTAGATCTCATGAGCTGCCCTACATGATTGAGATCAGCGTTATGTAATTCTACATGTTTGGTTTGTTGGGATCCGATGAATATTGGTGTTTATGATTGAGTTGCTGTACTGAATATTATCTTTTGTTATCTCTATGTGGTTTATGATCTTGCATGCTCTCCGTTGTTAGTAGCTATCTTGGCCGAGTAGTTGCTAGTGACTCCAAGAGGGGGTATTTATGCTCGATAGTGGGTTCATGCCTCTATTTAACCTGGGGGAGTGACAGAAACCTCTGAGGTTGTAGATGTGATGTTGCTACTAGGGAGAAAACAACATTCATATGCTCAAGGGCATATGCTTTGTTTACATTACACACTTTGCTTAATGCAATTATCCGTTGTTCGCAACTTAATACTCATGGGGTGTTCGGATGATATCCCCGTGAGTGGATTATTAGTCATAGATGCAGTTGGATGGTGGTCTATGTATTTTGTTGTAATGCCCAGAGTAAATCTCATAGTGATCTTCTTGACATATCACGTTTATCTTTATTCTATCAATTGCCCAACTGTAATTTGTTTACCCAGCATGTGTTATTTATCTTATGGAGAGACACCACTAGTGAACTGTGGACCCCGGTCCTATTTCCATCATATTGCTATCACCTATTTACTTTACTCGCACTGTTTACTTCACTCGCATACTATATTATTTTCCACTCGATACACTCATAACCTTTGTTTCAAGCAAACCGGTGAGATTGACAACCTCATCGTAAGTTGGGAACAAAGTACTTGGTTGTATTGTGTGCAGGTTCCGCGTTGCTACTGGCCGAAGATGAGTCAACAAGTGCGCCCTTGTTGGAGTGCTATTAAGCCAGTCTGCATCACCTTCAGTCGTTTGTCTCTCCTCTCCAAGATCGACATACCTTGGTTTCTTAACTGAGGGAAAACCAGCTGCTATACTCATCATACCTTCCTCTTGGGGTTCCCAACGGGCTGGTCATTCACCACGCACAAGGACTGACTGTCAACTAGGCAATCAAGGCCCAAGTAGCAACTTATGTGTTTTAGCATGATCGAAGGAAGGGCGAGATGCAGTAGGTCCTCCTACAACATGGTCGGTGTCAGCAACATGATGTTAAAGTAGTGACTCAAGAAGTTGTGGTGGCTAGCAGTGGCAGAGTTATGCATATGTAGGGGCACCACACTCAAGCGTTTAAAGATTTGTTGAAGTTAAATAACATAAGGTTTAGACATATTTTTTAGCCTTTCCCCACCCCCAAGACCATGAAGTTTTATGTTTTGACCCCTACCCCCTAGATCGATGACAAGCTCCCGCCACTGGTGGCTAGGTGTCGTAATGATTAGGCATGGATCAACATTAGTCTTTCCTTCATCAGTACCAAGTTAGTGCTCCCTCTGTTCACTATTATAAGACTTTTAGATTTAAAAATGCATGTATCTATACACGTTTCAGTGTGTAGTTTCACTCATTTTGGTCTATATCTAGTCCACATTGAAATATCTAAAATGTCTTATAATAGTCAATGCAGGAAGTAGGTTTTATCAAATTTTGTTGGGGTGAGCTAACCGCAAATGCTATAGTAGCAGCTCCAGCCATCGTGATAGATAAACTATACTACTCTTTTACATTGGCCGAGTCGAGAAACTTCTGAAAGAACAACGAAGCAAGAAAAACTTTTGTTCTTGAAACAGAGTCAAAAACCTTCCCTTAATCTATTAGTTAACAAGAAGAGAACGCTAAATTAATTAATGGAAAATCTAGCAAAAATCGTTACAACAAAAACCACATGTGAAGTACCACAAAGTATGCAACACCCCAACTGCCAAGGCAAAACAACCAAATCTCTCAACCTAAAACAACTGCAAACTCTTTACACATCATCACATCACAAAAGAAATTCTCGCTGCACATGAACAAAGATCACAAAGACGACAACCGGAAATGATAAGAACCATCCATCAAGATGTTGTAGACATCTTCCTTCTCGCAAAACTCTTATTACTTTTGCTCTTGAGATACTTTTACTTTATTAATCTTGTTTTTGTAGCCTTCTCCATTAGGATTCAAACAATCTCCTTGCCAGATCTAGGGCAAGCCGCCTCTAAACTTACAAGTATGTCGCAAAACTCTTTTGCAAAGAGAGCCCCAGAGTTAGTGCCAAAGCACCTGCCTCATTAACCTCATCACACAAAAACCCCATGTGCCCAATGGCTAGAGGCGAGTGAGGGACGGTACCATCCAAACCTCCACAATCAACAAAGGCGGGTGGTTGCCAAGGCTACAACGATGGTTGTGAGGGCGTCATGGGCACCGCCAAGGCACCAAGTGAGCACATCTTCATTGGGAGCAGAACTGATGGTTCCCCACATAACCCATGTAGCTTAGGCATAATTTGGAAGACTAGAGCCACAACCTTGGTGATGAATTCACTCCTAGAGATAGACAACACCTCCTGTAGCGATGACGTGCAGGGACTAGCACGTGGGGAGACTCCACAGGGGCATGCTTCCCCCCTCAGCAACAGAAGCAACATGAAGCTCATGCATAATAGGCACAACCAAAAAAATTCCTAGCGCATCCTCCGCTCTAGCCAAAACACTTCCAATACGCGCAAGAAAGTCGTGATACTCGGGCGAAGCAGCTCGGCCTCCTCCGCAAGGACATGCTGCAAAGGCCACACCTCGGGGAGCTGCATCACCACCTACCCCGCTGCAAGAAAACCTATGAATATGTGGGCAAGGGGGTTTATTTGGGAGAGAACGAGTTGTGGGGAACTTTTGGCAATGCTTGTTGATGGAACTTTTAAATTTGGAGAAGGCGATATGAAAGGGAGGAACATGATTCATTAAAATATGATTATAATTCCATATCACAGAAACTACATATTTAAAAACGTTTATTTACATGCTTCTCAAAATGCAGGAATAAGAAAAAACACATGGCTGCATTTCCGTTTCTATTTAAATCATATAGGATTTTGCTATGTTTGATTACATCAGCATGAAATGGAAAGATTTTTATTCAAAAGTTTTGAATGCTACATTTTTCTATGGGATGCAGTTTTACGGTTTCTATATGCGGGATCCGTTCAGCGGGAGAGCAGGCGAAACCGTAAAGGCGTTTTTCAGCGCTCCTCATACATTTTGAGGTGCTGATAGTTACGAGATCTGTGGTGATGCGCCTAGGAGTCGGATTATTCAGCCATGAGATTGAAATGTCCAATTTAAACACCTAGCAAGCGGTCAGATCGCAACAATTTTTTCCCATCCGTAAAGAGAGGGCAGGGCCAGCGCAGAATCCACAATAATCACACCCTTTAAAAACGTCGACGAGCCCATGCTGGCGTGCATGCATGCATCCTGTGTTGAGTGAAGGCGAGCGCGGGGTTCATGTGACTCGGTGCGATGAGGTTTCAGGAATCCGATGCGTGCATGCATGCATTCCCCCTGCAAAGTTTGCTTAATTACTGCTGCACAGCTTTTGGGTTTCAGATTCGGGCCAAAAGGTTGTAGCCAAGGCATAGCAGCAACATGATGCAGGAAGCTTGAAGTGCAGCCAAAAGGCGATCACTTGCTGCTGCTGCTGCTGCTACCATGAAGCCTACGCTACTCGGCTACTTGTGGGTTTTGCAATCACTGGAACTACTGTCTATTTTGTTCAGAATTTCAAGCACAAATGTTGCATTTGCAGAGATGTAAACCTGAAGCTGAAGGTTGACACTTGCATTTGCGTTACTATAACGAGCATTCAGTATATGAACATACTCGGGAGGCAACCTCACGTCGCACAGTCTTTTTGTGCTGATGGTTCAACTCAACACCAGCCAAGATGCATGCATGAACACTGCTTAAATCCATAGTCGAATCATCAGAAGCAACAAAACCACATTTATCACGACGACTCCTTGACACATGCATATTCCTCGATCGTCTTGGTCTTTGATCTACTGCTCGCCTGCTCTGCGCGTGGGCGCGTGGCCTTGACCACCGCCGCCTGTTCTACGGTCTGTGGTGCCGCCATGTATACATCGCACCAAACCAAACCAAAGTCCACAACATTACACACGCCTCGCCTACGACACCTTCGATATATACAGGAAGCTTCACCAAGAAAACTACGAGCAGTTTAAGAGAGAAGAAGTCAATCAAAAACTCACTGCACTATTTGGAGAGGTCTCCTTTTTTGTCACCTAACAGTTCTGTTAGAAAAAAGCAGTAACAATTCTCAGTTTGATGGTCGTGAATCGCCATTTGATCTCGACCTGGGCTCTGCAGCGACAAATGTAAATGACACGATGAAGCTTTTCCTCAGATTTCCTAGAGAGCATTATCATCAAGCGTACCTCACCTAGTAGGTCATATCAGTGGCAGTAGTTGCGAGACATCCTGGATCTTGGAGGAGCCATAACCGTTCTGGATCATGGATAATTGGCGTTTCAGCTGTAATCTAACACGCCAATAATCCAGTTCTAAGCAGAAAGCTGCACGGCAATACTGCATGATGCGCTCACTACCTCCCCCTATACATGTAATCGCTCCATGTGTTGATCCAATTATTCGCCCTCCAAAAAGGACCATTATTCCGTGTAATCTAATGGAACTCCAGGGATGAGGGAGGGTGACCTCACGGCAGATTTCATGTATTTTTTTTGAAGGGTACTGGGTAAGGCGTGATGATGCTAGCGAGTGAGTAAGGTGGGCCCATATGTCAGCCACAGCAAAGATGGTTCTGGTTCTACACTGGCTGGCTGCGTAATGATTTGTGGACGCTGCTAAGCTAATGTTGGCAACTTCACAGTTCACACCCCCACCAAATCTAAATTCCCCGCACCCACCTATATATAAGCTAGTCTCTCTGTGCGTACACCAAGGCATAACCCCAAAGCCACGGAAGTCTTCCTCTCTCGGCTCTGCTCTTCCTCTGCTTTGCTCTTCTCTGCTGTTCTCCGAGGGATATCATCAGAACTGAAAGCGAGAGAGATCGATGGGGCAGAGGTTCAGATTCTTCTGCTGCGGCTGCGGGGCCAATGCGGCCGCCAGCGACATGGAGGAGATCGACGAGGAGGCGGACTGCGGCGCCGGGGCGTCCAAAGGGGGCGACGAGGCCGGGACGCGGCAGCTGTCCTGGCCGCAGGTGGAGCGGATGACGGGCGGGTTCACCTCGGCCGTGGTGGGCGAGGGCGGCTTCAGCACCGTCTACCTCGCGCGCCTCTCCGGCGCCCTCGCCGCCGTCAAGGTCCACCGCAGCAGCGAGCGCCTCCACCGCGTCTTCCGCCAGGAGCTCGAGACGCTCCTCCGCATCCGCCACCCGCACATCGTCCGCCTCCTCGCCTTCTGCGAGCAGCAAGGTCCGTTCTTTCGCCGCGCTAGCTCGGCTCTCTGGGAGCATTTCCTGGATTCAGACTCTGTTTCACGTCGTGGTGCTAAATTGTTTTGGTGGATGCAGATGAAGGCGTGCTTGTGCTGGAGTTCGCGGCGAACGGGAACCTGCACGAGAAGCTCCACGGCGGGGGCAAGGCGGGCGGGGCGATGCCGTGGGCGCGGCGGGTGACGGTGGCGCTGCAGGTGGCGCAGGCTCTGGAGTACCTCCACGAGCTGTGCGAGCCGCAGGTGGTGCACGGGGACGTGAAGGCGTCCAACGTGCTCCTGGACGGTGCCATGTCCGCCAAGCTCTGCGACTTCGGTTCCGCGCGGATGGGGTTCTCCGCCGCCGTCCGCCCGCGGGCGTCGGCGCACACCATGCTCGGCTCCCCGGGCTACGTGGACCCGCACTACATCCGCTCCGGCGTGGTGACCAAGAAGACGGACGTGTACAGCTTCGGGGTGCTGCTCCTGGAGCTGCTCACCGGCATCGAGGCCTTCTGCCCCGTGGAGGGCCGCCTCCTGACCGCCGTCCTCGCCCCGCGGCTCAAGGCCGGCGCCGACGCGCGGATGCTGGTCGACGAGAGGCTGGGCAGCGTCTACGACGCCGCCGAGGCCTCCGCCGTGGCGGCGCTTGCCGCGTCCTGCGTCGGCCACAACCCCAGCCTCCGCCCGTCCATGGCGGACGTGGTGCGCACCCTGGAGCAGAGCGCGCAGGGATCCATCCTGGCCGTCGGGAGCCATGGGAAGCTGTGATGGTTCCCGAGGCGGTCCACGCATCATCCTAGGCGTTAGATCCGGATTGGCCAGCTGTAACTTGTGCTGTGAATGATGATGGTGTGAGCTGCACCGGCACACGTGGCGCCTCGCCAATGGGCGACGGCGTACAAAGGGGGTAGTAGTAGGCGAGCATATCGAAAAGCAGTCGCAAAAAAAATGGTGAAAAGGTGTGGTGGAAAAGGAGTTGATTTGGAGGGGCAAAAGGTAGGGGAATTTCGATGACATTATGCCAAAGCGGCAGCGGTTTGGGAGTGCGAGAGAGGAAAAAAACACTAAAAATTGGGGTCGTCCGTCCAGCCTGCGATTCTGAAGATTTTGTCGATTATTTCGTTGTTCTGTAATGTACATTGGGTGTTCATGCTGCTGTTCTTCAACTTCGTTGGCTTCGTTTGTTCTTACAACTAATCTGTGCTTCAGGAACTGTGTACATATTTGTGCAAAAACATCTTATGCTTCCTTTTTTTTAAGAACAGTTTGAGTCTGCTGCCGTGTTACTGCAATGGTACGGTGAAGCTAGATGAAGGAGCAAATCTGAAATCTGGTCGTCCTTGTCGAAAGACAAAAAAAATAAACAGCGCACTGTGACGCCTTAATACGACGTTATTCCGCTGTCGCGCACAGCAGAGCGGATTATTGGGTTTGGATCCTGGCGATCAGAGTACCAGATTCCAAACCGCAGTTTCAAACGGAGGCACATATTCGCCTCTTCTTTTGTGCGTGAACAATTCAGTCAATTGTGCTCCCTGACCCTGACTGAGTAAAATAATCCACACTTATACACATTACTATAGTACGACGCATCTTGGTCAAACCAATTCGTACTACCCCATACCGTATAATGTTCTTTAGTCTTATTTTCATTCAGACACAGCTCATTCCACAGAACCAAAATGTGTCGGAGCAACTCTTTTCAAACAGTTCCCACTGGGTGAACCTGAAAATTTCTCCACATACAGCCTGAATTCTGAAAGAGAAGAATCATATTCTTCAGAAATGCAGAAGAGGAGGGCTGCAGCGCTAATAATGCAGCCCAAAAAATGATTAGGCAGCCAGGGTTCTTGACCTTGACGAGGCTAGGGAAGAAGAAAGGGACACATGCCCTTGCTCCCAAACGAACCACCCCAATGGCGCGCACATTGATTTTGCTCTTAACTCTGATGATGCCGAAGAACCATACAAGGAAAGTAGAGGCGGGGGGAGACGCTGACATGCTCCCCATACGAAAAACGCCGTCCGCTCCCGTGTACATGTCGCCGGAACGGGTCACCATGGGCATGGAGGTGGTTGCCGGTGGCGCGTCGCCGTCGTGATCGCGCACGCAAGCCCTCCGATCGACGGAATCGGCTTCGCCGTCTCTTTCGGCCGTGGCCGACGCGACGCGCATCCGCCTGATGGGTTTGCCGGTAATGGCACCTCCGTTAATTAATCCATTGGTTCTAATTGATCTCGCAAAATAAGCTAGAGCCGGCCATGCTTTTCCACGCCTACAATAGTTTTTGTGTTCGATCGTTCCTTTCTCTGAAGCTTTTACATCATGGTCACTGGAACAGTTTTGTATTTGTGCGTGGCACGCCTAGTACACCGACACAGTAAGAGCATCTCTATCAGATCAATTATATCCAGGTAGTAACAAATGCAAGGGAGTCAAAAAATGTTGCACGTCGTAAATAGAATTTATGAATGTTTTAACATCATACAATATAACCATATATAATCCACATTACACTACTCAGCGAACAGTTCAGACGACAGACATGCTTGGGGCAAGTAGAATCGATGAAGCCAATGGGTTATCGATAGTAGACGACATCAGCAAGCTTGCTATGGAGGAAAGCATTCTTGACATCAAGCTGGCAAGTCTCCCACTTAAGAGAGAGCGCGAGGAAAGGATGAAGTGGACCATCGCTGGTTTGACAACTGGGCTGGACGTCTCGTCAAAGTCGACGCCTTACTCCTAGAAAGCCGCGACGCACCTAGCGTGCTTTGTAGCGGTCGACGGATCCATCGGGCACGAGCTTGTGGCGAAAGACCCACTTTTCGGAGGCGATATTAGCATTCCGAGCAGGAGACACAAGGTCCTAAGTGTCGTTGCCGAGGAGAGCGCGGTACTCCACGGTCATAGCATCGAGCTAGTTAGGACCCCTAAGAGCACACCCGGATGTTGGAACCGGTGAGTACCTGTTAGCAGAAGCATGCAGGTTAAGCCGCTCACAGGGTGGGACGGGTATGCCGGCGGTGCTGCACATGCGATGCGCAAGCTGGGGCAACAGCGAGGGGGTGTGCGGGGTAGGCGTTGCCGGGGAATGATGAGGGGAGGGACATTGTCACCAAGAAACTTGTAGGTGGCAGCGGATGAGAGCTGCGGCGAGGTAAAGGGAAAAGTAGACTCATCAACATGGCGAGAAATGATGATGCAATGAGTAGCGAGATCCATGCATGGATAACCCTTGTGATGAGAAGAATAGCGAGGAAAGATGCATGCACTAGACCGTGGTACGAGTTTGTGGGGGCATGGTTGAGGCGGTGTTGGGAAGGCAACCAAAAAGGCAAAGTGACGAGTAGTCGGGGTGGATGTTATGAAGCAAAAAATATGAACATGGAGCGCTAATGGTTTTGGTGGGGAGACGATGAAGGACGTGAGTGGTATGATGAAGTTCTTCTAGACAAAAGCGAGGCGGTAAAATAGCCTGAAATAAGAGAACACGTACGATATAGTTGATAGTACATATAATATGTTTGGCTTTACCATTTTGTTGGGATATGTATGTGTACGAGAGACGGATGTGTATGCCATACGCGGCGGCGAGGGAGTGAAATTTAGCGTTGTCAAACTCACGACCGTTGTCTCAATGTATGGACGCAAGAGGCAAACTAAATTGGGTATGGTGAGCGCGTGAAAAGAGGCGACTATGACATAAGCATCGGATTTTGGCGTAGAGGAACGGTCCATCAAAAATGTGTGAAATCATCAAGAATGACTAAAAAATATTTAAAGCTAAAAAATACTTATGATTGGAGATGTCTAAAGATCGCAATGAATTAATTCAAAAAATCGAGTAGTCCTAGTGGTTGAAGAAGAAAAGGGCAAACATATATGGCATCCAAATTAACATTTTCTTGATAAGACGTATAATTAACATGTATGAAAAAAAGCAATATGATTTATTTGTTTATTATAAGATAAAAAATGCTGCGAAAGACGACGATAGATCGTGGTGACACCTCCGTTAATTAATCGGTTGGCTCTGATTGATCTACACGTTTCACAGAAATAAGGTAGCCTGCCATGCTTTTCCACGCCTACAATAGTTTTGTGGTCGATCGCTTATATTTCTCTATAGCTTTTACGTCACGGTCACTGGAATTGTATAACATTGTGTTTATGCGTGGCACGCCTTGTACACCGACACAGTAAGTAGAACTGAATGCGCGGTAAACCTGGTTTATTTTGCTCTAGACGGAGCAGTAGTGGTAGATATGTTTGCGACAACGAGAAAAGGATTTGAAACAAACAAAAAGGGGGAACACTAGTGGGCGTCCTCCTCCTCGCAGTGCTTGGTGTACTTGGCCGAGTCGAGCAGGCCGTCCAGCTCCGTCGGGCTGCTCGGCTTCACCTTGATCATCCACCCATCCTCGTACGGGCTCGAGTTGATCTGCCAAATTGATCATGGCGCCACATTCCATTCGTTAGGATCACGTACTACAGAGAGCTTATGCAAGAACTGTTTTTGCAGTGCAAGTAACGAACGCGTACCAGTCCTGGAGTCTCGGACAGCTTTGCATTGACCTCGACGACCTCGCCGGAGATGGGCGAGTTCACGTCGCTGGTGGCTTTCACACTCTCCACGTTGCCGAAGGCTCCGCCCTGGCTCACCTTCGTGCCGGCCTCCGGCAGCTCCACGAACACCACCTCCCCGAGATGACCCTGCACCCAACAAGTTGGTCAAATAGTTTCTTATTAGAGCCTGCAACACATAACTGTATTATGTATGTGCTCCATGGTGGGGTGGTTAACATTTACTATTTTTATTAGAGACTGAAGAAGTAGTCTCTATACTATACTCAGTTTTATTATGCAGCTAATAAGTGTATTACTCTAGCAAATGGCAAGCTTGCTCTGAGAAGTCAAAAGAACATTATTATTGACAAAGAATTGGCACATCATGAAAGGCATGTAACAAGAAGTGTTGTTGCTTCACCTGGGCATGGTCACTGATGCCAATTGTGGCCACGGCGCCATCGTTCTTGACCCACTCATGAGAGGAAGTGTACTTCAAGCCATCAAGAACTGCAACACGCATCATAACAATTCAAACATGACTGTGGCTTGATTTACACTTTAACAGAGACTGCATGTGCATCATCCATCATCTGCACTCGACTTGAGAGCTGCAACTATTTTTGCAGAACAAAGTATTCCTACTTCTATTATAGGCATTCCATTATCTGAAAGTATATTCCTCTTTCTACTCCTAGTGAAAAAATTCTTTTTGAATTCTAATTTTCCGGCATATGATAGTGAATGAAACAACAAGGACCAGTGCCGAAGGAAAAAAAACATATAGAAATCCACAATGTCTTGAGTGGAAAGAGTTGGTCTATAAACAATGTAAAAGAGCAAGACCATTGCAGACTACCTGTGCTCATGTGCACTCAACTTGAGAGCTGCAACTAATTTTGCAGAACAAGTAGTCCTATTTCTAATATAGGCATTCCATTATCTAAAATTGCATTCCTCTTTCTATTCCCAGTGAAGAATTTTCTTTTCACCCATCCTTTTTCCTGCATATGATAGTGAATGGAACCACAAGGACCAGTGCTGAAGGAAATAAAATACAGATAGAAATCCACAATGCCTTGAGTGGAAAGAGTTGGTCTAGAAATAATGTAAAAGAGCAAGAACATTGCAGACTACATGTGCTCTCTACCAAAAAGGAGAAGCATCCTATCCTGTAGAATTCTACTTTAGATTAGCATAGAGAAAACTGTACCAGAGGAGAAGTATCTGGAGATAGAATAGGCAGGGGCAGCAGCCCTGGCTCCACTGCTTGAGATCTTGAGGGCATTGGCAGCTGAGCTTGCCCACAGTCTCAGAGCCATTGTAGCTTGATTAGCTGTCGCAACCTTGTAACCGAAGCAACAAGGTGTATATGTGTTCTTCTTTGCCCGCTCCTTGTAAGGGATAGTAGCTCAGTGGTAGTAGTGGTGGGAGGATAGGGAAATGGGAAATGTTTGGTTCAGGAAGAGGTGAGGAAATAAGAGGGGTGTGCAGGGATAGGATTTGTATGGCTGCTGGGTGCTCATAGCCTCATCCTTAGTTAGAGCAGAGCCTATTAATCCTTCTCTGCTTGATCCAAAACCGATTGATTAACGTTGTACAAATGCGACATCAGAAAATCGTCCTTATTCAGTACTAGCAGTGATTAGACTAGTAAAACTGTAAAAAGTCCGACCGTCAACAGCCATAGTAATAGTCCTTAGTCCTCACGCAAACTACCGCCTTAGTAGTTGTCCTTGGTCCTGAAACGGAGTATCGATGTAGGCAGAAATAGGTCAATTTTAATCTACCATGTCCTTTTCGCCTGGCATATAATAACCCTCTGGTAGACCCAAACAGTATTTCCTACGAAAATCGGCTATTTGCTCATAATTAACCCTGTACAGCACCTTCATCTCAGGGTACGCAGAGCCGAACTCGATCACGACACTCTTCATTTTCTTGCTCCCCTCCACCAACATATGCAGATTTATGTGTGGAGCTAGATAGAGAATTATGGGTGGGAGCAGTTGAGACAGTTGGAGAGAGCTAGAGTAGATCAAGATATGAACATATGAGGGTGTGACAACTCACGAGCATTGCCTAGTTTGGAAAAATGAGAAGAGAAAGGAAAAGACCTTCACCTCTCTGGCTGGAATGTTTGGTTGGATAATGCATGTGCCATCTCCCAGCATATGGTGGTCATCAATGATTTGAAGCCATGAGCAGTGCTCGCCCATTTGGGTTTCTTGTGGTGTGATGTGCTTAATTATTTCAGTGAAGCTGTGTCGCGGACAAAAACTTGGATGTGAGTCTAGTTTGTTGTTAGTACTATTCAGATTTCGAAGCATCTGTTTATTATGCCAAGTGGAAAACCAAATTTGTACAGGAATCTCATATATGGCCTGATCATTATTTTTGAAACAAGGAAAAAGTCCAGAGATTTTAATTAATTACTTAGAAGAGTTTTTGAAACAAATACTAAGCCCGAGAACTTAAGAAAACACAAGAATACTAGTTTTCCTGGCATCATATATTTTTTGAACAGGAAAGGTCCCGAAGGACACATAGCTTGTATTACTTCGGTGGTGGGTGTATCCCTATTACAACTGGGTCCCAAGCTTTTACAAAGAACACCCAGAAAAGGATCATGAGAGCACGATCAAGTTCTTGCTCAACCGCCATGCGCGACCACTCCAACTCTCACTGGGGACGAGACCACTTGGGAGAGGAGGAGCTTGCACGACAACACCGAGGCTAGAGAAGATCCTCCGGAGGAGAAAGAAAGAGCTTCAGAAGCAACCGCGACAGAGCTTGGCGGGGCCATCCCTATTACCATGGATAGCGGCGTCTAGAGCACGCCGTCGCTTGGGTACCACCTCAGGATACACAAGTTCTAGAAGCCTCCAAAGCCGTCTGCAAGATCTAGCCAGCCTCAAGCTTCCTTCACCCCACCCACCTCGCCACCACGAATGGTCAGGAGAACAAGGGTTTGCATGAAGGCCACCACAGCCGGTCATGAAGATCAGAGCCTTAATGACGTGGTTGATGGAGAGGATGAAGCCCAAAGAGGAGGCATCGGCCCGATGCGGCACCAGTTCACCAGCAGTGGCAGCTGCCCTTGGGGAAGGCGGTCCCTTGGCCCCCCTTCTTCCTTTTACTTGGTGCTGGTGTGGAGGATCCTCTACCCCTCTTGGCTGCCAAGGGAGAGTTTAATTCATGACAATGGCTTCCTTCTCCAAAAAATAGGGGGTTCCCCCTTAATATATAGTGTTGGAGATTTCACTGTGATCATCGGATCTGACTCCGTTGATCCAAGGGCTCTTGGGCACTTCTAGAACCCTCCTATAGACTCCTCCAAGGCCCCACAAGTCCATCAAGTCTGGCTTGGCCAAATCCATCTCATAAGACAAGAGTTTGAGTCAAACACGTCACTAACTTTTGGATTCCAAAACTGGTTCTGCACCCTTCAGTAAAAGCACGACATTGGGCGCATAAAAAATCCGATTTGCATGTCATTTATCCCAAATTGAAGATATTTAAATTTCCCACAACTTTGTCCATTGGACCATCTTTAGTTGGCATCATCTTTGGATCGACTATTTGGGATCTCCAAAAATATTCCTGCAAGGACATATTTCCGGAAACTCCGGATTTCACCATAATGAGAGACTTCTTTCCATATTTGTGCAAATTCCTACACACCAAAGTATAAAATAAGAAATTGCGCACTTTTGCAACAATTATTAAGTTAGTACCGATAAATATAATAACGCACATAAATAATAAGGAATATGACCTAATAAACTACAAAGTTCATGGATGCATTTTACATGCATCAACAGCCAACAATAGTGGATCAGACTTGGTGAGATCTAGGATTTGACTTCACAAGAGGAACCGAAAAGAGAAGCTGGGAGAGCGCTTGGTGACGAGGTTCTAACTCGGCAATGCCCATGTTTAGGGCTTTTGATTCATGGAGAGAGTGTGGGTGCTGGCGGATTCGACGGTTTAGACAGAAATAGGACGCACATGAGAGTTTACCCAGGTTCGCCCCCCCGGAGGGTAAACACCTACATCTTGCTTGTCTGATCTTGTATTGCTGGCATAGTTGGAGCTGTTACAATGGTGGCGCAGATGAAATCTGGCTATTGTCAAAAAAGAGGCGTGTGCTAGCCTATGCGCGTGGGGGAGATGGAATCTGTGCGAGATTAGATGTAGCGTGCGCATCCTTGGCTGCCCCTCCTTGCCCTTATATGGGGGGCGAGGTCTCGGGATCCGGTCTAAGTCGGTTACAGGTGTATGCGAACCCTAATTATTCTTGGGCTTCGAGTGTCCATCTTGTTCTTGGGCTGTAACAGGTTGGCCAAAGGTGAGGACCCGAGGGGTCGTTCCCTCGTCACTTGGTACTAGTGGATTAGAGTCAACGAGATCTAGGATATGATGTATATTAGTATATAGGAAACGATACTGAGATGTGGGGATTATAATTGTTTTGTGGGCCCTAGAACAAATTTTGGCCAATTATGGGCCATGTTTGCATATAGGCCCAAAATGTGTGTTTGTGGTTCAGTATTGGTGGGCCACGCTAGTCAACGGGACGATGCTGACCAGTGAACATGATGTGTTTGACCGCTCTTCAACATTTGGCCCACTTTTAACGTCACTTAAAATGCATGACGCTTAGCGGTAATGCCCTATCGACCGAGCGTGGCATATAGTAGTGTTGCTCTTGTATGCGACCTACCACGACATTATTATATGCTAGTATAGAGTCTCTCAAGGCATATATCTGGATGCCGCCCTTGACAGCCACCTGGAAAGCTTATTCGCCAGAAAATACTTTTCGTGGGAAATTTTGCTTGCGCCATCCAAAAAACCGGCCGGGTACCTCGGGGATATTTTTTGTAGTGTTCCCCTCACGATCCTTCTTAAACAGTGTTGAAGCCTTAGGCCCCTCCAAAGTATTGTGCAAAACATGTTGTGGACCTCAGACCGCCTAGCCACTTGAAGTGCCGTCACCAGCCTACTTCCCATCTATTTAGGTGCCATCTTAAGATTTCACGTCGTATCCTCTTTGAATACTGCTACTCGAAGCGGATCTGGTCTAGTGCCGCTTCTTTGTTGTTCTCCCATCCCTAATGTAGAGTATGTGGTCTTGACGGGTTTGCTAGTATTGGCAATACATTGCCAATACACCATCAAGCTCTTCTCTTGGACTCTGATCAGCCATCACGTTTGTATGTTGGGAGATTCGGAATGAGCGAAATGCTAGTCTTCACTAACAAGTCATGAAAGCCATCTGTGCTTCTTCAAAAAAATCAAAGGCGATATCAAAGATTGGATCTTAGCTAGAGCCAAAAAAATTGGGGGGAAATTGTTGGTTGATGCTAGATCATTTTTTTTCCTGTTGGCTTAGGCCTCTCTATGTTTGCTTCTCATATATCAACTTTAAAGGCAAAACTTTTTTCTCGTTTAAAAAAAGATGCCCAACCAAATAAAACTGTCTTTAATCGATCGTGATGCCCATAAGTTAGGTTTTAACAAAGGAATAATTAAATGATCGAAGGAGTACCTTTTTTTTAGTGGCATTCTCTTGTAAGATTGCAGCCATGTGCCCTTTGCTGAATTGATCTCCAAATATTCCACCACTAGCATGCACACAATAGGGTGCAATTATACATACGTTCCTTGATGGTGTCTCTCAAGACTCAAGTCTCGAGTATATAGTATTGCACAAGAATTTATCCATACGCGAACACTTTGAAAAACAATGGGTGCTTCCAAGGTGAAATCATTGGTGCGGATAGCAAGAAGAAGAGTCGCCTTATCTTAATACGAAGGGAATGTTACTTTGCAAGTTGCTTGCGATTCCAGCCTGAGTTTGATACCCGAAGCAGGAGCACCTCACATGCAACAGCCGTTTCAAGTGTGATCCGTATGGCCTGGTTGATATGCATGCTGCATGCATGGCATGGAACATGGCTACTACTAACACATAAGCAGGGGAGCTGGCCGTTGGCCCGCATTATCGAAAACAGGAAAGTTGTTTGCCTTTTGCAGTGTAAAGTTTGTGAGATTAGTTGCTATCCTTAACAGCTTTGCAGAATCATATCTCCATCTGCAAGTTGTTCATTGGAGCAAGTATGCAAGAACCAATCAAGGGAACCCAGATTGTACTACATGCTGGTTAGTTCAGTTCACGGGGTGCAAAGTGCGACGGCGAAAAGGAAGAGGACTTTTGAGCATTGTTAATCAAGGCAAAAACTCAGCTTTGCTATGTCACATCCACCTACTAGCCAACGTTATTAGCTACCCACTTAACTAACTAAACTCTGTCATGCATACAAAGCACATGACAAAATGTTAGCATGAGTTTGACATATGCAGAGGCCTAACGACCATCACAACAGCAACAACAATAAGAAGACACCAGAGGTAAGCAGACTACGTCATGCTGCTCATGAAACGCATGCACATGAGAGAAGAAGAAAAGGGGTTTCTGGTGGCTTGAAAGGAGCTAGAAGAACCAACTTATAATTCATCCTAACATGCATGCGTGATATCCTCATGCATCCATGAATATGTTCTTGCATAATAATGGAGCTAGCTAGGTTATTAGAGAGGTGCTGAGGGAGCATGCCACATGCCGAACACATACTTCGCGTTGGGGCAATGCTAGCTGTGGTTCCAGGCAGCCATATGGGGGACAAGAGCTAGGCAACACCCTCACATAATGGTCACTTCATCCATAGGTCAAGCCTCGTATGCATCGATTGATGCAGAGGCTGGGGATGCTCCGTTTTCGAAAAAACTCCATAGGTCAAGCCTCAATAGTAGTAGTACTATAACGAATGTACCAGCAGAACATTCCTTGTAGAACGATCTTCCACAAGTGTATATACTTGACCAGAATAGTCATTTTAAAATATTTGATCATGGCCAACTCATCGGATTTTTTTCAAAGATATTTCACCGGAGTTTCAAAATTTAATTGATTGCATTTGGTTCTGAGGTATTTACATTCTAGTCAATTAAAGTTGACTGACACATGCATTCGAGTCTAACTCCAAAACATTTCAAGTTTTGGTCCAGTGTCGATCGGACGGAGGCAGGATTTTTGCTTTAGGGAGACGATCAAACAAAAGGAGTGCACTGAACATGTTAATGGGGGCCTGGAAATTAAATTGCATAACATACATGAGATTTAACAAAGAAAACAACTTTAAACCATTTTTTTGGCCAACTTCAAACCCAAAATTTTGTGGTGGACGAAGTCCGGACAAAGTCGAGAGCCTAGGTCAACATGCATTTGAATCGATTTGGAACCAGATACTAATTATCAAATGATGCACTGCATTTTCTGGAGCACAATTCCTCCCGGTTTGGGGTCTCTTTCGTTCAAAATGAATTTGGTATACTTTAATTACGATTTATTCTTGGAGATTGTAATTATAGGATTGAAAGCCATATATTATTGCCAATGGTCCACTTTGCGAGCAATATGAAAGGATGTTTTTCATTAAGTTGAGCCAACAGAGATTATGTGTTTCCTTGATTTGGTCTCAACTATGCCATATATTTATACTTCTAAAGTCCAACTTTACATGTTTTGCAGTGGCACAACCAATAATGTAGTATTGAGTGGACATCTAATTTTCATTTTTTTATTTCAACGAATTTGCTAGAAATCAGGCACCAGAGATCAGTCGCCTGACATAGTTGTTGATTTTGTTGGAGATTCGTGCACCTTCTTCCACTTCCACCTCCAGGTGATAAGGTTGACGACCTCATCGGAGCCAGAGACGATGCGGCGGACCGCGGCATCGCCGACGGAGGCGAGGAAAGGAACTTAGGGTTTCAGGTGCTGGGGTTCTTAGGGTTTAGGCGAATGGAGGTCTACTGCATACTCTACGCCGACTACTTCGCCGACAATCCATTGCACGGTGAGGCTGTTTTTAGGCGTCGTTTCAGGATGAGCCGGAAGCTTTTCCTGAAAATTGTCTATGCCCTTCGAGACTTCGACTCCTATTTCAGATGCAAGTTAGATTGCACCGGTATGGCAGGGTTTTCCGCCCTCCAAAAATGCACGGTGGCTATGCGGATGCTGGCATACGGAGCTCCTGGTGATAGTACCGATGACTATCTTCGGATGGCGGAGTCCACCGCCTTTGATTGTTTCTACCGGTTCTGCAGGGCGGTGATTGCAGTGTTTGGGGACACCTACTTGAGATCACCCACTGTCCAAGACACTGCTCGGATCCTCGCTTTCAATGAAGCTCGAGGATTTCCGGGGATGCTTGGAAGCATTGACTGCATGCATTGGAAATGGAAGAACTGTCCGTTCTCCTGGCAGGGAATGTACAAGGGTCACAAAAAAGGCTGCACTGTGATACTTGAGGCAGTGGCTACCCATGATCTCTGGATTTGGCACTCCTTCTTTGGTATGCCGGGATCCAACAATGACATCAACGTTTTGCAGTGCTCGCCGATCTTCTCCAAGCTTGTTGAGGGTCATGCTCCCCCGGTTGACTCTGTGATCAATGACCGACACTACAACAAGGGATACTATCTTGCAGACGGTATCTATCCAAAGTGGGCAACATTTGTGAAGACTATCTCGAGTCCCATCCTCCCGAAGGAGATGGAGTTTGTGAAGGCACAAGAAGGTTGTCGAAAGGATGTCGAGCGTGCGTTTGGTGTCCTCCAGCAGAGATTTGCTGTAGTCCGGTTCCCCGCAATGAGTTGGTCCAAAGATCAGATATGGGAGGTGATGAACTGTTGTGTGTGCTTACACAACATGATTGTTGAGGATGAGCGGAAGCATCCGATCCCGGAGAGCGAACAAGCTCTACCATATGAGAGAGAGGGTCCTCTTGCACAGCCTAATCACCAGGTGCCGGCATCGTGGGCTGCGTTCATCGCTATGCGTCAGGAAATTCGAGACTCCACTATGCATCAACTACTGCAGGATGATCTGGTGGAGCACATATGGAGGTTTCGAGGCAACACCCACTAGTTTCCATTTGATTTGTTTGAAAACTTGTCAATTTATTTGCTTGTTTTGTTTAACTGTATGAGATTCGCCGAACTGATGTTTATTTGAGCCGAATGTTGGCAAACTGTATGAAATTCGCCGAACTGGAACGTCTATTTGTAAAAATAAAGTCAAAACGCCGATTTTCGGGCGTATAGCTGGGGGTCCGGCTGGAAGTTCGGCGCTCCCCACGCCTGATTTTCATCCAATCCGGCGATAGTTACCGCCGGATTCGGCCGTAGGGGGCGCAAACGGCTGGAGATGCTCTTAGCTCAATGCCATGCTTGATAACTCCGGAACCAACTGCCTAGATATCGATCGAGCTAGCCAATCATGGCTCATTGGCTCTCGTCGTCGCCGGGCAGGGGCTTGCTAGCTTGTCCGAATGAATGATGCCGCGCCATGTGACGCGAACCGCCGCTTTACACCAACGCCATGCTGTGCTGTGTATACTTTCTCCGACGTGCTCGGCCACGACCCAAGCACATCGACATGGCACATGCAACTCAACGCACGCATTGGTTCGCCATGGCTAGCTAGTGCGTGGCGCGCAAAAGGGGGCAGCGCCTTCGGTTTTTCGTTCTGCTTTGCTTGCCTTCGGTTTCACATTTTGCCATCTGTTGCTACCATTTTTTAAGTTCACTGAAATTCGTATGATGA
The DNA here is from genome assembly GCA_007115705.1 of Dactylis glomerata. Classification (NCBI taxonomy): domain Eukaryota; kingdom Viridiplantae; phylum Streptophyta; class Magnoliopsida; order Poales; family Poaceae; genus Dactylis; species Dactylis glomerata. The sequence continues at coordinate 1,522,958 of QXEO01000124.1, read as the reverse complement.
GACGAGCGACATGTGTCGCCGTGGCATTGAGCAATCCGAATCCGATCGATGGGCTCACTGTCCGCAGGTCGACGTCGGCAAACGTATAATTTTATAAAATCAAAAGCAGCTACTAGCACCGGATGATGATGTAGCCAGGCTGCCTTTACAAACAAGAGCGCAGCTTTTCAGAAGGCGCAGCAATTTTTTAGCCTTGCCACCACTCCTCCGCCCCTGCGGGTCGGATGACGCGAGCCAGGGGACATGTGTCGCGCCGCCGGCGAGCCGCGAGCGGGTCCCTCGCCGGAGACCCGTAGATCTTCTTTTGCTGGCCAGCTGCAATGATTGGCCGCATCCGCATGGCGTAGCGCGTGGGGGGCATAGCTCGTTGCCTTGCCAAGACAGCACCACATGATCCGCGAGTACGTACTCGTATGGGGTGTAGTGGTCATTGGTCAACACGGAGCACACTACCCATTTGTAGGGCAGGAACGATGTACTACTGTGCGTTTTGCAGGTTTGAACTAGTGTAACGCCCGACGCTCGAGGCAGGGCCGGCGCGCGTGAGGTGCACCTCGTCGTCGAATCGGAGAGTTCGAGACACGAGTTTCGAAATGGCGCCGTCCAAAAGGGAGGCCGGGGCCGGTTTTCGTTGAGAACCCTAAGGTCATCTTTAGTGGGCTGACGCATCTTATCGGTGCTTATTTGAATGGGTCTGACCGGATTAACGCGTGGGTTGCGTCCTCTCCACGCGCCGCGGTCGCATGCCTCCATCCGCATCACGGGTGGCGCTTCTGCGCCAACTGCCTCCGGCGCCCAGGCCGCATGACTATGTCACGCGGCCAGCGCGCCTCGTTGTCGCGCACCCCCGGCAGGAGCGTGACAACCGGTATGTGCCGAAGGAGGAGTGCGAGGCGCTCTGGGAGGCAAACAAGTGCGTCGACTACCCCGACGTCTCCCTCCCCCACGGCTGACACCTCAACCGTGCAAGGGTGCCGGTCCCGCCGACACCGGAGGACGGGGTTGAAGCTGGATGCGGAGATACACCGCCGTATTCGGAATCTCCCCCAGCCGATGCGCTACGAGCGCATGTAGGAGAATCCACAGTTCTGGTACGACTTCCTCGCCTAGGAGCACACCGCCTGCCAGCGGTCCACCTTCCACGAAGAGTACGTACCAGCCATGGGACGCGTACCCCGTCGAGGATCCCCCCCCCCCCCCCCCCCCACGAGGAAGACGACGACTACCACATCATCAAGGAGGATGCCGACGAGGCCATGGAGGACGCCGCCCAGCCAGTTGCCGGGGATCTACCCCCGGAGTACCAGGCAGTCGTCGTCGCCGGCAACGACGAGGAGGCCCTCCTGTAACAGGTCATCGAGGCATCCAAGGCCGACGAGGACAAGATCTTCCCCGACTACAACAATGCCATTGCCTTCTCGGGCATAGTGGCAGAGCACCTGGCGTCTCTGCCACCTCCACCACCACTACCACCACATGCACGGCGGTGGCAGATTACGAGGGATAAGAGGTGCCGCCCCGCCTGGCGTGCCCCGCCGCCTGGGTCACCATGACCACCCGCACGGAGTGGTCATCAACCTGCCGTCGCAGCCCTAGCTGGAGGTCATCGTCGACCTCATCTCCGACGAGGAGGAGTAGTCGGCGGTAGCACAACCGCTGTCAATAGGAGATGGCGGCATAGTTTTAGGGGGTTTTTAAATTTTCCATTGTAAATGTTGTTTTAAATCAATGCAACTTTAGTTAAGTTCACGCCAGTTTTCAACCCCTTCAAATTTCATACAAAAAATATCGGACATGAAGCGTCTGCCCGCTGCGCGCGCTGAGGCGAGCTGGACAACGACACATTTTTTGTCTGGGCCCCGAAGCAAATGGATCAAGGCGGACCGTTTGCCTTGACCAGACACGTCAGCCCGTTGGAGATGCCCTAAGGGAAACTCCAGCGGTTCAGTTTGATTTTATTTGTTCGCGCTAACCCACTGACAACCTCATGGCGACGGTTTGTTTATGGGTGGCACTGTCCTCAACAGGCCAACACATTTGGTCCCCAACTGTCATTTGTTTTGGAATTTTATGTTCCAACATAACTATTTATGAGATGTTATTTTTTATCTTTTTACACATGTGAGATAAAATGTTTTCTTTACGGATAAACTTGTGTGCAAACATATAATGTATAGTTGTATATGCATTTTTTGATATTTTGATTTTTTATGTATTTTATAAAATATTCATATGGGCATGGGAGCCCAGGCACCGCCTCCTTCTTACATGCACTTCTATGCTAGCTCACTTGCTCGCTCCTTGGTCTTCCCACCTCCATTCAGGACATCATTTCCGTACTCTTTTTTTAAGAAAAAAATGATATTTTTAATTATTTTTTACTCCCTTTAATTGACATATATATAAATACTCTACTAGGATGATGCACCAGAAAAGGTCCATATCTCTATCCCGTGAAATTCTCGAGCCGAAAGATGGATGCATATGATGTGTTTCATTTTGCTAAATGATATTTCTGCAGTATATGTTTTCAGAAACCGCCATACAATTACAACCTCTCTTTGCTCAATGGTAGAACTGAGATGAGGAAAAGAGGTCTTAAATAAAAAGGGAATAAAATTTATGTATGGATTCCGGAAAAATACCACCATCTGTCTGGATCCTACAACTCAAGATGTGGAGAACCTCGCCTCTCTGGTTCATATATTCAGCAATGCCACCAGGTTAGTGACCAATGTGGAAAAAGGTTCCATTTTGCCTATTCAACGCAATGATCTTGACATGTCGGGGATCATGGTTTAATTCTCTCTACAACAAGCTCCAGTTCACAATAAATACCTCGGGCTTCCGCTTTCCTGGGACGGCTGCGCCGATTCGACCTCCAACCAACATTAACAATGTTGTTCCTTGGAAGGGCAAGCTAATCTCCCAAGTCGGATGCACACATCTCTAGTTAAATCTATCCTCCCACATTCTTACCTCTGTTTCTCTTGATGGCTCTTAAGGTGGACAAGATTTTCATCAAAGCTCATGTGCGGAATGTATGGGATGCAGCGACATTGTCAGCAGACGGAAATGCAAAGTCAACTCGAATAACATGTGTCGCCCTAAAATCTTGGGGGTTTGGAATCTTCATTCTAGAGAAACTGGCAAGAGCTCTTCGTCTTCACAGGCTTTGGTTTGAATGGGTGTCCCTCGATAAGCCTTGGGTCGGTCTTGAAACTCCATATGATGACATAGGTAGAAAACCCTTCAATGGTGCAACCAAGGTTAGTGTGGGAAATGGCATGAAAACTTCCTTTTGGTCCTCTTCTTGGCTCAACGGCTCCACTCCTAGGTCCATCACCCCAAGCTATTTGAGGCCTCAAAACGAAAGTAGGTCGTATCATGATACCACAACTGATCAAAAATAGATTGCCGACAATTTCACGATTGAGCACATTATTCAATATGTCCACCTATGGGATATTCTCTCCAACATTGCCCTCACGCTCAATGTGGAGGATTCGATAATCTATAGACTCATGACAAAAGGGTCCTACATGATGGTTTCTTCCTACAAGGTGTAGTTACTTGGCTTCCCCTCATGCTCCGTCTTAAGCATAGTCTAGAAGCCTTAGGTCCCTCCAAAGTGCAGTGCAGATCATGTTGTGGACCTTAGACCGCGTGGCTACTCGAGGCGGCCTCACTAGCCTACTTGCCATCTATTTATGTTCCAGCCTAAGACAACATGCCATATCCTCTTCGAATGCCGCTACTCAAATCGGATCTAGTCTGGTGTCGCTTCTTGGTTTCCTCTCCCCCATCCCTAATGCAAATTATGGCATTCGGTCGTCTGATGGTTTGCGAGTATTGGCAATCATTGCAAAGACACAGTGAACTATTCTCTTCGACTCCGATCGGGCATCACACTTATCTGTTGGGCAATTTGGAAGGAGCGAAATACTAGAGCCTGCAATAACAAGTCATCAATGCCATCTATTCTTCTTCAAAAATAGAAGACGACAACATGGATTGGTTCTTAGCTAGAGCGAAAATAATGGGGGAAATTGTTGGTTGATGGTGGATTGTTTGTTCTTTTTTTTTCTGTTGGCTTAGTCCTCTCTATGTTTGCTTCTTCTATATCAATATAGAAGGCAAACATTTGCTTTGTTCCAAAAAAAGATGCCTAATCGAATAAAACTGTCTTCAGTTGATCATGATGCTCATAAGTAAGGTCTTAGCAAAGGAAAAATTAAATGATCGAAGGAGTGCCTTTTTTTTAGTGACATTCTCTTGTAAGATTGCAGCCTTGTGACTCGGCCATGTGCCCTTTGCTGAATTGATCTCCAAATATTCCACCACTAGCATGCACATAATAGGGTGCAATTATACATACTACCTGATGGTGTCTCTCAAGTATATAGTATTGCGCAAGAATTTATCCATACGCGAACACTTTGAAAAACAATGGGTGCTTCCAAAGGAATTCAGGTGAAATTATTGCTGCGGATAGCAAGAAGAAAAGTCGCCTTATCTTGATACGAAGATAATGTTACTTTGCAAGTTGCTTGCGATTCCAACCTGAGTTTGATATCCGAAGCAGGAGCACCTCACATGCAACAGCTAGCCATTCAAGTGTGATCGGCCGTGTCGCGTGGTAGATATGCATGCATGGCATGGAACATGGCTACTACTAACACATAAGCAGGGGAGCTGGCCGTAGGCCCGCATTATCGAAGACAGGAAAGTTGTTTGCCTTTTGCAGTGTAAAGTTAGTGAGATTAGTTGCTATATATCCTTAACAGCTTTACAGAATCATATCTCGATCTGCAAGTTGTTCGTTGGAACAAGTATGCAAGAACCAATCACGGGAGCCCAGATTGTACTACATGCTGGTTAGTAGTTCAGTTCACGGGGTGCAAAGTGCAACGGCGAAAAGGGAAGAAGCCTTTTGAGCATAGTTAATCAACGAACAAACTCAGCTTTGCTATGTCACATCCACCTAATGGCGAACGTCATTAGCTACCCACATAACTAACTGAAATCTGTCATGCATAGCACATGACAAAATGCTAGCATGAGGTTGACATATGGAGAGGCCTAACGACCATCACAACAGCAACAACAATAAGAGGACTCCAGAGGTAAACAGAATATACGTCGTGCTGCTCATGAGACGGCTGGACATGAGATAGAAGAAAAGGGGTTTCTGGTGGCCTGAATGGAGCTAGAAGAACCAACTTATAATTCATCCTAACATGCGTGATATCCTCATCTATGAATATGCGCCCGCATAATGGAGCTAGCTAGGTTAATTCGAGAGGTACCGAGGGAGCATGTCACATGCCGAACACATACTTCGCGTTGGGGCAATGCTAGCTGTGGTTACAGCTTACAGGCAGCCATATGGGGGACAGAGCGGCAACACCCTCATATACTGGTCACTTCATCCATAGGTCAAACCTGAATAGTAGTGGTACTATACAGAATGTGCCAACAAAACATTCCTTGTTAACGACCTTTCACAAATGTCTATTTTTTCAATAATGGGATTTTTATTACTTAAAGAGTTTTTAGCAGTATTATACCCGGTCTCTGCATAACAAGATGCACACATCAGCTCCTCAACGTAGACCGAGAATCAAAATAAAAGAAGGCAAATTACATATCATAATGAGAAATTGTAAGACGCCTAATTAGGTAGAGGGTCAATCCCATAGATTATGCTGCCATCCGTGCCAAGAGATGAGGTCCCTCACAGTATCCTCTAGTCGTGTGCACACCTTCGTAAAAAGGTCATGATCCTTCGCTCGATGAAGTTGCGATCATAGACGGAGAGTTTATGTGCATCTGTAGATCACCTGCAAGAGAGAAGAAATTTTGCTATTGAAAACTTTGTCATTCCTACATAGACAAAGCGATATACTTGACCAGAATAGTCATTCTTAAATACTTGATCATGCCCAACTCTTAGATTAACACAAAAACATCATTGATTTCATTGATTTTTTTTCCAGGTGCTCTAGATTCTTGTTTTCAATGATATTTCACCGTAGTTTGAGTTTTCATCGATTGCGGTTATTTTATCATGCCCAACTCTTAGATAAACACAAAAATAGCGTTGATTTCATCGATTTTTTTCTGGTGCTCTATGTTCTTGTTTTCAATGATATTTCACCTGAGTTTGGAAGTTTTCATTGATCACGGTTGGTTCTGAGGTATTTACATTCTAGTCCATTAAAGTTGAGTGACACATGCATTCGAGTCAAATCAAAAAACATTTCAAGTTTTGGTCCAATATCGACAGAAAGAGGCAGGAATTTTGCTCTAGGGGGGCGATCAAACGAAGGAGATTTAACAAAGAAAAGTGGGTGGGGGTCTAACTGAAATTTCTTCATGTCGGGTAAGTCGAGAGCCAACTTCAAACCCAAATTTTTGTGATTGACAAAGTCCATACAAAGTCAAGAGCCTTGGTCAACATGCATTGAATCGATTTGGAAGCATATACCGATCATCAATGATGCGCTGTATTTTCTAGTGGATAATTCCTCCAGGTTTGGGTGCTCATCCGTTCAAAATGAATTCGTACACTTGTATCGATTTTTTCTTGGAGATTGTAGTTATAGGATTAAAATCCAATTTTTTTTGCCTATGGTCTACTCTGCGAGCAATTTCAAAGGACTTTTTCCATTAAATTGAGCCTACATAGATTTTTCATTTTCCTTGATTTAGTTGCAACTACGCCATATGTCTAATGCTCTAGTAAATCCTATTTTATATGTTTTGCGGTGGCACCTTGCAGGGGAAAAATTTAAGGTTTGGCCTTAGTTGGTTGTGTCTATCAATGACCTTGTTGAAGGCATTATTTATGAGTGAGGACTTTCTCCGGGGTGAAAACCTGAAGTCTATAATCGGGCGACAACGACGCTTGTGCACTGTTTCCTTCTTGAAAGCATCGCTTTTGGAGTAGCTGAACTTCTGGTGTTGTCTTGGTGGTGTTAGCGTTACTGATACAAGGAATTAAACACCGTTGCAGGACTTTTTCTTTTTTATAATTCTCCTTGTTATAGCTGTCTGCATCCGTATTTCACTGGGGCATTGCGTCATAGAGTGTAAGTGGTATCTTATTAATATTAATATATGCTCTTTATTGAAAAAAAGTTTTGCAGTGGCACAACCAACAATGTAGTATTCAGCGTACATCTAATTTCTGTTATTTATTTCAGTTAATCTATATTTTTGAATTGTACAAACCAAAGAGTACATGTGCATAACCGGTGTATTCTTTTTTATTGAAAACCATTCCTCTAATCTTCCCCATGCATGACTAACTTGACGAGCACGTCGATCACCTGTGACCCGGCCAGTGCAATTGCTTAGCTCAGATGCTCTGGAGTCCGGGCCTCACATTATCCATGACGCCGACCTGCGCATCATGTCAGCCACAGGTGCATGTTAGATAACGCGATGATCGATCAGTAGCACGCCTGTCCTGGTCCCCCGAGAACATTCCACACGGTGACTATAGCTAGACATATTGTTGATCATCTGGACAAGTGTTCGCCAAATGATCAGTGGGCGATCATCGGAGCGGCACGCCATGTGACATGAACGACCTGGAGGGAATCGGTCGAGCACGTACCATGACTCCTGGACACGTCTCGCCTGTTTGCTCGATCGCTCCGACGTGCCAACAGTTTTGAACAGACAGAGAAGGAGACTCCAGACCGACACGTCGTGAAAACCTGGTAGTACATGTGTACACGTCGACCCCAGCATGCTCTACTTGAACTGTGTTACACGGATGATAGACGTTGGTTACTTGTCTGTGCTGCGGGCTCTACCTACTTTGACCAGCTAGCTGTAGTGCTGGGAATCACGGTCGCTCGTGCCGGTGCTGGAGCTCCATGTCGACATTCCGACAACGAATTCGACGAACACAGCGCTCGTATAGTCGTCGTCCCCGTTAATTTAGCCGTACGGAGACGAGATCGTACAGTGCGAGATCGGTGGACGCCTCAAGGAAGAGCAGCGAGCAGATGCATGGTGGCAGACACGGCCTTAACTAGCCCTCATCTAGCGGAACCAAACATTGGCACCAGCATGGGTAATTTACAGTGTTATCGAGAATTCGAGACTGGTAATAGTGTCGATAGCATTGCAGCCTGCCTGGAAAGAGCTGTTTAGACGACTCTTCCTGTGTTCCTTCCATTCTTTCTGTGATGGACCTCCGGTGAGCCGGAGTCCGGGACAGTGGCTGGTGGGCGGCCCGCCATCGCCATGCAAGGTTGGACCGCCAGGCTGGCGGCCATCTTTCCGATCGGATCGTCCGTACTCCTAGTCCCCATCCCGATCGATCACATCCGCACCGAAATTTGAATCTTGGCGCCCCTGATCAGCCCTACCCCACTCCATGTAGGACATGAGGCAGTGCCGGCGGCGGCAGGGACTCGCGTGCATGTGCGCGTGCCGCTCATGCCGTCGTCACCAGTCACGTGCTCTGGATCGCGCTGATGCGAACCTAGCGCTGGATGGATCGGCAGATGGAGCGAGCCCAGAGCTGACGCTGTCACGCTCACGCACACAGGAACAGAAACAATCCCGCCAGGAAGACGCAGCCTTGGCGTATCTAACGACTCCCAATAATACTCCTACTCCGATCTTGTGCATACCAGTTTCTAGTCCGTATACATACAAGGAGGTACTCACATAAATACGAGAATACAAGAGCCCATCCCGCTTAGCTCCACCTACGCATCGAGCTAGCCAAGCCAATAATCATGGCCTTCGCCGTCGCCGACTCGCCGGGCAGGGGCCAGGGGCCACGCATCTCGCCGGCGAGGGGTCCTGCTCTGCTTGTCGAATGATGCCGCACCATGTGACGCGAACCGCCGCTTTACACCCACGCCATGCCGTGGCCTATGTACGTGCACGAGACAAGCCGCCGCTTTACATGTGTCGCCGTGGCATTGACGTCGATGCCCATCCGAATCCGATCGATGAGATGAGCGCAGATCGACGTCGGCAAACGTTTTTATATCCAAAAGCGCCTAGTGCTTTGCAGCGGATGATGCCGTCAAGCTGCCTTTACAAACAAGAGCGCAGCTTTTCAGAATGCGTAGCAATTTTTTAGCCTTGCCACCACTCCACCTTCTGACGGTGTCAGCCTTGGGCGATTACGTCTCCTGCGGGTCGGATGACGCGAGCCGGGGTACATGTGTCGCGCCGCCGGCGAGCCTTGGGCGGGTCCCTCGCCGGAGACCGGTAGATTTTTTATGGCTAGCTAGCCAGCCGCAATGATTGGCCGCAGGCCACGGATATGGGCGGGTCCCTCGTTGGTCAGCATAGATCGCACTAGCTAGGGCAGAAAGGTAGGGCAGGGGCGATGCACTGTGCGATTTGCAGGTTTCGGAGCAGCGTCTGTCACGCGCCGAGCCCCGAGACGAGTTTTTTTTGTTTTGTTGTTTCCAGAACGGGGAGTCCGAGAAGAGTAGGGGCACGGGTTCGGCCCGGGCAGGTTTTTGGTTTTGTGCAGCGGGCGACGCGCTCGAGTTTAGCCCATCCACAAGCCCCACGCCTGTTTTCCGATCCGCGGTGTACGGCCCGAGCAAAAGGAGGCCCGAGATATCTTCGGCCGCGCAGCTAGCCCAGTCTGGAAGTTGAATCCTATCTGATTCGGAACCCACTCGATAGCGCCGGGCGAATCCTATTTACGGGAGGTGATATGCGGCAAATCCGGAACGCTAGTCTCCGCTACTTGCATCGCTATGCGGAGCGACGCCTGAAGGTTTTCTCGGTTGGGCCGGCCCAATTCGGCTGGGTTGTTTATTCCTTTTCCTTTTTTATATATTTATATATATGAAAAATTGTTCAGATTGAAATCTGTTAAATTTGATAACTGTTCAAATTCGAAATCTGTTTCAATTCAAAATTTGTTTAATATTCAAAATCTGTTTCAAATTCTAAAATATGTGAAAATTCAAAAATTGTTCAATTTGAAATTTGTTCAATTCAAAATCTGTTCAATTCGAAATCTGTTCATCAAAATCTGTTCACCGAAATCTGTTCAATTTGGAATCTATTCAAATTCAAATTTGTTCAAACATGAAAATTTGCTCTAATTCAAATTTTGAAAATGTTCAAATTAAAAAAAAACAAAAAAAAGATGAAACGAAAAAGTAGATAAAACAGAAAACCGAAAAAACCCAGAAAAACCTAGAGGACCAAACCAGAAAGATCTAGAAGCTTCCTAAAACCGGAATGACAAACAAACACTAACGATGCCGAACTGGGCCGTCCTATTTTGAAATCAGCGATAACACAGGGTGCGCGTAAACGTGAAATTTGTCACAACGGGCGCTGAATAGGTTTCACCCGGCAAATCCTATTATTCCGCTCGCGGCCGCGCGTTGGCACGCTCCGATAGCGAGCGGCCCATTAGCATGCGTCAACGTTTTTTTCGGTGTGATTTTTTCCGGTTTTCACTTTTCTGGTTGTGTTTTTAGGTTTTTTTTTGCAGGTTTTTCAGGATTTCTCGGGTTCGGTTTGCTGGCTGCTTTTCAAACTTTTCCTAAACTTAAAAGTTTGTTCGAATTTTCAAATTGTTCAAATTCGAAATTTATTTGATTTTTGAAATTTGTCAAGTTATAATTTTGTTTAGATTCGTAATGTGTTCATATTATAGTTTCTTTCATATTCAAAATTTATTCAAAATTTGTTCATATTATAGGGTATCGGAAGGTGTCCCTCTTAGACAAATTTGTCCTTCTAAACTAACATCTCCGTCTTCACACCACCAACACTAAAGTTGGATCTCATGTACCCAGTCTTGGTCCCGCTAAGTCTAAAACCCTGGAATTCTAAAGTCTGTCTCCATAGCTCTAACTTTATATTTACTCTAACCCTGGTTTCATCTATTAGCACCACATCAACAACAAAGAGCATACACCAAGGAATATCTCCCTGTATATCCTTCATCACATCATCCATCAATAAGGAAAAATAGTGTGGGAACAATACTTTCTCATTGGAGTACAGGAGCAAAAAGACATGTCCGATAGAAACATTGGAGAGATGATCTTATATGGTTTTAGCGTGGCCATGCTAGCTAGTGAAACAGGCATGACACATGCTAATTACCCCAAATTCTCTATGTGCTCAGGTATTGAAAGCCAAGTATTTACTAAACTCCACAATCTTACCAGGACAACTGATGAAAGGGATGGCGTACTCATTTTAACTCCCGAAGGAAGGAAAAAGGGATAATCTACCACATTGGGTATGGCACAAGTGTGAATGTATGGACATATTGCAGAGGAAACACTGGAAGGTGATGGAGGATGTTCATTGTGTGTTATGTCCCTTGCATACTTATGAGGATAGAGTTCATTTGTTCTTTGAGTGCAAATTCACTCAGCGCATATGGAACTACCTACAAATTGATTGGGAGGAAATGATAACTTACATGCCATTGTTGCGGTTGTTAGAGTGAGTTTTAGAGCTCGAGCGCAATTACTCTGCGGGCTAGAGTAGTGGACCAGGCTGTCCTCTAAAATGGATAGAAAATTTGATATACAATGATGAATACAACAGCAAGTGCTAATCTTTAAGCAATATAGAGTAAGAGCAATAGAAGAACCAGTAGCCGGCTATATATCATTGTCAATCTAATAGCCAATATATATAATAGCTAGATATAAGTATGGAATATTATATTAATATATGGCTCACCTTTCACACTCACAAAGTGGCTAGGAGCACGCATTTCAGCTGGCTCTTATTCTACAACCCGCTTTTCTTCTCTCTCATCTTCTCTCTCATTCAACTCAGTAAAATAATACTATTTTAATCTTATAGCTTATTAACTATATTTTATTGTACTTGCTCATAATGGTGCAGATAATGGGTGCATATATGCCCGAGATCAATTTGGCATTTCCGGAGAATCTGCGTCCTATTGCTCGAAACGACAGGCACAATGCCACAATCTGCACCGGCAGCGTCTGGTACTGCAGAGATCAAAATAAATGTCCATTGGGCTTACACAGCTGAGACAAAAACAGTTTGAGCGCGGCGCATGCAGAGATCCATGCACGAGTAGCGTCGGTGTTGGGAATGGTACATGTCCTGATTGAGACTGAATCCCAGAATCTGGTAAATGCAGAGCATAGACTTCGACACAGCACCGAAAGGCAACATCTACAGGAACCTACGCCTTTATTTATGTCGATGTATTTCAACTCCTTTGAGTTCACGTTTGCTCTACGTACTTCTAATAGTTTAGCTCACCAGCTAGCAGCCGGCAAGACTCTTAGAACATCTTTTACGGTTTTACCGGCGTTCCGTAAATAACAGCCGATAAAGATGTCGACAGTTGTCTATTGAGTGTCCGCACCTGCTTCTTTAGTATTGGGAGCGACATCTCACACCCGCGGTGTTAATAGGCCGGCATTCAAAAAATTGTAATCTAAATGACGGCAATTTTCATTCAAGTTCAAGAATATTTTACATAATTCAAACTAAATTTGCTAAAAAAATAAACCTAATCTAGAGAGAAGACGGAGTAGTCGATGTTGTCACCGGTGTCGTCGCGTTTGTTTTCGTCATCGTCGTTTCCCCACGTGGTGTTGACTTGTACTCCGGCTCTAGCTTGACTTTATCGGCATCTATGTTGATGATGACTTCGTTGTCCTCAGCGGACCACCATACTGCTCGCTCGTATGCGAGCGGCTGGATCTCGTCGAAGGATGCCGCATCAAGAAGATGCTGGCCTAGCGCTTAATCAGGCCGCGCGCGAGGGCCTGGAGCTCGAGCTCCCAACACATCTTATTCGTTGCTGCCGCTTCCTCCTTCTTAGGGCGCACCGGCTCTCCTCCTTCTCCGAGCACTGAAAATGAAGGAAGCCGCGTAGGGGCTCGGGCTCCTTCCCCTTCTTCAGGCGCCACAACTCCTTCTCCTTCTTCACCTAATGCAGTCGCGGTGCTGCTGAAGAACCCGCGCCAGGTTTACGGATGACAATGCTCATTGACCAGCGAGGGGGCATCGTAGGATAAGGCACCGACGGCGATGAGGAGCGGCCAGACAATGAGCCGGAGCGTGACATGGAGTGCACCGGTGCAGGGCAAAGAACGTCGGCAAGCCTAGAGCACGATGCTGCATGTCAAAGGCATCCATGATCTTTATAGTTTATTAAGTCATATTCTTATTATTTTATAATTTTATAATAACATGGACTTGTTTGCCATTGATTCTGGGGTTTTATAAACAATCCCCTTTCATCCGGTTTTAACATTGTGAAGCAGATTTCCTTATTTTTTTCATGTTATTGAGTTTCAAGGACCTTCCAGACGTCAAACGGACCCAAACTTTTTGCCACATCATTTTTTCGGAAAATAGAAAACTATGAGAAGAAGAAGTCAACGGGGGATGCCACGAGGACCAAAAGAGGGGGGACCATGCGGTCCCACATGCTGACCGCATGGTGGGCCCCATCTCAGCCCTCAAGCGTCATTTCGATGCAATCTTGGACTCTACGGGACCGGCTTGACCTAAACCGACTATATACACCCCCTTTGGCGATTTCACGATGGCGTGGTAGAAAAATATGAAACACACCATACAGATCTAAAGACTGCTAGGATAGGAGGGGAGACACTACCGAAGTCGCTCCCGGTTGCCCCTTCGACTCCATCGATATCATCTCCTTCAGCACCAATGAAGAGGGAGTAGTTCACCCCCTGGACATGGGGATTGTGGAAGTAACTTGTATCAAACTCTCTCTCTCTCTCGTGCTTCATAGAACAGAGTCACATGAGCTGCCTATCATGATTGTGAACATATTTGTATTACCCATGTGGTGGATCTTATGTTATTGAGACGATTTATGAGATGAAAAGATATTTATGTCCTTGATGTATGAGCAGATGTATATGTTATCCTGTTCTTGTTTGCTAGTCTTGATCATACTAGTATCTACGGCGCGTGTGGGGGATGTGTATATTAGTTGGAGCAATCTTGTAGTTTATTAAGCCTGGGGATGTTGGTGCATGTAAAATACATCCATGATCATTGTAGTTTATTAAGTCACATTCTTAGTTATTTGATAGTTTTATAAGGACCTGGACTTGTTTTTCATAAATTTTGGGGGTTTTCAAAACAACCCCTTCATCCATTTTTTACACTGCGAAGCAGATTTCCTTATTGACATGGGAATGCCCTTCGGGTACCCACGGATTAGTATACCGGGTCCGGCCCATTAAGGAAGTATGCAAGGACAAGGACTCGAAGATGACTTGGAGACGAAGAAGGAAGGCTCTAATCCGTATTCGACTAGGATCCTTGTAAAACCTTAGCCCGGTTGCATATATAAAGCCAGGCAGGGGCGCCTCTAGAGGGACATCAGATAAGATATATCATAGACATCGAATATCATAGACAAGCAATATTAGAGATACAAGATAGATTAGACATAGACTAGATACAATATTCCGCCTACGGCGGCACCATGTAAACACCATTGTGATTATCTAGTAGATTGCTAGCAGGATGTAGCGATCATCCACCACGGGGACGTGAACCTGGGTACCTCGTGTACTAATCTCGATCCCGGAATCTCTAGTCGTTGCTCTTCCCCCGATCCTAAGTCTTTCATCTAGGACATTTGTCGAGTAAACCCCTCGTCAATTGGCGCCGACCGTGGGGATCGCGGCGACTGGATTTTGTTATCCGGGCAGGATCCTTCAAATTTTTTCGTCGACAAGATCAGCAAATTTTACGGCTGCCCACAACAGAAGCAGTCAGATCGATTCAACAAAATTTATCATCAACATCAACTATCGTCTACATTGTCAAGATCTTCACCGCTTTATCGTCAAGAATCGTCAAGTTCGTCGAAGTCAACGAATCGCTGGATGAGTTGCCGACGTCAAGAAAATCCAATCAGATGCAAGCTGAGACTCGGCAGAAAGTTTTCGTCGAGAAGCAGGGTACACAGCAAGTTTCGACATCATCGCCCTCGCGCATAGCTGTGGGACTCGGGGCTCTACATCAACACCGCCTTGTTGCGTGGCGGCAGATCGATTTCAGCCATCGTGTGAATATTTCAAAGTATACCATATCCATATACGTGACTTCAATGGAGGAGCTAGGCAACAAGCAATACAAGATCAAATTAAGTGGTCTGGTACTACTACTAACACGAAGATCAAGAAGAGAAGAGCATGTTGAGGCAGATTAAGACATTACTTCGCGCGTGCGCGACAAGGAAAAGAAAAAAAAATCTCGTCGAAATCGGAAAGATCGGAGACTTCCGGCGAGCAACAATTTTTGGCGTAATCATCACCTGATGCAGCGTCTGGGAGTCCGTGCAGCTCACGGAGCAGCAAATCGATGAGGGAACCAACAGCATTCGGAAGCGGTACGGATCGGCTTTTCCAAGCACAAAGGCAATGTATCAAGTCGAATAAGATTCAGTCCAAGAAGCAAAGAGCATCGGATCAGCTAGGATCAATCACGTGTCTAGGAAAAAAAAACTACCTCGCGTGATCAGTCGCAAGTCGGCGTCAAGAAATAATTGTTGCTAGTACTGGAAGGTTAAAGAGATCAGACAAGAAAAGCTAACCTCGCGTGAAGACCTTCACATAGCAAAGGAGGAAAAAAAAAAGAGAGATCGGCAGCTGAGTTTTTTCTAGCGAAGACCAAGTCGCAAAGAAAAGCATCAAGCAAGTAGCATCTACGTACATACGTATTCGTTGGATAAAATCAGCAGCAGTTTGTACCGGCGACTACTTTGCTCGAACAACTCGGAGAAAAATATTTCGACTACTTGCCGGACTGCTCGGACAACTCGAAGAAAAATATTTCGACTACTTTGTCTTCAACATCATCGACTACATCGCGCCGCTATGTGCGTTGGCTGTGCCTTGCTACGCTTGGGAGCTCATCGCCGCGCACTCGCGCAAACTATCGGTAACGCTCGGGGGCTCGACATCAATTCGCCCCAGAGTGCAGAAACTCACGCTCAAGACCTGCAATTTCATCGACATCAGCAACACGGCGATCCCAACAGCGCTCGGGGGCTCGACAACAACTTCGCCTTCGATCGTGGTTGCGATTTTACGACAACAACTCGCCAACCTCTGCATCGTCGTCTATAGCCGCGCCGACCACGCCGCGCCCGACAAAAGCTAAGTTTTCCTCTTCCAAGGGTTGATTACTATTTATTTTCACCACACCCGATGCTCGGGGGCTCCGCTATGAACAATCATCTTGCATATCATTGAATTCGAAAAAAAATTGTGAAAGCCCTAGTAGCTAGCTGGCGTTCCTTGTCAAATACTTGTCAATTTAGTTTACAGTCGCATGAAGCTCGACTAACGGTTGGCAAGGCCAAAATCTTGGGCGTCAGGCTAACGAAAAGGCTTAGCAAGTATCTTGAAATTCAAATGCGGCACACGCATCGATTTACGTCTGACCTGAGTAGCTGATCGAGCCGTGAAGTACATCAGGGTAACGAAAGGGTCTTACGTACGAGCAACAAAATTGCACAAAAAATATAGAGTTTTTATTTTACATACTCCATCATCGTTGCAATATGCAAATGCAATATTTCTTCGAGAAACAAATTATTTCATAATTATTCATATTTTCTGCAGGAGTCGACAAAATCATCAAGTCCTTCAACAGGAGCCGAACTTCTTCGAGTAGTACAACTTGAGTCTATGCCCGACTACAAGTATCCGAACATAGACTCGGGGGCTACTCCCATCGGGAGCGCTGGTCGCGCACCCGATAGAAAGACAATTTCAAGAAAGAATTCGACAACAACAAGAAGAAGGAGATAAAGAAGAAGAAACTTGGAGCCTATGATCGACTACAAGTACCCGACCATAACCTCGGGGGCTACTCCCATCGGGAGCGCTGGTCGCGCACCCGAAGAAAAGTTATTTCGAGAAGAACGAGGAAGAAAATTTCGAGTCCATGAACTCGACATTTCACTCCCATCGGGAGCGCTGGTTCAAGAACCCGAAGATTTTGGGAAGTCGAAGAATTGAAGTCGAAGATTGAAGAAATTGAAGATCTGAAGAAATCAAAGATTGAAGAAGTCGAAGAATTGAAGAAGTCGAAGATTTGAAGTTTGGAGACTCAACCCGAGTCTGCAACTCGAATTGAGTCTCGGGGGCTACTGACATGGGAATGCCCTTCGGGTACCCACGGATTAGTATACCGGGTCCGGCCCATTAAGGAAGTGTACAAGGACAAGGACTCGAAGATGACTTGGAGACGAAGAAGGAAGGCTCTAATCCGTATTCGACTAGTATCCTTGTAAAACCTTAGCCCGGTTACATATATAAAGCCAGGCAGAGGCGCCTCTAGAGGGACATCAGATAAGATATATCATAGACATCGAATATCATAGACAAGCAATATTAGAGATACAAGATAGATTAGACATAGACTAGATACAATATTCCGCCTACGGCGGCACCATGTAAACACCATTGTGATTATCTACTAGATTGCTAGCAGGATGTAGCGATCCTCCACCGCGGGGACGTGAACCTGGGTACCTCGTGTACTAATCTCGATCCCGGAATCTCTAGTCGTTGCTCTTCCCCCGATCCTAAGTCCTTCATCTAGGACATTTGTCGAGTTAACCCCTCGTCACTTATTTTTGCATGTTGTTGAGTTTCAGGGACCTTCGAACGTCAAACGGACCCAAACTTTTTGCCTTGTCAGTTTTTTGGGAAATAGAAGGCCGTGAGAAGAATAAGTCAATGGGGGACACCACGAGGATCAAAAGAGGGTCTGGGGGCATGCGGTCCCACATGCTGACCGCATGGTGGGGCCCATCTCAGCCCTCGAGCATTCTTTCGATGCAATCTTGGACTCTACGGGACCGTCTTGACCTAAAACCGACTAAATATACCTCCTCCCATTCGGCGATTTCGTGATGGGGCGGTGATGACCCACATGTAGAGGGGATCGCAACAGTCTTCGAGGGAAGTAAAACCCAAATTTATTGATTCGACACAAGGGGGTCCAAAGAATATTTATAAGCCTTAACAGATGAGTTGTCAATTCAGCTGCACCTGGAAACAGACTTGCTCGCAGTGGTTTATCAGTAGCAACAATTTTATAGTGGTGACAGTAGTAAAAGAGTAGCAACAATAATAAAGTAAAAACGGTAATAGTAGCAATAGTAAACAGTAGGATTAAATACTGTAGACATAGGGATGGATGTACGGGCGTTGCATGGATAAGATAATTCATGAAATCAACAAGACATGGGCAATTGCAGATAAATAATGATAAAGCATCCTAGTACTAAACAACCATAGGCATGTGTTCCGTATATAGTCGTACGTGCTCGCAATGAGAAACTTGCACGCCATCTTCTGTCCTGCCAGCCTGTTTACAGCAGGGCCTCAAGGGAATCAACTGGTAATTAAGGTACTCCTTTTAATAAAGTACCGGAGCAAAGCATTAACACTCGGTGAACACATGTGATCCTCATATCATAGCCATCCCCTCCGGTTATCCCAATTGCTGTCACTTTGGGGCCTCGGGTTCCGGACAACGATATGTGTATACAACTTGCAGGTAAGATCATAAACAACAAGTATCATCATAAAACAATAACAAGTTCAGATCTGAGATCATGGCACTTGGGCACAAAGTGACAAGCATTAAGCACAACAAGTTGCAACAATGTCATAAGCACTAAGAATAGATACTAGGCACCATGCCCTAACAATCTCATAGCAAATTACATGAATGATCTCATCCAATCCCTACCATCCGCTTCACCTACAGCGGGAATTACTCACACATGGATGGGGGAGTCATGGATGGTTGATGGAGAGACGTCGGTGATGATGGTGATGAAGATCTCCTCCAAATCCCCGTCCCGGCAGGGTGCCAGAACGGAGTTTCTGGTTCTGAATCGCGGTTTCTGATGGTGGCGGCGCAGTGGAAGTCTATCTGGGAAAAACGCCGGACCCCCGATAGTTTCAGGTCGAAGGGTATATGTAGGCGAAAGGAGGGCTCGAGGAGGCGGCTGGGGTGGCCTCACCACACCTTGGCGCGGCCAGGCCTGGGCCACGCCACCAGGTGGTGAGGTGGCCTCCCAGCCCCTCTCCGTCTCGTCTTCTGGCTCCGTGGGTCTTCTGGTAAAATAGGAATTTTGCAGTATTTTCTGGGATTTTTCCTGAAAGTTGGATTTCTGCACAAAAACAAGACACCTGGGCAATTCGGCTAAAAACAGCGTTAGTCCGTGTTAGTTGTATTCAAAACACACAAATTAGAGAAGAAACAACATCAAAAGTGTTCGGGAAAGTAGATATGTTTTGGATGTATCGGGCGGCAGAAAAACACGAAAGACACCATATGGATCTGAAGGTTGCGAGGATAGGAGGGGAGGTGCTGCCAGAGCCGCTCCTGGTTGCCCCCTCGACTCCATCGACACCATCTCTTTCAGCACCATGATGAAGAGGGAGTAGTTCGCCCCCTGGACATGGGGATTGCGGAAGTAACTTGTATCAAACTCTCTCTCGTGCTTCATACTTATGATTAGATTCACATGAGATGCATATCATAATTGTGATCTTATTTGTATTACCCATGTGGTGGACCTTATGTTATCAAGATGATTTATTAGATGCAAAGATGTTTATGTCCTTGTTGTATGAATAGATATATATGTTACCCTGTTCTTGTTTGCTAGTCTTTATCACACTAGTATGGTAGGGCGTGTGGGGGGGATGTGTGCATTAGTTTGAGCAATCTTGTAGTGGTTTGGGGAAGTGACAATAATCTTGATGTCTCACAGGACCAGTTGGGAAACCCCAAGAGGAAGGTATGATGAGCACAACAGTAAGTTTTCCCTCAGTATGAAACCAAGGTTTAATCGACCAGTAGGAGAAAGAAACCACTCCTGAAGGTTGTTGCTAACTGGTGCCAGAAAACAGTCTGGCGCGTGGTTGCTTCGGTGCCAGCAGCAACATGGAACCTGCACACAACACAACCAAACTACTTTGCCCCAACTTGCAGTAAGGTTGTCAATCTCACTGGTTTGCTGATAACAAAGGATTAGACATATAGTATGGAAATAGATGTTTGATTGTGGTAAACTAAAATAATGCTTGCAGAAAGTAAACAGTGCTTGCAGTAGATGGTAATATAAATATAAAAGAATGGACCGGGATCCACAGTTCACTAGAGGTGTCTCTCCATAAAGATATAACATGCCGGGTAAACAAATTACAGTTGGGCAATTGACAAAATAAAGAATGCATAACAATGCATGTACATGTCATGAAGATCACTATGAGATTCACTTGGGCATTACAACATAATACATAGACCGTAATCCAACTGCATCTATGACTAATAATCTACCCACAGGATATCATCTGAACAACCCTTGGGTATTAAGTTGCAAGCAACAGATTATTGCCTTAAGCAAAGTGCGTAATATAAACAATACAATTATCCTTGAACAAAAGATTATTGTTTTCTCCCTAGTAGCAATAGCACATCTACAACCTTAGAAGTTATTGTCACTCTCCCAGATTACTAGAGGCATAAACCTACTATCAAGCATAAATACTCCCTCTTGGAGTCACTAGCATCTACTCGGCCAAGATATCTACTAGCAACAGAGAGCATGCAAGATCACAAATAACATAGACATGATAAATCAACAATCAAATTGACATAGTACTTAATATTCATCGGATCCCAACAAACACAACATGTAGAATTACATAAAGATGATCTTGATCATGATAGACAGCTCACAAGATCTAAACATGAGGCGCATGGAGGAGAAGACAACCATCTAGCTACTGCTATGGACCCATGGTCCAGTGGTGGACTACTCACGTATCACTCCGGAGGCTGGCATGGTGATCAAGAAGGCCTCCGGTGATGATTCCCCTCTCCGACAGGGTGCTGGGAAGAGCTTTTGGACCCTCCTGATCTCGGATCGACGACGGCGGCGACTTGTAATATGTTTCATGGAAAAGTGTTCTCTCTTTTTAGGGTTTTCATGACAAAGGGAATTTATAGGCGGAAGGGCGATGTCAGAGGGTGGACCAGGGGCCCACACCACCTGGTGGCGCGGCCAGGGGGTGGCCCGCGCCACCCTATGGTACAGCTGCCTCCTGGCTGCTCTATGTCTCTCCTCTGGACTCCGTATTCGTGTTAGGTAAATAGGAACTTTGGCTTTCGTTTTGCCCAATTCCGAGAATATTTCCTGTGTAACTTTTCTGAAACACAAAAACAACAGAAAACATGAACTGACACTGTGGCATCTTGTTAATAGGTTAGTTCCCGAAAATGCATAAAAATGCCACGAAGTGTAAACAAAACATAAAGCAATAGGTGTAAAACAAGCATGGATCATCAAAAATTATAGATACGTTTGCAACGTACCAAGCATCCCCAAGCTTAACTCCTGCTCATCCTCGAGTAGGTAAGTGATAATAAAAAATAATTTTTGAGGTGACATGCACGCAACACAATCTTGATCAAATCGATGTAAAGCATTGCAAGCTGAGATCAAAGTACTCTAAACATGGGCATAAAAGATATAATTCTAACAATAGAACTTAGCAACCATGTTATAACATGAAAAGTAACACAAACAAAAGATCATGAATAATGATGCACTGAAAGGTATTTGTTTGTTTCAAGCATAGAGAAAATATAGCAAAGTGGTATTCAGCTTGTCCCTCATGGAATAGCAAAACATAAATGCATAGGACACCATCAATGTTCAAGAGGGTGACTAGATACAAATAATTTGAGAACAAGCAATACCATAATCATGAATCAATCAATAATAAATTTTGGGACTATGCACATTATACTCAGAATGAAAACTATGCTCTCTTAATCGGTGCATAAAGATTGAAGATGAAGACTCAACATAAAAGTAAAAGATAGGACCTTTCGCAGAGGGAAGCAGGGATTTAACATGTGCTAGAGCTTTTCATTTGTAAAATAAAGATAAAAATTGTTTTGAGAGGTGGTTGTTCCTGTCAACGACTGGCAATTGGGGTTCTTGTTATCTTCCATACTAAACAAGTTGAGAGCGGTTCCGAGTTCTTGAAAAATTGGCATTTGCATGCTCTTTTATAAAGTTTGGCACTACTCCCCACTTTTCCTTTCACAAACCATGGCTAACCAAATCCTTCGGGTGCCTGCCAACAATCACATACCATGGAGGAGTACCTTTTTTTTTAAAGTTTACAATGGTTTGACCAGCTCTCTTGCAAAATTAGTGACAAGCAGATGAAGCATGCAAGTCGAGGGGTACTTAATTCAATATGGAAGATAACAAACCCAACCACTACGTCCTCATGAGCTAAAAAATAGTGTCACAAAATGAGAAGTATTTTGAAGGTTTTGAAAGGTAGCACATGAAAATTTGCTTGGAATGGTTTGAAATGCCATGCATAGGAATTTATAGTGGACTCTTTGAAATAACTTTGGTTTTTGGGAGTTGGATGCACGAGTAGAGCTCATACTCAGTACAGATGAAGGCTAGCAAAAGACTGGAAGCGACCAACTAAGAGAGCAATAACGCCCATAATCATGCATAGTGACAAAACATTATTAATCATAGCATAAAGTGATATTACAAGTCAAAAACCAAATGATCATAGAGGCTTGAGGTGACTGGTTTGTAGTCATAACATCGTGTAAGGATGCGCCAAATCAACCCAAATAAAGAATCAAAGGAGAATACCACAATATTATACTTCTATATGATAAAAACAACGCATGATTCTTTCAAAGGCACATTAAGCACTCTCAGTCATTTGAGACAAGTCATGCTACAACAATAACTACTAAGCATATAATCAAAATAATATCTAGCATGACATGCTAAAGTCTAAGCCACAATCTAAACAAGCTCCCTTTTTGCACCACTATAAGCATGAAACATTTTACTCTTTTCCAACACCAATCAACCCATTTGAAACAACTCTCAAAGATGAAAAGCAACAAATACCATAGGTCTAAACACACCTAGCTACAAAGAACTAACAAGTTCTGAACAAAAATAAAGCCGCAAAATAAAAGCTAAACGCGGTACTAGAAAAAGAGAACACGCGTAGAACGATAAGAGTGAAAACTAGAGTATTCTAGGCAATGAAAATGGAGTGTGTCTTCTCCAAAAGACAAATGTTGGGGTCCAACCATTTATTGTAGCAAACAAAACAAAAGAAAACTGAAAGCAAAAATAAAGACGCTCCAAGAAAAACACATAGCATATGAAGCAATAAAAATATAGTGTCTTGAAAGATGACATGATATTTTTGTTGATGAAGAAGGGGGTGCCTCGGGGCATCCCCAAGCTTTGACGCTTGTACCTCGTAGATATTTCTTGGGGTGACATGGGCATCCCCAAGCTTGAGCTTTTGTCCATACTTCATCTCATCTCATCATTCTCCTTTCCCTACACTTGAAAACTTCCTTCATACAAAACTTCACACAATTCTCATTAGCAACATTAGTGTATGCAAGATAGTAGATCCACTTTTGGTTTAGTTTTAACTCAAGTACAACATCTATTAAAACATTAGCTACTGTAGCAACTTCTCTCAAAAGTTCCGTGATCAAGAGAACTCAAAAAGAAAGAGATCAAGAGGCAAATGCCAATAGTGGCAGAAATCTGTCAAAACAGAACAACAGGTAAAGATCGATTTTTTCGAAAATCTTCTGTTGCTCAAATCGAAAAGTGCAAAACTAATGAAAGTTAGATAATAACCTAGGGCATGTGCACAAAAATCGCAGATCAATACGACGTACTGGGAATTTTCATGAATTTTTATAGCGAGGCACAGAAATCTGTTTCAGGACAACAACTTCCCCAAATCTTACCTTCTTCCAATTAGAGGCTATTCTTAGCACAAAACAAAATAAAAATGATAAGGAGAGGTCATTACAGTAGTAACAACTTCCAAGACTCAACAAACAGAAAAAGTACTGAAAATAAAACATTGGGTTATCTCCCAAGAGTGCTTTTCTTTAACGCCTTTGAGCTAGGCGCAGAAAGTAAGAATCAAGTATTTTCAAATGAAGAAGCATCAAAATCAATAGCTTCCTAAAAATCACAGCTTGTCACAATAGGCACTTTAGATACCCCTGAAGAGGATTCAACATGTAAACCACTCTTAGTTGCACTAAAAGTTTTATCACTTTTAAACACATTCTGCGGTCTAGGTATAGACACCTTGGGAACATACATAAATTTTTGCTCTTTTCCCACAAAAGCTTTCTCCTTCTTAAATTTAAGAGAAGAGAAAATTGAGCTTAAAGTTTCCATGGACTTCTCTAATTTACCAATCCTAAGGTTTTGATTATCATGGATAGTGCTAGCAACAGTGAGTCTTTTACCGATACTTTCTATCGATTCATTAACCTGGCTAGCGTTATCAAGGAGATTTGGCAAACTTTTCTCTAGAGAGCTTCATATTTTTATAACTTCTTCCAGAGTGATCTCGGTTTTAACAACATTAATAGGTGGTACTCCTACTAAACTTTCAATTAAATTGCATGCTTCTAAAGCAGGAGCACCTAGAAAATTACCCCCTGTAAGAGTATCAAGAACATACCTATTCCAGCTAGATATACCAACATAAAAATTCCTAAGAAGGATCACGGTAGAATACTTTTTTGTACATCTATGATGGGCACTACTTATTCTATACCAAGCTTCTTTCAAACTTTCTCCACCTTGTTGCTTAAAAGAATGAACCTCAACTTCAGGAATACTCATTCTAGCAAGACTAAAATAGACAAACAAAAATAACAACTATAAAAGGAACTAATTTTTTTGTATTTTTTATAAAAAGATGCAAACAAAAATAAAGTAAAGAAACTAAGCAAAAGAATAACAAAGTAAAAAAGATTGGAAGTGAGAGACTCCCCTTGCAGAAATCCTCTTTCTCCCCGGCAAGGGCACCAAAAAAAGTCTTGATGTCTCACAGGACCAATTGGGAAACCCCAAGAGGAAGGTATGATGAGCACAACAGTAAGTTTTCCCTTAGTATGAAACCAAGGTTTAATCGACCAGTAGGGGAAAAACTACTCATGTAGGTTGTTGCTAACTGGTGCCAGAAAACAGTCTGGCGCGTGGTTCCTTCGGCGCCAGCAACAACGTGGAACCTGCACACAAGACAACCAAACTACTTTGCCCTAACTTGCAGTGAGGTTGTCAATCTCACTGGTTTGCTAATAACAAAGGATTAGACGTATAGTGTGTAAATAGATGTTTGTTTGCGGTAAACTAAAATAATGCTTGCGGAAAGTAAACAGTGCTTGCAGTAGATGGTAATATAAATGTAAAAGAATGGACTGGGGTCCATAGTTCACTAGAGGTGTCTCTCCATAAAGATATAACATGCTGGGTAAACAAATTACAGTTGGGCAATTGACAAAATAAAGAATGCATAACAGTGCATGTACATGTCATGAAGATCACTATGAGATCCACTTGGGCATTACAACATAATACATAGACCGTAATCCAATTGCATCTATGAATAATAATCCACCGGCAGGATATCATCCGAACAACCCTTGGGTATTAAGTTGCAAGCAACAGATTATCGCCTTAAGCAAAGTGTGTAATGTAAACAATACAATTATCCTTGAACAAAAGATTGTTGTTTTCTCCCTAGTAGCAACAGCACATCTACAACCTTAGAAGTTATTGTCACTCTCCCAGATTACTAGATGCATGAACCTACTATCGAGCATAAATACTCCCTCTTGGAGTTACTAGCATCTACTCAGCCAAGATATCTACTAGCAACGGAGAGCATGCAAGATCACAAATAACATAGACATGATAAATCAACAATCAAATTGACATAGTACTCAATATTCATCGGATCCCAATAAACACAACATGTAGAATTACATAAAGATGATCTTGATCATGATAGGCAGCTCACAAGATCTAAACATGAGGCGCATGGAGGAGAAGACAACCATCTAGCTACTGCTATGGACCCATGGTCCAGTGGTGGACTACTCACGCATCACTCCGGAGGCTGGCATGGTGATGAAGAAGGCCTCCGGTGATGATTCCCCTCTCCGGCAGGGTATCGGGAAGAGCTTCTGGACCCTCCCGATCTCGGGTCGACGATGGCGGTGGCTTGCAGTATGTTTCGTGGAAAAGTGTTCTCTCCTTTTAGGGTTTTCGCGATGAAGGGAATTTATAGGCAGAAGGGCGGTGTCAGAGGATGGACCAGAGGCCCACACCACCTGGTGGCACGGCCAGGGGGTGGCCCGTGCCACCCTATGGTGCGGCTGCCTCCTAGCTGCTCTCCGTCTCTCCTCTGGACTCCGTCTTCGTGTCAAGTAAATAGGAACTTTGGCTTTCGTTTCATCTAATTCTGAGAATATTTCCTGTGTAACTTTTCTGAAACACAAAAACAACAGATTACAGGAACTGACACTGTGGCATCTTGTTAATAGGTTAGTTCCAGAAAATGCATAAAAACGCCATGAAGTGTAAACAAAACATAAAGCAATTGATTTAAAACAAGCATGGAGCATCAAAAATTATAGATACATTTGCAACGTATCAAATCTCTAGGCTACTAAGGTTTTCACATTTCGATGGTTGCCTTACTAGGGAGAATGGTTAATCAAGCATAAAAGTTCAGTGGCAGAGACCCTTTGCTTGCAAGGATGCATGTATTTTCAAAATCATGTTACAGTGCTTTATGCAATACTCTATTAAGTCTTAAATTTGACTTGAGGTGGACTCCCTTGTGAAAGGAGTATTAGTGAGTTGACTAACCACCAACTCTATGTTTGGATGTGATGCCCATGTTTATGTTTATCAAGTGACATATATCTTGTGTAGTTGCATGCTCTTAATTTTTTGTTTGTGCTTTATTACTACCATGTTTTTGAGAGAGGGAGATCAAGTGTAAACATGATCCCTAGTCCATTTTTTAATCATAAGAAGTTCTCTAGTTACTTTTGCTCTGTTTTACTTTTAGTCCTTTCACCAAAATCATGTAATCACTTTTCCTTTTGGCTTTGTTAATCTTTCTAGCTATGGGTGACTAACAACCACCACAGTTAGTTGGGGATGCAGAACTGTTTGTATGATGTTGTAGGTTGCTTGAAGAGTGAAGATAAGGAACCAACCTCAGGCTTCCCAGAGAGATAAGTAATAACCCGGAGTCACCCTTGTGGGGAAAACTTCACTTGCTGCATCACTTTGTGCTTGGAGTCCTAGCGAGTAGCATTTTAAATAATAGAGTTGTTGCCATCAAAAACATTTTTTGGCACCATTTTCAGGGAAGTAGGAGGATGTTCTTCACCTTTTTGAGCTTTTCTTTTGCTTTAGACTCTATATTTTGTTCCTTGTAGTTCTTGCTTTCTTGTCGTTATGGAAAAAGGTAGTAAGGCAAAAAAATGGTTTATGTTACTAAAAACAAGATATCTTATTTCCCTGTTTTGATACTTCAACTTTTGAACAGATTGAGGGAAAATCTCTGAAAGATGCTTGGTATAGGATAAAATCTATGCACACTGCTGGAAGCATGCTTTAGATCTTGCAGCTAGAGGTAGTTTCAAACTTTTACCACCTAGTGAGGCTTCTCAAGTTATGGTTAATCTCTTTGGTACTTACAATGAGGAAAAAAGTATTCTAATAGATTTAAAAACCACTATGAGCACTTTTCAAAATAAAGTAGATATGTGTACTAGTAAGCCTCCTAATAGGCAGAACATAGAATTCTTGGAAGAATTTGCTATTGAGAAACTTGGAGTTGTTGAAAATAATATTGCTGCTATGATGGATAAACTAGATATTTTTTGAAAGCATCTTGAGAAGAGATGATGAATCTATTGAGGATGTTCATAAAAAGAACTAATCATGTTTGTGATTTATGTAAGTTGGCTGGACCTTTGAAGATGAAAACTACGAAAAAGTCACTTGAGAAAATATAAGAAGAAGAGCTAGAAAAGAAGAAAGAAGAAGAAAGTAGGAAAGTAGAGGAGATTAAGATGCTAGATGATAAACCAAATGATCCTTTAGCTTATCTTGAAAATTGCACTCTTGATGAAATTATCTCTATATTGCAAAATCATGCTTGTGATCCTAATGTTGATGCTAACCAAGCATGTTTTGGCACCATTATAGCTAATCATGTTATAAAAGAAAAGTTGAATAGGTACCATAAGGACTCAATGGTTCCACCTAAGCTTGGGGATGTATGGGAACCAAGGATCTATGTCACTATAGGAAAAAATCACATGGCCTGCAGTACTTGATCTTGGGTCTAGTGTTTCTGTTATTCCTAAGTCTTTATGTGATCATCTTGATTTACCTTCTATTGGAAAGTGTGCTATTGACTTGAAACTTGCTGATTGCTCTATCACTAATGCTTATGGTAGAGTCAATAATGTTCTTATTGAGTTGCATATGACCTTTGTTCATGTCAACTTTATTATCATCACTGTTGGTGGCACACCGTTTTGGCGCCACGCCGCTGATACATGGAGCAAAGTGGAAAAACTGCCACGCCAACATTGTAGACGCGCCGGTGGCGTGACAGTGCGACCCGCCATGCTATCGTTAGGTGGGCCTGACCACAGATCCGATGCGCGTGTAGACTATGGTGTGGAATGGAATTGTCACGCCACCGACACATGTCCATAATGGTGGCGTTGTATACTTGCCACGCCATGTGCGAGCGGTGGATTGTGGCATGGCAAGATTTTCCACGCCAGCATTTAAAGGAGCCCGTCTGTTTCCCTCGTCCCGTCTCATCATTCTCAGGCTTTACTAGAGGTGCCCGTCCCATGACTCTGGCTAGCTAGCGGGCGCAGAGCAGCATCAATGGTCGCCTTCTCTCTCCCCCATACACTGATGGCTCATATCTCGAAGCCAGTCGATTCCACACTCCCACGGCTCGTATCTCGACGCCGGCGGTTAATGCCACGACACCATCCATCGCTCTCGCTATGCTATATAAACATGCCCTCCTCACCGGCCATGGAGCACAAACCCTAGATCTAGATCGAGTGCCTCGCAGAATACAAATCCTACATCTAGAGCAAGATCGGGCCAGCCACACCTGCCAGCACCATGCCTTGCCGCCTAGCCAAAACCTACACAAAGATCCACCATGATGTCTGATACGTCCATTTTGCATCACTATTTTGTATCATAATTTACTATTATTCATTGATATATTTCACATTTAGAGATGATACTTATGTTGTTTCCTCTGTTTTTACATGTTTTGATGATCATTGGAGGATTTGCTGCTGGAGTCAGGATTCTGCTAGAAAAAGGACCGTCAAGACACCATATTTTGCAAGATCAGGAAATTCTAGAAAAATACTAGGAAATTATATTTTGCCAGAAGACTGAAGCAGCCAGAAGGAGGAGGCGAGAGGGGCCACAGGGCAGCCTCACCACCAGGGGGCGCGACCCAGCCCCTGGCCGCGCCGCCCAATGGTGAGGGCACCCTGGCCCACTACTGCCATCGCCCCTTTGCGTATTTCATCGTCCCCAAAAACCTAAGTTAAGGGGGCTCAGAGATAGACACCACCGCCTCTGTGGGGCAGAAAACACCAGAGAGAGAAAAGCTCTCCGGCAGGCAGAAATCTACCAGGGAAATTCCTTCCCGGAGAGGGGAGATCATCGCCATCGTCATCATCATCGCACCGGACTTCATCGGGATCATCATCACCATCATCCTCATAACCAGCACCTTCATCTTCACCATCACCATGTCATCCCGCTGTAACATCTTGAGTTGAATCTTGTCAAATTCTTAGGGGAAACTTTCCCGGTGTTGATTACTCTTGTGGTTGATGCTATTGAGTGGAACCATTGAATTAAGATTTATGTTCAGATTGTTATTTACCATTATTTCATATCTGATCATGATCCATATGATGTCTTGTGAGTAGTTCGTTTAGTTCTTGAGGACATGGGAGAAGTCAAGTTGTTAGTAGTGGAATTATGTTGAGGAATATTTAATCGTTTGATATTTCTTTGTTGTGGTGCTATTTCACTAGTGGTGTCATATGAATGTCGACTACATGATACTTCACCATTTATGGGCCTAGTAAGATGCATTGTGTATTTGGCTACCAATTGTGGGGTTGCTGGAGTGACAGAAACCTAAACCTC
The DNA here is from genome assembly GCA_007115705.1 of Dactylis glomerata. Classification (NCBI taxonomy): domain Eukaryota; kingdom Viridiplantae; phylum Streptophyta; class Magnoliopsida; order Poales; family Poaceae; genus Dactylis; species Dactylis glomerata. The sequence continues at coordinate 1,492,792 of QXEO01000124.1, read as the reverse complement.
CATTGGGAAACCATTGCACCAGGGAGCGTAGGATCTTAGAGTTTAAGGCTGTGGTTAGATTTATCTTAATTACTTTCTTGTAGTTGCGGATGCTTGCAAGGGGTTTAATCACAAGTGTGTATTTATCCTAGTAAGGTTAGTGCGCTAGCACAGGTTCACCCCCATAATACTTATCAAACCAATAAAGATTATTTAGCGGTATGAAGCGAAAGCACTTGACAGAAACTCCCGTGTGTCCTCGAGAATGTTTGGTTATCATAAGTTACACAACCAACTTGTCCTTTGCTCTAGAAAGGATTGGGCCACTTGCAGCAATTATTATTACTGTCTTTTATTTACTCATACTTTATTTACTTGTATTACCAAATACCCCTGAAAACCGGTTTGCTAGTATTTACAGTGAATCCTTGATCAAAACCACTTGTCAACACCTTCTGCTCCTCGTTGGGTTCGACACTCTTATTTATCGAAAGTACTACAATACACCCCCCTATACTTGTGGGTCATCAAGACTATTTTCTGGCACTGTTGCCGGGGAGTGAAGCGCTATTGAAGAGTGGAATTGATAAAGGTAACCATAGCTGTGAGTATTGTTATTATTTCTGTCTTTTTTTATTTTATTTTGCTATGGAGAGTTCTCCATTTGGTTTCCTATTCGGGAACACTACTACAACTGCTGCAGATGTGGATAAGCCACAACCACCACCTGCTCAATTAGATCCTTTTAAAATACCTATGAAAATTGTTGAACGTGTTATGGATAACTGCTATTCAGGAGATGGAACTGTCCATCCGGGTGATCATTTACTCTTTATACATGAATTATGTGAGTTGTTCAAGTGTGCAGGTATTTCATCAAGCAAAGTTAAGAGGAAGTTATTCTCCTTATCACTGAAAGGCAGAGCTAAGGAGTGGTATCGGCTGCTTAAAGATGGTCCATCTATTGCATGGGAGGAAATTGTACCTCTCTTTTATTCCAAGTTTTATCCTCCAACTGAAATTCATAAATATCGTAATCGAATATATAACTTTTGGCCTCATGATGGAGAGAGTATTGCCCAAGCGTGGGGGAGATTGAAGTTACTAATGCTCAAATGTCCCATTCATGAGCTCCCTAGTAATATTGTTATTGATAACTTTTATGCGAGGCTTGCTCTTCATGACAAGGATTATTTGGATGCTTCCTGTTTTGGATCATTTACTCATATGAAAGGAGAAGCTAAATGGGATCTTCTTGACCGTATCCAAGAAAATGCTGAAGGATGGGAGAACGACAAAGGTAGGAGGTCAGGTATAAATTATGATTATGAATGCATTAAAACTTTTATGGGAACCGACGACTTTCATAATGTTAGCACTGCTTATGGTCTTGATTCTCAGATACTTGCTAACTGTTTTAAGGCTTTTGCCTCTTATCTTGATGTTCCAAAGAAAGATTGGAACAAATATCATGCGCCTTATAAAGATTCTATTAGTCATATTCCTGCTACAGCTACTGAAGTTTGTACTGTTGATAGCATTTTGCCTGAACCTTATTTCAAGAAGACGCCTTTCCCTGCTAAGGTAAAGGAGCATTCTACTTTGGTAAGTGTGTCTCATAAAAGTACTAAGAAAGCTGTAGAACCTGATGAGCAAATTACTATTAAGTCTCCTGTGGCTATAGTGAAGGACCTTGTTACTAAAGATGTAGGGGATGAACATATTATCTTTTGTGAAGATGCTACTAACATTATTTCACATCCTAGTAGGCGTAGGAAAACAAGTGTTCCTATTATCTCTATCAGGATTGGCGATCATTGCTATTATGGTTTATGTGACATTGGTGCAAGTTCAAGTGCTATTCCTCTAGAGCTTTACAGAGAAATCATGCATGAGATTGGTGATACGTCTCCAACGTATCCATAATTTTTGATGATCCATGCTTGTTTTTACACCATTTGCTTAGTGTTTTGTTACACTTCGTGGCATTTTTATGCATTTTCCAGAACTAACCTATTAACAAGTTGCCACAGTGCCAGTTCTCTGTTTTCTGCTATTTTCGTGTTTCAGAAAAGTTACACATGAAATATTCTCGGAATTGGACGAAACCAAAGCCAGACGTCCAGATATTTCAAGGAGCTTCCAGAACACCGAAGAGGAGACGGAGCCGGACCAGAGGGTGGCCACACCACCAGGGGGCGCGGCCCACCCCTGGCCCACGCCGGCCTATGGTGTGGGCCCCCTGGTCCACTTCTGATGCCGCCCCTTCGCCTATAAAGACCCCCCGACGGGAAAAACCTAAAGACCCGATCACTTTTCCAGAACACATCGCGATCTGCCACCGCCGTTGACCCAAAGATCGGGAGGGTCCAGAAGCTCTTCCCGGCACCCTGCCAGAGAGGGGAATTGCCACCGGAGGTCTTCTTCATCGCCATGCTTGCCTCGATGAGTGAGTAGTCTACCTTGGACTATGGGTCCATAGCAGTAGCTAGTTGGTTGTCTTCTCCACCATGTGCTTCATGTTTAGATCTCGTGAGCTGCCTTACATGATCGAGATCACCGTTATGTAATTCTACATGTAGTGTTTGTTGGGATCTGATGAATATTGGTGTTATGATTGAGTTGATGTACTGAATTTTATCTTATGTTATCTCTATGTTGTTTATGATCTTGCATGCTCTCCGTTGTTAGTAGCTATCTTGGCCAAGTAGTTGCTAGTGACTCCAAGAGGGGGTATTTATGCTCGATAGTGGGTTCATGCCTCTATTTAATCTGGGGGAGTGACAGAAACCTCTAAGGTTGTAGATGTGCTATTGCTACTAGGGGGAAAACAACATTCATATGCTCGAGGGCATATGCTTTGTTTACATTACACACTTTGCTTAATGCAATTATCTGTTGTTCGCAACTTAATACTTATGGAGTTCTCGGATTGATTCGCCACAAGTGGATTATTAGTCATAGATGCAGTTGGATGGCGGTCTATGTATCTTGTTGTAATGCCCAGAGTAAATCTCATAGTGATCCTCTCGACATATGCACGTTGTCTTTATTCTATCAATTGCCCAACTGTAATTTGTTTACCCAGCATGTATTATTTTATCTTATGGAGAGACACCACTAGTGAACTGTGGACCCCGGTCCTATTTCCTTTATATTGCTATCACCTATTTACTTTACTCGCACTGTTTACTTTACTCGCATTTTACTATTGCTTTCCACTCGATATGCTCATACCCTTTGTTTCAAGCAGACCGGTGAGATTGACAACCCCATCGTAAGTTGGGAACAAAGTATTTGGTTGTGTTGTGTGCAGGTTCCACGTTACCGCTCGCAAAGCAAAGCTTGGACGAGGCACCCTATAAATTGTCCGAAGCTGTTGCGAAGCTAGCGGGCATCACCTTCAGTCGTAATTCATCCTCCTCCTGGACGATTAAACCTTGGTTTCATAACTGAGGGAAAACTTGCTGCTATCTTCATCAAAACCTTCTCTTGGGGTTTTCCAACTGGCCGATTATTTACTACACATCCCCACGTCAACTTGGTTCTAGAAGTTTTCTGTCGCCGTTGCCGTGTATTAAAGAAGAAGCTTTCACACCATCATCACCGCGCCATCAACAAGTTTTCTGGCGCCGTTGCCGGGGAGGAAAGAAGACTTCTGCAAGGGGAGTTTCGCACGTACATCCTTTACTTTGTTTTAAGTTTTGCTTTACTTTATTTTTACTTGCATCGTTTTATCAAAAACCCAAAAAAAATTAGAATCCTTGATAGTTGTTTTTACTTGTCTGCTTTTAGTTTGCTAGAATGGCTACTCCTGAGAACACCAAGTTGTGTGACTTACTAGCACGAATAATAGTGATTTTATCTGCACTCCTATTGCGCCACCTGCTCCTGCTGCAAATTTTTATGAGATTAAGCCTGCTTTGTTGAACCTTGTTATGAAAGAGTAATTTTCTGGTGCTAGTACTGATGATGCTGCAGCTCATCTCAACAATTTTGTTGAGCTATGTGAGATGCAGAAATATAACGATGTTGAAAGTGATATTATTAAGCTTAAGTTGTTTCCTTTTTCTTTGAGAGGAAAAGCTAAGGATTGGTTGCTTTCTTTGCCTAAAAATAGTATTGATTCATGGGCTAAGTGTAAGGATGCTTTTATTGGTAGATACTATCCTCCTGCTAAGATTATAGCTTTGCGTAGCAATATTATGAAGTTTAGCCAGTTTGATAATGAACATGTTGCTCAAGCTTGGGAAAGAATGAAATCTATGATCAAGAATTGTCCCACTCATGGACTGACTACTTGGATGATTGTTCAAATTTTATATGCAGGACTGAATTTTTCTTCAAGGAACCTATTGGATTCAGCTGCTGGAGGCACTTTCATGTCCCTTACTTTGGGCGCCGCAACAAAGCTTCTCGACAATATGATGGTAAATTACTCTGAATGGCACACCGAGAGAGCTCCACAAGGTAAGAAGGTAAATTCTGTTGAGGAAACCTCTTCCTTGAGTGATAAGATTGATGCTATTATGCTTATGCTTTCAAATGATAGGACTCATGTAGATCCTAATAATGTTCCTTTAGCCTCTTTGGTTGCTCAAGAAGAGCATGTTGATGTAAACTTCATTAGAAATAATAATTTTAACAACAATGCTTATAGGAACAATTTTGCTAGTAACAATTATAGGCCGTATCCTTTTACCAATGGTAATGGTTATGGTAACTCTTATGGTAATTCCTCCAACAACACTAGGGCCGCGCCCTCCGATCTTGAGGTAATGCTCAAGGACTTCATCGGTAAGCAAAATGCTTTTAACAAGTCTGTTGAGGAAAAGTTAGGCAAAATTGATATTCTTGCTTCTAAAGTTGATAGCCTTGCTCATGATGTTGAACTTCTGAAATTAAAAGTGTTGCCTAATGAGGTGAAAGAGAACAATGTTTTTGCTACTGCTAATGCTATCCAAGTTAGAATTGATGAAAATGTTAGGATGCTAGCAGAATTGCATGTCAGGTGGGAAAGAGAAGATGAGATGGCTAGAAAGATGAAGGTATGTACCATTACTACCTCTAATGATGTTATTCCTAATGCTAGCAATCCTCTTACTTTGATTGGTGTAGAGAAAACTCCCACTCCTTGTGTTAAAAAGCCTAAAACTGCCAAAACTTTTTCTCAAAAGAGTGCTAAAAATTTTCGGAGTGTAGGAGATGATAGCTCTATTTCCTTTAATGATTTTGATGTTGATGGCTGCAATATATCTAAAGTTATTTTGTTCTTGCAAAAGCTTGCTTTGGCTCCCAATGCTAGTTCTTTAAATGTTGCTTTTACTAAGCATATTACCAATGCTCTTATGAAAATTAGGGATGAAAATTTGAAGCAAAAAGCTTCTATTCCCAAGAAGTTAGAAGATGGTTGGGAACCCATTATTGATATGCATTTTAATGGTTTTGATTGCCATGCTTTATGTGATCTAGGTGCTAGTATTTCTATTATGCCTAGAAAGATTTATGATATGCTTGATTTACCACCACTTGAAAAGTGTTATTATGATGTTCCTATTGCTGATGTTGCTAAGAAGAAACCTTTGGGAAGGATTAATGATGTTCTTATTATGGTTAACAATAACTTTGTTCCCGTTGATTTTCTTGTCATGGATGTTGAATGCAATGCTTCATGTCCTATTATTTTGGGAAGACCCTTTCTTCGAACTGTAGGTGCCATCATTGATATGAAGGAAGGCACCATCAAATATCAATTTCCACTCAAGAAAGGTATGGAACACTTCCCTAGAAAGAGGAAGAAATTACTTTTTGACTCTATTCTTAGAGCAAATTATGAGCTTGATACTTCATCACTCGATATTGCTTGATTCTTAGAAAAGCACTCTTGGGAGATAACACAATGTTTTTACATTCAGTTCTTTTTCTTTTATTTGAGTCTTGGAAGTTATTACTACTGTAATAACCTCTCCTTATCCTTTTTATTTCGTTTTTGTGCCAAGAGAAGCCTCTAATTTGAGTGAGGTAAGATTTGGGGATGTTGCTGTCCTGAAACAGTTTTCGGTGCTGCACCGTAAAAATTCGTGAAAATTTTCTGTATATCTTTTGGACCTGTAATTTCTTTTGCATATGCCCCAGGTTATATCCAAACTTTCATTAGTTGAACACTTTTTTGATTTGAGCAACATAAAACCCTCTAAAAATTCTACATTTGTCAGCTGTTCTGTTTTGACAGATTTCTGCCAATATTTGTGTTTGCCGCTTTATCGCTTTCTTTTTGAGTTCTTTTGATCACAGAACTTTTGGGGAAGTTGCTACAGTAGTATATGCTTTATATGTGGTGGTTTTGAGTTGAAACCTGAAGCAAAAAGGGGTTGATTCAATGTTATGCTTACACTAATGTTGCTAATAGATTTGTGTTTAGTTTTGTATGAAGGAAGTTTTCAAGTGTAGGGATTGGAGAATGATGAGATGAGTTGAAGAATGGACAAAAGCTCAAGCTTAGGGATGCCCATGCACCCCAAGAAATATCCAAGAAGTATAAGCATCAAAGCTTGGGGATGCCCCCGAGGCAACCCCTTCTTCATCGGCAAAAATTCGGTCACCTTTCAAGACACTATATTTTTATTGCTTCATACATTATGCGTTTTTCTTGGAGCGTCAGTTGTTTTTAGTTTTTAGTTTTGTTTAGTTTTGTTTGCTGCAATAAATGGTTGGACCCCAACAAATTTCTTTTGGAGAAGTTGCCTTGCTTTTCATTTGCCAAGAACACTCCGTTTTTCACTCTATTCTTTTCAACGAGTGTTCTCTTTTTCTAGAACCGCGTTTAGCTTTCAATTTTCGCCTTGATTTGTGTTCAGATCTTGTTATATCTTTTCATCAAGGTGTATTTTGACCTCTGGTCCATGTTGGTTTTCATCAAAAGAGTTGGTTATAAAAAGTTTGAATGGTGTTGGAAAAGAGAAAAAGCTTTATGCAAAAAAGTGGTACAAGAAGGAGCTTGTGTAGACTGCGGCCTAGGCTTTTGCACGTCGTGCTTGATGTCTTTTTGATAGCATGCTATAACTCCCCAAAATCGACACCTTGCAGATTATAGCGATCACGCAACAATCTACATGATGTCGCTTTGGAAATGCACCACCAAGCGTCTCGTGCACGTTGCAGCGTGCACGTGATGCGGGTGGAATCGAGTAGCAACAGTTACACAAGTTCACGATGGAACCCACAAAAGAATATATAATAACCACGAAGACTCCACGAGTCAAGAATCCAAATATACATACAAAGATCCAAATCATACATAAAGCAAAATAGTATCCGAGTACGGACAAGAATACAAATGGGCCTAAGAGGCCTGAAGATAAACGATGGCGTCCAAACCCTGCCCAGGCCAAGCCGGAAGGGTAACCTTGCTAACGTCGGCGCTCCCATACCTGTCAAAACCGTCGGGCCAATGGTTGCCGAACAAGGAGGGAGAAAGAGAAAAAGGAAAAAAACGAGGGTGAGTACCGAGGCACGTACTCGCGAGACTGGAATTCAGCTGTGCTCGCCTACAGGCTATATGGTGGACTTAGCGGCAACAAAAGATCATACTACAGAGACACACTACAATATCTGTCTAAATAGATAAGATAAGAGAGCGCATAAAAGTAACCAACTAGAAACTAACACCAAACATAACCCAGCCGATGAATCACCTCCTCGTGACCAAACGAAGAAGCAAGTATCAAAGGCACTCACACGGTTACCAAGTTTTATTGTAGGTTTATTGTTGTAGTTGTGCTAATTACTATACAATTTTATTAGTATTGAAATAGCAGGTGCAAGTTGTTCTATGATCGAGTAGTACAGCTCCAAGTCATCCATAACCGCGGACACGGCTTTTCGAAAAGATTTAACCCTGCAGGGGTGCCCAAATGTACCCAAACGTTCGATCAATCCTTCCGGCAAATCTCGCACCCTTAATAAAAACGGGTGCGCCATCAGGATAGTCACGACTCGCACTCTCCTTCACTACAAACAAGTCCAGGAAGCCACCTAACTAAGTTGAACCCGTATCGAGAGTCCGGCAGAATCTCCGAGATGGACCTAGCTGTTTGAGCCTACGGTTAAGTCGAATCCTAGGAGATGCACACTGGATCGGAGCTCCTTATGGAAGATGACCAGTGACCTCACTCTTTCGAAACTCGCTTAACCGCATCCCACCTATACGGACATGCAGAAACAAGGGGTTACAAGGCACACTCGGCTTCCCCCAAAATAAATCGGACCAAAAGATGCAAGAGCTGCATGCCCGACAAGAACCAAATGGAAACACCGCGAACTAGTTGTGGCCACTGGACAAGTATGTAGATTCCGGCAGTGATCGAGGGGAGGCCCAGAAGCATACCCACGTATGGTTAGAGCGCTCAGTCTCAGAACAGTTCATGCGATCTCGAGGTCCTAGGGGACACAAGTGAGCCGTCGTAAAACTGGCAAAATGACTCACTGATGCCTCTGCTTAATTCAGTTTTAATTATTAACAATAAAGTAAGCCAAGATTATCTCCAACAACATATATCCATAAAGTAGAGCATATGATAACTTTCCCAACCCGATAAGAGAACACCACTTGAAACAACCTGAACGTGCCTACGACTCGCAAGGCCAACTCAAACAACAAGCACACGGTTAATAGGATGTATGAAAGGTTCTATGGCATTGCTTTGGATAAAAAGGTGGATAGGACACGTGACTCGAACAAAAGCATCGCGACACAAGGCTATAATATAGAGCTAGCGAGCGCAAAAGTATTAAATGGGTAGAGAAAAAAGGGCTCGCCTGAAAATATGGTCGAAGAATACCCGAAGAACTTGTCGTTGCTCACAACACCACGAAGCGTCCTATTCGCGAAGAAGCAAATTGCTACAGCAAACAACGGATGCAATACTTACTACTACGGCAAAAGAATCGGCATGAGCATGTGAATGCATGCATGCATGACATGGCAATTATGATGCAATGCATCTTATCCAAAATTAAGCGGAATCGAAATCCGACACACACATATATGGTGCAAGTTGTTTTACTACCCCATATATTAATTGTTGATTAACATGGCAAAACAAAGCATGGATGAGCTAGGCAAAATTAAATGGAACCGGGATAAATATTTAACAATCCCACTCATTCCATAATTATTTATTAGATGATTCCTAATAACCCCCATAGATGGTATGCAATGCTACATGAATGATTTTGCATATAAAAGATAGATATTCAAAATATATGGCTTAGAACGGGATCTCACAACTTGGATCGGAGAGGGGTCGTGGTAGCTAAAGAATCCAACGTTGAGCAAGTAGTTGCATCACCACGTCTTGATGTCCCCGAAGTCGACGAAGCCGAAGTCACGAAAATAATCGATGTCCTGGAAGCAGATCTTGTCGATGCGTCTTCGCGTCAGGCAACAAGCAAGTATCGGTCACACCAGATCATGATCGGAGAATGAATAAGTGAAGCCGAACTTGACAAAACGAAAGGCCGGTGGAGCAGAGACGCAACATACAACAAACAAGGAAGCTAACTTCTTGCAAGCAAAAGGTCGAACACATTGCGGGCGGAAGCAGCATGGACAGTAACTTGGTGCCGCTGAACTAGACCGAGATCAAAGACGAGGAGATGCACTCGCTGCGCTGCTGCTGCATCGAAGACAAACTGGCAGAGACGTGGGGCTGGGACAAGACTGTATCAGGCTGTCGGCCGGCTCGAAAGAAGACACGAGTGACCAAGCGGCAGAGCCGGCGTGGCTGCGTTTCCACACGCGAGCGATGGCGTGCCGGTTGGAAGAAAAAAAAACGGAGACGGCCGGATCGATTTAGAGCTACTGCTACTGGAAGGAAGCATGCGAATCAAGGAGAGGACGACTAAAGAATTTGAGCTGGTGCGTGAATTGAGCTAGCTGTGGTGGTATTAGAAGTGCATGGATCGATCATAGCATGGCAAGGATATGTATGGATGCGTGCAGGAAGCTGATAGGTGGAGGGAGGCACTGCACACAACCTCCTGTTGCGTGTGGTTCTTGACCTGTGATTGGAAGGGAAGAGGAGCAGCTGATTGGAAGGAGCGATACCTGCCGGCGACGGTGAAACGATGGAGGCAGTCGGCCGGAATTCTAGGAAGGAAACGGCGGCACCAGTAACAATCTGGAGCACAGAGGGGAATTTTTTTTGGAAGAAAAAGGGCAAGATTTTAGATCTAGAAGAAGTGGGCAAAAAGAAGGCTAGGGTTTGTGAAAGAAGGAGATCTTGTCCATAAATAGATCAAAGATTAGGTGGGCTTGGGCTAGTTTTTAGTCTAAAAATTTGTTCGGCTCTTGCCTAATTTCATTTTAGAAAAATGATAAAATATTTTTGTGATTTTGAAACGGGCCGGAAAATACTATTTTGTTTTAATTTCGAAAATAAGAAAATAGTGGAGGTTTATTAAACCATCCGGATAAATAGCAAATACAAAATATGATTTTGGAAAAATAATTTTTATTATATAAAAAAATGCACATGGAGATGATGCATGACGTCGCGATGACGTGCCAAATTAAAAGAACAAACAATTTCTAATAAGGGGAATTTTTCCGGGTCGTTACAATCGACACCACTAACAAGGGATCTCGCCCCGAGATCCACTCTCGTGTAGGGGGAAAGAGTTGGTGAAACTATCGAGTCTTCATGCTTCATGTTGAACTCCGCGACACCACTAACAAGTGGTTTCTTCCCGACACCACCAACAAAGAATTCTTGCTCACATTAATGATGATGAACTTCCATCGAGATCCCTCCGAAGATCGGACCTATTAGGGTAAAAGGCAAGAGATCGTCCACCCACGTGGGAACCTAAAACTCAGAGAAGTGGGCAAGAAAGGGAACTCAAACTCGCGAAGGTAAGAAGAGAGAAGCAATGTGGGAAGGAGAAAAATGCAGACCTATTGAGAACTATCCAACGCATTTTTAACAAAAATAGTTTTGACAGTAGACTCAACTCGTCCGTTGGCAAGGTTAACCTACAGACAGACTGGACCCGTGGGTATCGACAAAACCTGGGCTCTGATACCACTTGTGACGCCCCAAAATCGACACCTTGCAGATTATAGCGATCACGCAACAATCTACATGATGTCGCTTTGAAAATGCACCACCAAGCGCCTCGTGCACGTTGCAGTGTGCACGTGATGCGGGTGGAATCGAGTAGAAACAGTTACACAAGTTCACGATGGAACCCACAAAAGAATATATAATAACCACGAAGACTCCACGAGTCAAGAATCCAAATATACATACAAAGATCCAAATCATACATAAAGCAAAATAGTATCCGAGTACGGACAAGAATACAAATGGGCCTAAGAGGCCTGAAGATAAACGATGGCGTCCAAACCCTGCCCAGGCCAAGCCGGAAGGGTAACCTTGCTAACGTCGGCGCTCCCATACCTGTCAAAATCGTCGGGCCAATGGTTGCCGAACAAGGAGAGAGAAAGAGAAAAAGGAAAAAAAAACGAGGGTGAGTACCGAGGCACGTACTCGTGAGACTGGAATTCAGCTGTGCTCGCCTACAGGCTATATGGTGGACTTAGCGGCAACAAAAGATCATACTACAGAGACACACTACAATATCCGTCTAAATAGATAAGATAAGAGAGAGCATAAAAGTAACCAACTAGAAACTAACACCAAACATAACCCAGCCGATGAATCACCTCCTCGTGACCAAACGAAGAAGCAAGTATCAAAGGCACTCACACGGTTACCAAGTTTTATTGTAGGTTTATTGTTGTAGTTGTGCTAATTACTATACAAGTTTATTAGTATTGAAATAGCAGGTGCAAGTTGTTCTATGATCGAGTAGTACAGCTCCAAGTCGTCCATAACCGCGGACACGGCTTTTCGAAAAGATTTAACCCTGCAGGGGTGCCCAAATGTACCCAAACGTTCGATCAATCCTTTCGGCAAATCTCGCACCCTTAATAAAAATGGGTGCGCCATCAGGATAGTCACGACTCGCACTCTCCTTCACTACAAACAAGTCCAGGAAGCCACCTAACTAAGTTGAACCCGTATCGAGAGTCCGGCCGAATCTCCGAGACGGACCTAGTTGTTTGTGCCTACGGTTAAGTCGGATCCTAGGAGATGCACACTGGATCGGAGCTCCTCATGGAAGATGACCAGTGACCTCACTCTTTCGGAACTCGCTTAACCGCATCCCACCTATACGGACATGCAGAAACAAGGGGTTACAAGGCACACTCGGCTTCCCCCAAAATAAATCGGACCAAAAGATGCAAGAGCTGCATGCCCGACAAGAACCAAATGGAAACACCGCGAACTAGTTGTGGCCACTGGACAAGTATGTAGATTCCGGCAGTGATCGAGGGGAGGCCCAGAAGCATACCCACGTATGGTTAGAGCGCTCAGTCTCAGAACAGTTCATGCGATCTCGGGGTCCTAGGGGACACAAGTGAGCCGTCGTAAAACTGGCAAAATGACTCACCGATGCCTCTGCTTAATTCAGTTTTAATTATTAACAATAAAGTAAGCCATGATTATCTCCAACAACATATATCCATAAAGTAGAGCATATGATAACTTTCCCAACCCGATAAGAGAACACCACTTGAAACAACCTGAACGTGCCTACGACTCGCAAGGCCAACTCAAACAACAAGCACACGGTTAATAGGATGTATGAAAGGTTCTATGGCATTGCTTTGGATAAAAAGGTGGATAGGACACGTGACTCGAACAAAAGCATCGCGACACAAGGCTAGAATATAGAGCTAGCGAGAGCAAAAGTATTAAATGGGTAGAGAGAAAAGGGCTCGCCTGAAAATATGGTCGAAGAATACCCGAAGAACTTGTCGTTGCTCACAACACCACGAAGCGTCCTATTCGCGAAGAAGCAAATTGCTACAACAAACAACGGATGCAATACTTACTACTACGGCAAAAGAATCGGCATGAGCATGTGAATGCATGCATGCATGACATGGCAATTATGATGCAATGCATCTTATCCAAAATTAAGCGGAATCGAAATCCGACACACACATATATGGTGCAAGTTGTTTTACTACCCCATATATTAATTGTTGATTAACATGGCAAAACAAAGCATGGATGAGCTAGGCAAAATTAAATGGAACCGGGATAAATATTTAACAATCCCACTCATTCCATAATTATTTATTAGATGATTCCTAATAACCCCCATAGATGGTATGCAATGCTACATGAATGATTTTGCATATAAAAGATAGATATTCAAAATATATGGCTTAGAACGGGATCTCACAACTTGGATCGGAGAGGGGTCGTGGTAGCTAAAGAATCCAACGTTGAGCAAGTAGTTGCATCACCACGTCTTGATGTCCCCGAAGTCGACGAAGCCGAAGTCACGAAAATAATCGATGTCCTGGAAGCAGATCTTGTCGATGCGTCTTCGCGTCAGGCAACAAGCAAGTATCGGTCACACCAGATCATGATCGGAGAATGAATAAGTGAAGCCGAACTTGACAAAACGAAAGGCCGGTGGAGCAGAGACGCAACAGACAACAAACAAGGAAGCTAACTTCTTGCAAGCAAAAGGTCGAACACATTGCGGGCGGAAGCAGCATGGACAGTAACTTGGTGCCGCTGAACTAGACCGAGATCAAAGACGAGGAGATGCACTCGCTGCGCTGCTGCTGCATCGAAGACAAACTGGCAGAGACGTGGGGCTGGGACAAGACTGTATCAGGCTGTCGGCCGGCTCGAAAGAAGACACGAGCGACCAAGCGGCAGAGCCGGCCCGGCTGCGTTTCCACACGCGAGCGATGGCGTGCCGGTTGGAAGAAAAAAAAACGGAGACGGCCGGATCGATTTAGAGCTGCTGCTACTAGAAGGAAGCATGCGAATCAAGGAGAGGACGACTAAAGAATTTGAGCTGGTGCGTGAATTGAGCTAGCTGTGGTGGTATTAGAAGTGCATGGATCGATCATAGCAGGGCAAGGATATGTATGGATGCGTGCAGGAAGCTGATAGGTGGAGGGAGGCGCTGCACACAACCTCCTGTTGCGTGTGGTTCTTGACCTGGGATTGGAAGGGAAGAGGAGCAGCTGATTGGAAGGAGCGATACCTGCCGGCGACGGTGAAACGATGGAGGCAGTCGGCCGGAATTCCAGGAAGGAAACGGCGGCACCAGTAACAATCTGGAGCACAGAGGGGAATTTTTTTTTGGAAGAAAAAGGGCAAGATTTTAGATCTAGAAGAAGTGGGCAAAAAGAAGGCTAGGGTTTGTGAAAGAAGGAGATCTTGTCCATAAATAGATCAAAGATTAGGTGGGCTTGGGCTAGTTTTTAGTCTAAAAATTAGTTCGGCTTTTGCCTAATTTCATTTTAGAAAAATGATAAAATATTTTTGTGATTTTGAAACGGGCCGGAAAATACTATTTTGTTTTAATTTCGAAAATAAGAAAATAGTGGAGGTTTATTAATCCATCCGGATAAATAGCAAATACAAAATATGATTCTGGAAAAATAATTTTTATTATATAAAAAAATGCACATGGAGATGATGCATGACGTCGCGATGACGCGCCAAATTAAAAGAACAAACAATTTCTAATAAGGGGAATTTTTCCGGGTCGTTACACATGTTTAGTGGTTTTTCTGTAGCATGACTTGTCTCAAATGACTGAGATTGCTTAATGAGCCTTTGAAAAAATCATGCGTTGTTTTAATTATTTGGAAGCATTATTTTGGTTTTCTCCTTTGATGCTTTATTTGGGTTGACTTGGCGCATGCTCACACATGTTAGACTCATACAAAGTCGCCATTGCCTCTATGATCATTTAGTTTTTGACTTTTGATGCCATTTTATGCTTCTTTTAATGTCGCTTTGTCGCTATGCATGATTATGGCCGTTATTACTCTCTTAGTTGGTCGCTCCCAGCCTTTTGCTAGCCCTCGCTTTGTACTGAGTATGAGCTCTACTCGTGCATCCAACTCCTAAAAACCAAGTTGTTCCAATGTGTCCACCATACATACCTATTAGCAATTTGCTATTCCAAAGTACATTTGACTTGCTTTTATCTATCCTTCAAATTAAACTCTTTTTGGTGTTATGCGAAAATTGGTCAGTAAAGCTCTCACGAACCTGATGGCACACTTTACTTTTCTCGTTTTAAAATTTTGACATTGTGGCTCTCTTATGTTAAGTTGTTATGCTTGCAAGTTGTAAGTTGGAAATTAGCCCAGCCATGCCGTCATGGGGCAAGCTTTCAACATTGCACTTTCTTTCATTTGAGTTGATATCGTGATCTTTTGTTTATGGATACTCGGGTGTGAAATGAATTGGGAATCTTGCGGGATCATGGAGTTTGTATACGTGTTAGAGAAACGCCTGGGCCGCTAATCTAAGCCATGCATAATTCATGGTGGAAATTTACAGCATGCCCATAGTGAACATTCGATGACACATCTCACAATAAAAAGCTATACCAATGGTAAATAAAAGAGTTGCCGAGGTGTTCATTGTCTGTTTGTCCTGTCATTTTGATGTGGGCTTGTTCCATGTCATCGGGCATGGAGGTACCCCGTTGGCGGTTCTCGATGATACACATATATTTACAATGACAAGAGCTTGCTTGGGACTCTAAGTCGAGTAGCATGAGGTTTGGGTATTCGTATTTCACGGGACACGAGGTTTTCAACTTATGATTTGTCAAGCATATGCAGCATAAGTGTATTCATATTAACTTTAACCATTCAAGATGCTTATGATGGGGGCAATGAGAGCTCAAAGCCGGTAAGTACCATAATTTTTGAAGGTTTATAA
Source organism: Dactylis glomerata (assembly GCA_007115705.1). Lineage (NCBI taxonomy): Eukaryota > Viridiplantae > Streptophyta > Magnoliopsida > Poales > Poaceae > Dactylis > Dactylis glomerata. The sequence continues at coordinate 1,476,971 of QXEO01000124.1, read as the reverse complement.
AACTTGCAATCACTGCTTCCCTCTGCGAAGGGCCTTTCTTTTACTCTTATGTTGAGTCACCACCTTCTACCTTTATGCACCGTTAAGAGAGCATAGTTGTCATTCTGAGTATAATGTGCATTGTCCCAAAATTTTCATTGATTGATTCATATTGTTGGTTTCACTTGTTCTTAAATTACTTGTATCTAGTCGCCCTCTTAAACTTGAAGGTGTCCTATGCATTTATGTTTTGCTCTCTCCATGAAGGACAAGCTGAAAACCATTTGTATGTTTTTCCATATGATTTGAACACACGTTTGACTTTCATTGTTTCATTTTCATGATCTTTCATTTGTGATTTTCATGTTATAACATGGTTGCTAAGTTTCTTCTATCAAGATTATATCTTTCATACCCATGTTTTAAGTTATTTTGATCCCAGCGCACAATGCTTACATACATGATCAAGTTTGTGTAGGTGCATGTCACCTCAAAAATTATTTCTTTTGTTATCACTTACCTACTCGAGGACGAGCAGGAGTTAAGATGGGGGATGCTGATATGTCTCCAACGTATCCATAATTTTTGATGCTCCATGCTTGTTTTTACACCATTTGCTTAGTATTTCGTTACACTTCGTGGCATTTTTATGCATTTTCCGGAACTAACCTATTAACAAGTTGCCACAGTGCCAGTTCCATGTTTTCTACTGTTTTTGTGTTTTAGAAAAGTTACACAGGAAATATTCTCAGAATTGGACGAAACCAAAACCAGACGTCCAGATATTTCAAGGAGCTTCCAGAACACCGAAGAGGAGATGGAGCCGGACCAGAGGGTGGCCACACCACCAGGGGGTGCGGCCCACCCCTGGCTCGCGCCGGCCTGTGGTGTGGGCCCCCTGGTCCACTTCTGACGCTGCCCATTCGCCTATAAAGACCCCCCAACGGGAAAAACCTAAAGACCCGATCACTTTTCCAGAACACATCGCGATCCGCCGCCGCCGTCGACCCAAAGATCAGGAGGGTCCAGAAGCTCTTCCCGGCACCCTGCCGGAGAGGGGAATCACCACCGAAGGTCTTCTTCATCGCCATGCTTGCCTCTGGCGCGATGAGTGAGTAGTCTACCTTGGACTATGGGTCCATAGCAGTAGCTAGTTGGTTGTCTTCTTCACCATGTGCTTCATGTTTAAATCTCGTGAGCTGCCTTACATGATCGAGATCACCGTTATGTAATTCTACATGTTGTGTTTGTTGGGATCTGATGAATATTGGTGTTATGATTGAGTTGATGTACTGAATTTTATCTTATGTTATCTCTATGTTGTTTATGATCTTGCATGCTCTCCATTGTTAGTAGCTATCTTGGCCAAGTAGTTGCTAGTGACTCCAAGAGGGGGTATTTATGCTCGATAGTGGGTTCATGCCTCTATTTAATCTGGGGGAGTGACAGAAACCTCTAAGGTTGTAGATGTGCTGTTGTTACTAGGGGAAAACAACATTCATATGCTCGAGGGCATATGCTTTGTTTACATTACACACTTTGCTTAATGCAATTATCTGTTGTTCGCAACTTAATACTTGTGGAGTTCTCGGATTGATTCGCCACAAGTGGATTATTAGTCATAGATGCAGTTGGATGGCGGTCTATGTATCTTGTTGTAATGCCCAGAGTAAATCTCATAGTGATCCTCTCGACATATGCACGTTGTCTATATTCTATCAATTGCCCAACTATAATTTATTTACCCAGCATGTATTATTTTATCTTATGGAGAGACACCACTAGTGAACTGTGGACCCCGGTCCTATTTCCTTTATATTGCTATCACCTGTTTACTTTACTCGTACTGTTTACTTTACTCGCATATTACTATTGCTTTCCACTCGATATGCTCATACCCTTTGTTTCAAGCAAACCGGTGAGATTGACAACCTCATCGTAAGTTGGGAACAAAGTATTTGGTTGTGTTGTGTGCAGGTTTCACGTTGCCGCTTGCAAAGCAAAGCTTGGACGAGGCGCCCTATAAATTGTCTGAAGCTGTCGCGAAGCTAGCGGGCATCACCTTCAGTCGTAATTCATCCTCCTCCTGGACGATTAAACCTTGATTTCATAACTGAGGGAAAAATTGCTGCTATCTTCATCAAAACCTTTTCTTGGGGTTTTCCAACTGGCCGGTTATTTACTACACATTCCCACGTCAACTTGGTTCCAGAAGTTTTCTGTCGCTGTTGCCGTGTATTAAAGAAGAAGCTTTCACACCATCATCACCGCGCCATCAATTGGCCCTTGTGAACTTGAGGATATTGATGTGGTTATTCAGCTTGCTAACAGAGAGACTATCTGGCCACTTGGTATTGTTTGAGATGTGGAAGTTTTATGCGGTAAGACCAAGTATCGTACTGATTTTCTAGTACTTGGTACAGAAGCTAGTAAAACATGTCCTATTATTTTCGGTAGACCCTTTTTGAATACTTGTGGTGCTGTGATAGACTGTAAGAAGGAGAATTTTTTTACTAAGTTTAATGGAGAATCTTATGAGTTTAATTTTTCTAAGTTTGCTAAGACTTCTTATGAAAATGAAATGCCTAATGAATTTTTTTGAGTTGAGCAGCTTGCCTCTATTGCTCTTGCTCCTAATAATGCTTTGCAACAATTCATGGAGGACCATGAAAGTGAAGTCTTCAGGAAGGAAAGAGAAGAGATTGATGATACGTCCAAAACGTATCTACTTTCCCGAACACTTTTGCTATTGTTTCTCCTCTAATTTGTGTGTTTTGAATACAACTAACACGGACTGACGCTGTTTTCAGCAGAATTGCTCTGGTGTCTCGTTTTTGTGCAGAAATCCAACTTCCAGAAAAAATCCGGGAAAAATCATGAAAAATCCTATTTCACCAGAAGACCCACGGATCCAGAAGATAGGAGGGAGAAGAGGCTCGAGGGGCTGTCACGAACAGGTGGTGAGGCCCAGCCCTGGCCGCACCACCCCTGCGTGAGGGGGCCCCAGAACCCCTCTCGACCTCCCCTCTCACGTACATATACCCCCTGACGACATAATATTAGAGAGACGGCGTTTTCCCCAGATAGACTTCCGCTGCGCCGCCGCCATCAGAAACCGCGATTCGGAACCAGAAACTCCGTTCTGGCACCCTACCAGGACGGGGATTCGGAGGAGATCATCATCACCATCACCACCGACGCTCCTCCATCGACCATCCATGACTCCCCCATCCATGTGTGAGTAATTCCCCCGCTGTAGGTGAGGGGATAGTAGGAATTGGATGAGATTGTTCATGTAATTTGATATGAGATTGATAGGGCATAGTGCCTAGCATCTTTATTTAGTGCCTATGACATTGTTGCAACTTGTTGTGCTTAATGCTTGTCACTTTGGGCCCGAGTGCCATGATTTCAGATCTGAACATGTTATTATTTCTATGATGATACTTGTTGTTTATGGTCTTACCTACAAGTTGTATACACATATTGTTGTCCGGAACCCGAGGCCCCAAAGTGACAGAAATTGGGATAACCGGAGGGGATGGCTATGATGTGAGGATCACATGTGTTCACCGAGTGCTAATGCTTTGCTCCGGTACTCTATTAAAGGGAGTACCTTAATTACCAGTAGTTTCCCTTGAGGCCCTGCTGCAACAGGCTGGTAGGACAAAAGATGTCGTGCAAGTTTCTCCTTGTGAGCACGTACGACTATATACGGAACACATGCCTATGATTGTTTGTACTAGGATGCTTTATCATTATTTATCTGCAATGCCCATGTCTCATTGATTTCATGAATTATCTTATCCATGCAACGCCCGAAATCCATCCCTATGCCTACAGTATTTGTTCCTACTGTTTACTACTGTTACTATTACCGCTGCTATTTTACTACTGCTGTTACTGTTTCACTACTGTCACTGCTATAAAACTGTTGCTACTGATAAACCGATGCGAGCAAGACTGTTTCTAGGTGCAGCTGAATTGACAACTCATCTGTTAAGGCTTGCATATATTCTTTGGCTCCCCTTGTGTCGAATCAATAAATTTGGGTAATACTTCCCTCGAAGACTGTTGCGATCCCCTATACTTGTGGGTCATCAAGACTATTTTCTGGCGCCGTTGCCGGGGAATCATAGCTTTATTTGTAAGTTTACTTGGTATTCATATTGTTCGCTGCAATCCTTTCATCATGGGTAAACCTCGTGATGGAAAAGTTCCTATATTGCCATCCACTACAAGAAGAGGTACGACTCTCAACACCTCTGTTGCTCTTGATTCGCCATCTGTTATGAGTAAGTTGCTTACACCACCACACCCACACGCTACTGCTACTACTTCTGCTGAGATTGAAAATGTCACTGATAATTTTGATGATGCTTCTACTGTGCTTGATGAGAGAGGTTCACTAGATTCCTTTTTAGATGCTACTATTGCTAGAGCTAAGTTGGGAAACACCACTGTTACACCTGTTAGTTCACCTGAGTCTAGGGAATGTTCTAGTGATGATTATGATGATGATGCTTACATTGAGCTTAATGATGATTTTATTGTAGAAGCACGTGCTGCTCGTAATGCAGGTAATGTTAAAGAACTTCTTGCTAGACGTTCTGTTAGATATAATTTGTCTCCTGATCCTAAGTTTGCTGCTTCTCCTATAAATATTAGAGACAAGGATTATGATTTCTCTTTGGATTTATCTTACATATCTATTGTTTAGAAAACTCCTTTTTGTGGTACTAAAGATGAGAGTGCTATGGAGCACATGAATGAGCTTTCTACTTTGAGTAATTTGTTTTCTGATGATATTAAGCTCCGCACTTATTTTGTTGCTAAGATTTTTCCTTTCTCGTTGAAAGATGCTGCTAAAACTTGGTTTAATAGTTTGTCTCCTGGATCTCTTACTAGTCCTATTGCTTTGGTTAATGCTTTCTTTCAGAAATATTTTCCTGCTAGTGCTCAACATGCTGATGTGCAGAAAATCTTTGATTTTGAACAGGGAAAAGGAGAGATATTGCCTGAATCTTGGACAAGGTTTTGTTCTTTAATTAGAGCTTTGCCTAAAGAACCATTGCCTAAAAATGAACTCCTTGACATATTTTATAATGGACTAACGGATGAATCTAAGTCATATTTGGATAGTTGTGCTGGTTGTATTTTCAGGGAAAGAACTCTGGCTGAAGCTGAAGAATTAATGGCTAAAATAAGCCGGAATCATGATGATTGGACTTTAGTTGAGCCAACACCAGCACCAACCCCTGCGCCATCTATAGAGCCTACGCCAAAGAAGAGAGGGATGATTGAATTAAATGATGAAGTTATGAAGGAAGCTAAGAAATCTCTTAAGGAGAAAGGTATTAAGGCCGAAGATGTGAAGAATTTACCTCCTATAGAAGAATTATGTAAGCCAATCCCTCACTCATCTACTATTGAGGTACACTCTCTCCAACGCTTTGATGAAAGAGATATTCCGTATACTAAACCTCCTGATCAATGGTTAGATGAGTTCGATAATTTTATTGTTAAGCAAGAAAATTTTAATAGAATGGTGCACAACCATTTGTTGGAAAATTCTAGAGCTATTAACAAGTTGCAGGATATTGTGGAGAGAACCGCCAATGATATAAAGATACTTGCTAAACATTTTCAAATGGTTCAAACACAAATTGATCAGCTTACCAAGGTGCAAAAAGACTTGCTAGTTAATGCTGCAAGAGAGAAGCAAGCATGTGAAATACGCACAAGAAGTGGTGCTGCTACTCAAGACCCATTATATCCTGAAGGACATCCTAAGAGGGTTGAGCAAGATTCTCAACGCACTGCAAGTGATGATATTCCTCCCAAGAAGAAGAAGAAGAAGCATGAAACAACCGCAGAATCCTCTGATGCAGGTAAAGATCCTAACAGTGTTTCTATTTCTGATGCTAAAACTGAACCAGGAGATACTTCCGATAAAGAAGAAGATAAAGAAGAAGTTGAAGAGGAACCGGAAAAAGGTGACAAGAATGCAAAGTACACTAAAGAAGACTTCATTGCCAACAAGCATGGTAAAGAGAGGGAACCTTGGGTACAGAAACCAATGCCTTTTCCTAGTAAGAAACACAAGTCCAATGAAGAAGAACACTACAACAGGTTTTGTGAATGGATGAGACCTTTATTTTTGCAAATTCCTTTGACTGATGCTATTAGAATGCCTCCTTATGCAAAGTATATGAAAGATATTGTCACTAACAAAAGGAAAATTCCTAGTGAGGAAATTTCCACACTGCTTGCTAACTATTCTTTTGATGGTAAAGTTCCAGAAAAGCTTGGAGATCCAGGTATACCTACTATTCTTTGCTCCATTAAAAACAACTATGTTAGAACTGCTTTATGTGATTTGGGAGCTGGAGTTAGTGTCATGCCTTTTTCCTTTTATAAGAGACTTGATTTAGAAAAATTGGTATCAACTGATATATCTTTGCAGATGGCTGATAAGTCCACTACTATTCCTATTGGTATATGTGAAAATGTTCCTGTTCGAGTTGCTAACAGTTGTTTAATATTAACTGATTTTGTTGTGTTGGAAATGCCTGAAGATGATAATATGTCTATTATTCTTGGGAGACCTTTTCTAAACACTGCAGGTGCTATTATTAATTGCAATCAAGGAAAAGTTACTTTTAATGTTAATGACAAAGAATATACAGTTTATTTTCCCAAGAAGATTGATAGGAAGAATGCTCTAAGTTCAATCAAGCGTGTTGAGACCATCAAAGTTGGTCAAATTATTTGTTCAGAGCGAAAGCCCAAGGAAGAATATCAAATTGTTATGGTTGGGGCTATACCTATCAAAGTTGAGGTAACATAAGCATTAAGTGAAGTGCAAAGTTTTGCCTCATAAAAAGTTAGTTTGGTAACAAGACTTGATCAACCTTGTTAACAAAGTGATTTTATATGAACGAAACTTCGTTTTCACCGCATCTACTCCACCTTACTTATATTTACTTTCATCAAAATGTTATTCCTTCAGTTTAGTTGTATGATTAAGAGTATCTCAGAGCTGCTGCATGCTTGGTTTTGATTTGCTTAAAATCTTTTCATCTAAGTTTTTCTGAGTTTTATCGATACGCCAATTTCTGAAAAATCCTCGAAAATAAAGTTTCTCGAAAAATTCCAAAAAAATCTTTATAAATTTTTATGTCAAAAATGGGGCAGAGAGACACCTGGGAGGCACTAGGTGGGGCAGCCACGCCACCTCACACACAGGTGGCGCGGCCCAGCCCTAGCCGCGCCACCCATGTGTGAGAGGGCCCCACCAGGCTCCTCACTCATCTCTTCTTCCCCAGCTCTTTCTCTCTCCCGAAAAACACCACCCCATTTGCTCAAGCTCGAGTTCTTGCTATTTTCACCTCGATTTTTCGATCTCCTTGCTCAGCCCAACATTTCTGCTGAAATTTGGATCATTTGCTCTCCGGTATGTGACTCCTCCACTTGTCCAAGTAGAATTTCTTTTGGTAAAGTATTTCTTGAGTATTTTAGCATTGTAGGTGACAGTATAAATGAGTATGCATGCTTGTTCTATTGCTTAGAAAGGTTATTTTGATGCATGATAGCTCTCTAGTAACCCACTATAGTAGTTTCCTACACTTGCTTGTCTTTAAATCACTTTTTATGAGGTTTGTCAAAAAAATTAGAAATGGAGGAGAATGTGTATCAACTCTCTCAACATGAACTAGAAGTGCATGATGTTATGAAAGTTCACTGTGAAGAGAAGGTTTTTCCCTCACACTATCCATGTTCAGCATTCTTGAGTGCTGCTGGAATCCTGCAGGATTTTCAAACTTTACTTTCTAATGCAGGATTAGAATATTTTGTTGAGGGTGAACCTCCCCAATATGTTAAACTAACAATGTCTGTGGTGCAGGATTTCAGATTTAGTTGGTCCACTTCTAACCCCATGGTTCATTACAAAATCTATAATAAATCTGTGGACTTGCCTCTTGATGTTTTCTGTATAGCTATTAGAGTACCACAGTGGGGATCGCTCGAGAAGATAAGAGGTCAGCCTAGGCCATTGTTGGAACTTTACGAAGAGATTTGTCAAGGAAGAAGCTTTATAGGAGAGGGTGGTAAAACTCGAAATATTCATTTCCCATCCATTCGATATTTTGCCTTCTTTATTACCAAATGTGTTCTTGCTAGGAAATCTGCAAGTAGATTGTCTCTCCATGATCTAGCTTTTATTGCTGCTGCTTTGAGGCGTGATAGGACTTACCATTTGGGTGCCTTAATAGCTTTCCGTCTTGATCTTAATCGTGAGAAAGGGGGAATCTGTGGGGGACTTATAGCTTCACGCCTGTTAGCTCTGCATGGCGTTGTGCCTCATTTTCGAGATCTGCAGTTCCCCGAGGAGAAACTTGGTCTTGATTCTATGGTTCAACATAAGTTTATTTCTCCTCCTGCTAGTTTGATTAATTTAACATTTGAGCTAACCTTTTTCAAGAAGACTACCTGGAGGGTAGTAAAGACTGAACGATCAGTCCGTTTGCCTGCACCTCTTTTGTTTAACCTTGATCGCAGGAATGGATGGTCGCTTACGGAAGATGAGCTTGATGCGTACGTGGAGGAGCACCCGCCGCCTGTACACGATGAGGAGGGCGCCGAAGAATCGGGGCAGCCCTCCAACATTACGAACTTCCCATATGAGCAACCTTATTATGATTATGCGCCATCAGCTTCATCTTCACGAGAGCCCGGGTACGATTACACCTATGATGATCCACCAGCCTGGGGCAGCTATCAAAGTCGAAATTGATCTCCACTTAGGCCAAAAGCCTAAGCTTGGGGGGAGGTACGTCGACGATTCACTCATCTACACATCATATTTAGTCGGTCCTTTGTATATTCATGTTTCGCTTTCTTTATTGTTCTCGTTCTTATTTCCATTTTTCCAAAACACAAAAAGACCAAAAATATTTCCGTTGTTTCTCTCTATTTGGTTCTTTAGTTTTCTACCTTTGGTTTGCTTTACTTGCTATTTTTGGTTCGCTACTTGAAAAATCCAAAAATATTTTGCTTTGTTTGCCATTTCCTTCTGCTTTTGTTTCAAAAATTGAAAACCCCAAAAATATTTGTTGTTCTTCTTCGGTTTTGTAAAGTTTGTTGCAGAGTTCAGTCTCTCGTTACTCCATTGAAGCTTGGTATTCACTTTATATTATTTAAGCCACACAAGTGAAGAGCAATAATGACGATATACGACAATCCGAGATATGGTAAGAGGCTGGTATGAACTCTATTTGTTTTCATTTTTGTACATATACTCATCTATGTGGACATGCTTAGTCAGTTCATGTAAGGTATATGTCATCTAATGGATGCTTTGTAGTTCTTGCTTTCATATGATTAGTTTCAATTTACTATTAGCCTGTAGCATGTCATGTAGACGCTTGCATGCATTGTTTTATTCATAGTATGGTATGATATTGTGGTATCCACCTCTGAAAGCTTCATTTGAATCGACTTGGCACATGCTCAAGCATGCATATGACTGAACAAAAAGTCAATTAAGCCTCGATGATCTAAATTGCCTCAGAGTTCTTGTATCATTTTTATGCTTATATTAATTTTGTTTTGTCGCAAGCATAATTATGACAGTTATTACTCTCTCGATTGTCGCTTCCCAGTCTTTTGCTAGCCTTCACTTGTACTGAGTATGAGCTCTACTCGTGCATCCAACTACCAAAACCAAGTCTTCAAAAGAGTCCACTATAAACTCCTATGCATGGTATTTGTAAGCCATTCCAAGTAAATTTTCATGTGCTACCTTTCAAAACTTTCAACTACTTCTCATTTTGTGCCACTGTTTTTAGCTCATGGGGACGTAGTGGTCGGAATTGCTATCTTCCATATTAAATTAAGTACCCCTCGACTAGGCAGCTTCATCTGCTCGTCATTAATTTTGCATGAGAGCTGGTCAGACCATCATAATCTTAATTCTAAAAGAAAGAAAAAATGCACTCCTCCAAAGGAATGAGAAAGTTGGTGGGCACCCGATGGAATCAGTTAGCCATGGTTTGAGAAAGGAAAAAGGTGGGGAGGAGTGCCAAAGCTTTATAAAAGAGCACCAATGTGCTAAATTTCAAAGAACTCGGAACCGCTCTCACTTGTTTATTATGGAAGATAGTAAGTCCCCATTGCTAGTCGTTGACATAGAACAACCACCTCTCAAAAGAAACTTTTATCTCTGTTTTACAAATGAAAAGCTCTAGCACATGTTAAATCACTGCTTCCCTCTGCGAAGGGCCATTCGTTTACTTTTATGTTGAGTCACCATCTTCTAATTTTAAGCACTTCTTGAGAGCATAGCTGTTATTCTTAGTGTAATGTGCTTGTCCCAGAACACGGTTAATTGTGGTATAACTTTGATGCTTGTATCTTTGATATTTCTACTTCTAGTCTTCCCTTGGACTTCAGAGGTGCCTCGGCATTTATGTTTTGCTCTACAAATAAAGGCAAGTGGGATACTACTCTTTCATATCATTTATGCATATTACAATCTTGTAGCTTCTCATGCACACGTTACTTGTTATTAGTGCATTGGCACTCTTTCATAGCTTGCTTGACTATGAGGTGACATTAGTTGCATACTCCTTATTATGAATTGCCTGAGTACTTGATCACATAGTTAGTATATATACATCATATGAGCAAATGTGTTCGTGAAAGTTTCTTTTATCGCTCTCAGTTGTTAACTGAATTGCTTGAGGACAAGCAAATAGCTAAGCTTGGGGGGAGTTGATACGTCCAAAACGTATCTACTTTCCCGAACACTTTTGTTATTGTTTCTCCTCTAATTTGTGTGTTTTGAATACAACTAACACGGACTGACGCTGTTTTCAGCAGAATTGCTCTGGTGTCTCGTTTTTGTGCAGAAATCCAACTTCCAGTAAAAATCCGGGAAAAATCATGAAAAATCCAATTTCACCAGAAGACCCACGGAGCCAGAAGACAGGAGGGAGAAGGGGCTCGAGGGGCTGTCACGCACAGGTGGCGCGGCCCAGCCCTGGCCGCGCCACCCCTGCGTGAGGGGGCCCCAGAACCCCTCTCGACCTCCCCTCTCGCGTACATATACCCCCTGACGACATAATATCAGAGAGACGGCGTTTTTCCCAGATAGACTTCCGCTGCGCCACCGCCATCAGAAACCGCGATTCGGAACCAGAAACTCCGTTCTGGCACCCTGCCGGGATGGGGATTTGGAGGAGATCATCATCACCATCACCACCGACGCTCCTCCATCGACCATCCATGACTCCCCCATCCATGTGTGAGTAATTCTCCCGCTGTAGGTGAGGGGATGGTAGGGATTGGATGAGATTGTTCATGTAATTTGATATGAGATTGATAGGGCATAGTGCCTAGCATCTTTATTTAGTGCCTATGACATTGTTGCAACTTGTTGTGCTTAATGCTTTGTCACTTTGGGCCCGAGTGCCATGATTTCAGATCTGAACATGTTATTATTTCTATGATGATACTTGTTGTTTATGGTCTTACCTACAAGTTGTATACACATATTGTTGTCCGGAACCCGAGGCCCCAAAGTGACAGAAATTGGGATAACCGGAGGGGGTGGCTATGATGTGAGGATCACATGTGTTCACCGAGTGGTAATGCTTTGCTCCGGTACTCTATTAAAAGGAGTACCTTAATTACCAGTAGTTTCCCTTGAGGCCCTGCTGCAACAGGCTGGTAGGACAAAAGATGTCGTGCAAGTTTCTCCTTGTGAGCACGTACGACTATATACGGAACACATGCCTATGATTGTTTTTACTAGGATGCTTTATCATTATTTATCTGCAATGCCCATGTCTCATTGATTTCATGAATTATCTTATCCATGCAACGCCCGAAATCCATCCCTATGCCTACAGTATTTGTTCCTACTGTTTACTACTGTTACTATTACCGCTGCTATTTTACTACTGCTGTTACTGTTTCACTACTGTCACTGCTATAAAACTGTTGCTACTGATAAACCGCTGCGAGCAAAACTGTTTCTAGGTGCAGCTGAATTGACAACTCATCTGTTAAGGCTTGCATATATTCTTTGGCTCCCCTTGTGTCGAATCAATAAATTTGGGTAATACTTCCCTCGAAGACTGTTGCGATCCCCTATACTCGTGGGTCATCAATTGACGATATTTTTCTTCATCAACCACCATTGATTAAGCACAATTTACCTGTGGAGGATCTTGGTACCACTTTGCCACCTAAGGAAGATCCTGTTTTTGAATTAAAGCCTTTACCTGATGATCTTAAGTATGCTTACATAGATGATAAGAAAATATATCCTGTTATTATCAGTTCTAAACTTTCAGTAAAGGAAGAAGAAAGGTTATTGGAAGTATTGAGGAAACACCAAGGAGCTATGGGCTATACTCTTGATGATTTAAAAGGGATTTCTCCTACTATATGTCAGCACACTATTAACATGGAGGAAGATGCAAAGCCAGTAGTTGAACATCAACGCCGCTTAATTCCCAAGATGAAGGAAGTGGTAAGAAATGAGGTATTGAAGCTCCTTGATGCTGGTATTATTTATCCTATTGCTGATAGTAGATGGGTTAGTCTTGTTCATTGTGTTCCTAAGAAAGGAGGTATGACTGTTGTGCCTAATGAAAATAACGAGCTTATTCCTCAAAGGTTAGTAGTTGGGTATAGGATGTGCATTGATTTTATAAAGGTAAACAAAGTTACCAAGAAAGATCATTATCCTTTACCGTTTATAGATCAAATGCTAGAGAGGTTATCTAAGAAGACTCATTTTTATTTTCTTGATGGTTATTCTGGTTTCTCTCAGATTGTTGTTAAACCGCAAGATCAAGAGAAAACCACTTTTACTTGTCCTTATGGAACTTATGCTTATAGACATATGCCGTTTGGTTTATGAAATGCTCCTGCTACTTTTCAAAGATGCATGTCTGCTATTTTTCATGGTTTTTGTGAAGAAATTATGGAGGTTTTCATGGACAATTTTTCCGTCTATGGAACTTCTTTTGATAATTGTTTGCACAATCTTGATAAAGTTTTGCAGAGGTATGAAGAAACTAATCTTATTCTAAATTGGGAGAAATGCCACTTTATGGTGAATGAAGGAATGGTTCTTGGACATAAAATCTCCGAAAGAGGTATTGAAGTTGATAGAGCAAAGGTTGAAGCAATTGAGAAAATGCCCTATCCCAGAGATGTTAAAGGTATTCGTAGTATTCTTGGTCATGCTAGTTTCTATAGGAGGTTTATTAAAGATTTCTCTAAGATTTCAAAGCCTCTTACTAATCTTCTTCAAAAAGATGTACCATTTTTTTGATGATGATTGTAAGGAAGCTTTTGAAACTCTTAAGAAGGCTTTAACTATTGCTCCTATTGTTCAACCACCTGATTGGAATTTACCCTTTGAGATTATGTGCGATGCTAGTGATTTTGCTGTTGGTGCTGTTCTTGGATAGCGCGTAGATAATAAGTTGAATGTTATTCATTATGCTAGTAAGACTTTTGATGCTGCTCAGAAGAATTATGCTACTACTGAGAAAGAGTTTCTTGCTGTTGTTTTTGCATGTGATAAGCTTAGACCTTACATTGTTGATTCTAAAGTTACTATTCATACTGATCACGCTGCTATTAGATATCTTATGTCTAAGAAGGATGCTAAGCCTAGGCTTATTAGATGGGTGTTGCTTTTACAAGAGTTTGATTTGCATATTGTAGATAGGAAAGGTGCTGAAAATCCTGTTGCTGACAATTTGTCTAGATTGGAAAATATTTCTTTTGATCCTATTCCTGTTAATGATAGTTTTCCAAATGAACAGTTGGCTTTGATAAATGTAACTTCGTGAGACCTTCCTTGGTATGCTGTTTATGCTAACTTTATTGTTTCCAAGTATTTGCCTCCAACCTTTACAGCTCAGAAAAGAAGAAAATTCTTTTATGATTTGAGGCATTACTTTTGGGATGACCCACACTTATATAAAGAAGGAGTTGATGGTATTATCCGAAGATGTGTACCAGAATATGGGCAACAAGAAATATTGAGAAAATGCCATGGAAGTGCTTATGGAGGACATCATGCTGGAGATAGAACTGCACAAAAGGTTCTACAATCAGGTTTTATTGGCCAACCCTTTTTAAAGATGCTAGAAGGTATGTTTTATCCTGCGATGAATGTCAAAGAGTTGGTAATATTTCTAGACGTAATGAAATGCCTATGAATTATACTCTTGTTATTGAACCATTTGATTGTTGGGGATTTGACTTTATGGGTCCTTTTCCTCCTTCAAAAGGTTATACTCATATACTTGTTGCTGTTGATTATGTTACCAAGTGGGTAGAAGCCATACCTACAAAGAGTGCCGATGGTGAGACCTCGTTAAAATGCTTAAGGATGTTATTTTTCCTAGGTTTGGTGTGCCTAGATATCTTATGACTGATGGACGTTCTCATTTTATTCATGGCGGTTTTAGAAAAACTCTTGCTAGATATGACGTTAATCATAGAATTGCTTCTGCTTATCATCCCCAAACTAGTGGGCAGGTAGAACTTTCAAATAGAGAGATCAAGTCTATCTTGCAGAAGACTGTTAATAGATCTAGAAAAAACTGGGCTAGCAAGTTAAATGATGCTTTATGGGCTTATAGAACTGCTTATAAGAACCCCATGGGCATATTTCCTTACAAGATGGTTTATGGAAAAGCGTGTCACTTGCCCTTAGAATTAGAACACAAAGCTTTTTGGGCAGTGAAAGAGCTTAATAGGGATTTTAAACTTGCCGGTAAGAAAAGGTTGTTAGATTTGAGTTCTTTAGATGAGTGGAGAAACGAAGCTTACGAGAATGCCAGACTTTTCAAAGAGAAAGTCAAGCAGTAGCATGATAAGAGGATTCTTAAAAGAGAGTTTCATGTTGGTGAAAAAGTTCTATTGTATAGGTCTCGTCTCAGATTTTTTGCAGGAAAATTACTCTCTAAATGGGAAGGACCATATGTTATTGAAGAGGTGTACCGCTCTGGTGCGATAAAGATTGCTTCGTTAAAAGATGATACTACACAAGTGGTGAATGGGCAAAGACTCAAACATTATATTGCTGGAGATTCATACAATGAAGATGTTGATGTTATTCAAACGGTTTCTCAGGAAGAATTCATCCAGGACAATATGCAGGAACATACAGAGTTCGTTTTTGAATAGGTAACAGTTCTAGTCAGAAAAGGTTCATGTTAAACTTTTTCATTAATATTTTTGTTGTTTTTATTAAATATGAAAAATCACGAGACGAAAACGGGCAGGAGACGGAGTCCGGTGGCTGCTGCGTGTGATGGTGTGTAGTTGACGTGGGAGCAGACTGTCCTTGTGCGTGGTGGATAACCAGCCCGTTGGGAACCCCAAGAGGAAGGTATGATGAATGTAGCGGCTAGTTTTCCCTCAGTTAAGATACCAAGGTTTATCGATCAGGAGAGGAGAGACAATGACGACTGAAGGTGATGCGGAACCTGCACACACACAAACAAATACTTTGTTCCCAACTTGCGATGAGGTTGTCAATCTCACCGGTTTGCTTGAAACAAAGGTTATGAGCGTATCGAGTGGAAAACAATATAGTATGCGAGTAAAGTAAACAGTACGAGTAAAGTAAACAGGTGATAGCAATATGATGGAAATAGGACCGGGGTCCACAGTTCACTAGTGGTGTCTCTCCATAGATAAAATAACACATGTTGGGTAAACAAATTACAGTTGGGCAATTGATAGAATAAAGATAACGTGATATGTCAAGAAGATCACTATGAGATTTACTCTGGGCATTACAACAAAATACATAGACCGCCATCCAACTGCATCTATGACTAATAATCCACTCCCGGGGATATCAATCCGAACACCCTAGAAGTATTAAGTTGCGAACAACAGATAATTGCATTAAGCAAAGTGTGTAATGTAAACAAAGCATATGCCCTTGAGCATATGAATGTTGTTTTCTCCCTAGTAGCAACAACACATCTACCACCTTAGAGGTTTCTGTCACTCCCCCAGGTGAAATAGAGGCATGAACTCACTATCGAGCATAAATACCCCCTCTTGGAGTCACTAGCAACTACTTGGCCAAGATAGCTACTAACAACGGAGAGCATGCAAGATCATAAACAACATAGAGATAACAAAAGATAATATTCAGTACAACAACTTAATCATAAACACCAATATTCACCAGATCCCAACAAACCAAACATGTAGAATTACATAACGGTGATCTCAATCATGTAGGGCAGCTCATGAGATCTAAACATGAAGCACATGGTGGAGAAGACAACCATCTAGCTACTGCTATGGACCCATAGTCCAAGGTAGACTACTCACTCAGCACTCCGGAGGCAAGCATGGTGATGAAGAAGACCTCCGGTGGCGATTCCCCTCTCCGGCAGGGTGCCGGGAAGAGCTTCTAGACCCTCCCGGTCTTCGGGTCGACGGCGGCGGCGGATCGCGATGTGTTCTGGAAAACTGATCGGGCCTTAGGTTTTTCTCGTCGGGGGGTCTTTATAGGCGAAGGGGCGATGTCAGAGGAGGGGCCAGGCGCCCTCACGCGGGCCCGGCGCGGCCAGGGGGCTGGCCGCGCCACCCCTGCGTGTGGGGCCCTGGTGGCCCCCCTCCTACTCCTCTTCGGATATCTGGAAGCTTCCGGGTAAAATAAGACTTTAGGATGTGGTTTCGTCCAATTCCGAGAATATTTCCTGTGTATCACTCTGAAACACAAAAATAGCAGAAAACAGGGAACTGGCACTGTGGCACTTCGTTAATAGGTTAGTTCCGGAAAATGCATAAAAATGCCACTAAGTGTAACGAAACAATAGGCAAATGGTGTAAAAACAAGCATGGAGCATCAAAAATTATAGATACGTTTGAGACGTATCAAGCATCCCCAAGCTTAACTCCTGCTCGTCCTCGAGTAGGTAAGTGATAACAAAAGAATAATTTTTGAGGTGACATGCACCTACACAATCTTGATCATATATGTAAGCATTGGTGAGCTGGGATCATAAGAACTTAAAACATGGGCATGAAGATATAATCATGACAATAAGAACTTAGCAACCATGTTGTAAACATGCAAATGAACACAAACAAAAGATCATGAAAATGAAACAATGAAAGTCAAACGTGTGTTCAAATCATAAGGAAAAACATACAAATGGTTTTCAGCTTGTCCTTCAAAGAGAGCAAAACATAAATGCATAGGACACCTTCAAGTTTAAGAGGGCGACTAGATACAAATAATTTAAGAACAAGTGAAACCAACAATATGAATCAATCAATGAACTTTGGGACAATGCATATCACACTAAGAATGACAACTATGCTCTCTTAATGGTGCATAAAGAAAGAAGGTGGTGACTCAACATAAAAGTAGAAGAAAGTCCCTTCGCAGAGGGAAGCAGTGATTGCAAGTTTTATAACCTTCAAAAATTATGGTACTTACCGGCATTGAGCTCTCATTGCCCCCATCATAAGCATCTTGAATGGTTAAAGTTAATGCGAGAACAATTATGATGCATATGCTTGACAAATCATAAGTTGAAAACCTTGTGCCCCATGAATACGAGTACCCAAACCTCATGCTACTTTACTTAGAGTCCCAAGCAAGGCTCTTGTCATTGTAAGTATATGCATATCATTGAAAACCGCCAATGGGGTACCTCCGTGCCCGATGACATGGAACAAGCCCACACCAAAATGACAGGACAAGCAGACAATGAACACCTCGACATCTCTTTTATTTGCCTTTTTGTTTAGCTTTTTATTATGAGATGCGTCGTCGAATGTTCACCATGGGTATGCTGCAAATTTCCACCATGAATTATGCATGGCTTAGATTGGCGGCCCGGTGTTTCCCTAACACATATACAAACTCCATGATCCCCACAAGATTCCCAATTCATTTCACACCGCGGGCATCCATAAACAAAAGATCACGATATCAACTCAAATAAGAAGTGCAATGTTGAAAGCTTGCCCCATGACAGCATGGATGGGCTAGAATCCAACTTACAACTTGCAAGCATAACAACTCAACATAAGAGACCACAATGTCAAATTTTTAAGAACAGGAAAAAGTAAAGTGCGCCTTCCGGTTCGCGAGAGCTTTACTAACCGAATTTCGCATAACACTGGTAAGAGTTTAATTTGAAGAGAAAATAAAAGCAAGTCAAATTTACTTGGAATAGCAAATTGCTAGTAGGTATGTATGGTGGACACTTTGGAAAACTTTGGCTTTTAGGAGTTGGATGCACGAGTAGAGCTCATACTCAGTACAAGGCGAGGGCTAGCAAAAGACTGGGAGCGACCAACTAAGAGAGCAATAATGGCCATAATCATGCAAAGCGATAAAGCGACATTAAAAGAAGCATAAGATAGCATCAAAAGTCAAAAACTAAATGATCATGAAGGCTATTGGTGACTTTGTAAGAGTCTAACATGTGTGAGCATGCGCCAAGTCAACCCAAATAAAGCATCAAGGAGAAAACCAAAATAATGCTTCCATACTATAAAAACAACGCATGATTTTTTCAAAGGCTCATTAAGCAATCTCAGTTATTTGAGACAAGTCATGCTACAGCAAAACCACTAAGCATACTATCAAAAAGACATCAAGCATGACATGAAAAAGCCTAAGCCGCAGTCTACACAAGCTCCTTCTTGTACCACTATTTTGCACAAAGCTTTTTCTCTTTTCCAACACCATTTGAAATTTTTATAAACACCTCTTTTGATGAAAACCAATAAAGATCAGAGGCAAAAATACACCTTGATGAAAAGATATGACAAGGTCTGAACGCATAACAAGGCAAAAACGAAAACCAAAAGCAGTAGCAGAAAAAGAAGAACACTCGATAAACGATAAGAGTGAAAAACTGAGTGTTCTTGGCAAATGAAAACGAGGCAACTTCTCCAAAAGAAATTTTGCTGGGGTCCAACCATTTATTGCAGCAAACAAACAAACTAAACCAACTAAGAAAACTAAAACAACTGACGCTCCAAGAAAAACACATAGTGCATGAAGCAATAAAAATATAGTGTTTTGAAAGGTGACCTGATTTTTGCCGATGAAGAAGGGGTGCCTCGGGGGCATCCCCAAGATTTGACGCTTGTACTTCTTGGATATTTCTTGGGGTGATGCATGGGCATCCCCAAGCTTGAGCTTTTGTCCATTCTTCAACTCATCTCATCATTCTCCAATCCCTACACTTGAAAACTTCCTTCATACAAAACTAAACACAATTCTATTAGTAACATTAGTGCAAGCATAACATATAATCAATCCTCTATTTGCTTCAGGTTTCAACTCAAAACCACCACATATATAGTAAATACTACTGTAGCAACCTCCCCAAAAATTCCATGATCAAAAGAACTCAAAAGAAAGCGATAAAGTGGCAAACACAAATATTGGCAGAAATCTGTCAAAACTGAACAACTGACAAAGGTCGAATTTTTAAGGGATTTTCTGTTGCTCAAATCAAAAAGTGTTCAACTAACAAAAGTTTGGATATAACCTGGGGCATATTCACAAGAAATCACAGGTCCAAAAGATAAACAGAGAATTTTCACGATTTTTTACGGTGCAGCACTGAAAACAGTTTCAGGACAGCAACATCCCCAAATCTTTACCTCACTCAAATTAGAGGCTTCTCTTGGCACAAAAACGAAATAAACAAGATAAGGAGCCGTCATTACAGTAGTAATGACTTCCAAGACTCAAATAAAAGAAAAAGTACTGAAAAGAAAACATTGGGTTATCTCCCAAGAGTGCTTTTCTTTAACGCCTTTGAGCTAGGCGCAGAAAATTGCGAATCAAGTAATATTAATAGATGAAGTGCTAGTTACCTCAGTAGGCTCTTTGAAGGTTCCCGAAGATGATTCAACCTGCAAGTCACCCTTAGTGGAACTAAGAGTCTTACCAATCTTAAGAACATGTTGAGATTTAAGCGCAGAAACCTTGGGGACATACATAAATTTTTGCTCTTTTCCAACAAACACTTTCTCTTTCTTAAATTTAAGAGAAGAGAAGATTAAGCTAAGAGTTTCCATAGACTCCTCTAGTTTACCAATCCTTAAGTTTTGATTGTCATGAGTAGTGCTAGCCTCTAAAATGGTAATTCTCTTACCCATGTTTTCTATTAATTCACTAACGCGGCTAGCATTTTCTAGGATACTTGGCAAACTTTTCTCTAAAGAGCTGAGCTTTTCTACCACCTCCTCGAGGGTGGTCTCAGTTTTAGCAACATGAATAGGTGGTATTCCCACTAAACTTTCAATTATAGTGCATGCTTCTCCAGCGGGAGTACCCAGAAAATTACCTCCTGTAAGAGTATCAAGAATATACCTATTCCAACTGGATATACCAACATAAAAGTTTCTAAGGAGGATCGTGGTAGAGTGCTTTTTGGTACACCTATGATGAGCATTGTTAATACGGTACCAAGCATCTTTTAAGCTTTCTCCCCCTTGTTGCTTAAAACTATGAACCTCTACTTCAGGATTACTCATTTTAACAAAACTAAAAGCAGATAAGTAAAAACAACTACCAAGGATTCTAATTTTTTTTGGGTTTTGGATAAAAAGCAATGCAGGTAAAATAAAGTAAAGCAAAACAATAAAACAAAGTAAAGAATGTGTGTGCGAAAAACTCCCCTCGCAGAAGTCTTCTCTTCCTCCCCGGCAACGGCGCCAGAAAATTAGCTGCTGCGTGTGATGGTGTGTAGTTGACGTGGGAGCAGACTGTCCTTGTGCGTGGTGGATAACCAGCCCGTTGGGAACCCCAAGAGGAAGGTATGATGAATATAGCGGCTAGTTTTCCCTCAGTTAAGATACCAAGGTTTATCGATCAGGAGAGGAGAGACAATGGCGACTGAAGGTGATGCGGAACCTGCACACACACAAACAAATACTTTGTTCCCAACTTGCGATGAGGTTGTCAATCTCACCGGTTTGCTTGAAACAAAGGTTATGAGCGTATCGAGTGGAAAACAATATAGTATGCGAGTAAAGTAAACAATACGAGTAAAGTAAACATGTGATAGCAATATGATGGAAATAGGACCGGGGTCCACAGTTCACTAGTGGTGTCTCTCCATAGATAAAATAACACATGCTGGGTAAACAAATTACAGTTGGGCAATTGATAGAATAAAGATAACGTGATATGTCAAGAAGATCACTATGAGATTTACTCTGGGCATTACAACAAAATACATAGACCGCCATCCAACTGCATCTATGACTAATAATCCACTCCCGGGGATATCAATCCGAACACCCTAGAAGTATTAAGTTGCGAACAACAGATAATTGCATTAAGCAAAGTGTGTAATGTAAACAAAGCATATGCCCTTGAGCATATGAATGTTGTTTTCTCCCTAGTAGCAACAGCACATCTACCACCTTAGAGGTTTCTGTCACTCCCCCAGGTGAAATAGAGGCATGAATCCACTATCGAGCATAAATACCCCCTCTTGGAGTCACTAGCAACTACTTGGCCAAGATAGCTACTAACAACGGAGAGCATGCAAGATCATAAACAACATAGAGATAACAAAAGATAATATTCAGTACAGCAACTTAATCATAAACACCAATATTCATCGGATCCCAACAAACCAAACATGTAGAATTACATAACGGTGATCTCAATCATGTAGGGCAGCTCATGAGATCTAAACATGAAGCACATGGTGGAGAAGACAACCATCTAGCTACTGCTATGGACCCATAGTCCAAGGTAGACTACTCACTCATCGCTCCGGAGGCAAGCATGGCGATGAAGAAGACCTCCGGTGGCGATTCCCCTCTCCGACAGGGTGCCGGGAAGAGCTTCTGGACCCTCCCGATCTTCGGGTCGACGACGGCGGCGGATCGCGATGTGTTCTGGAAAACTGATCGGGCCTTAGGTTTTTCTCGTCGGGGGGTCTTTATAGGCGAAGGGGCGATGTCAGAGGAGGGGCCAGGCGCCCTCACGCGGGCCCGGCGCGGCCAGGGGGCTGGCCGCGCCACCCCTGCGTGTGGGGCCCTAGTGGCCCCCCTCCTACTCCTCTTCGGATCTCTGGAAGCTTCCGGGTAAAATAAGACTTCAGGATGTGGTTTCGTCCAATTCCGAGAATATTTCCTGTGTATCACTCTGAAACACAAAAATAGCAGAAAACAGGGAACTGGCACTGTGGCACTTCGTTAATAGGTTAGTTCCGGAAAATGCATAAAAATGCCACTAAGTGTAACGAAACAATAGGCAAATGGTGTAAAAACAAGCATGGAGCATCAAAAATTATAGATACGTTTGAGACGTATCAGTGGCTCCTCACCACCAGGGGGCGCGGGCCCACTCCAGGCCACGCCGCCCTGTGGTGAGACCACCTCGGAGCTTGTTTTCATCCCGGTTTCCTCCTATGATTTCGTTTTGATGTTTCATTTTCGCCTATATAACCCCCCGGATTGCCTGAGGTCTGTATATCGTTTTCTCGTCGTGTTTTTGTTTCGAGCTGTTTCTGTCAGGAGTTGATCTCAGTTTTAGAAGCACCATGGACTCTGCAAGCAATGACAAGGAGAACTCTCTTGCAGACATCATTAATCCATACATGAGGGAGTTGAAGATGCATCCGAAGGAGTTGTCACTCAAGGATGGGAAGTTGCTGATAGAAGATGTCCAAGGGCCTACAGGAGAAGGGAGTCTCGAAGCCAGGATGGAAGCGCTGGAGCAAGAAGTTTTTAAGTACAAAAAGATGGCGGAACGCGAGGTGGACATCATCCATGGGATAAATCAAGAACTCATCTCCAAGTACAAGAAAGAGACTACAGAGCTCTGGAACGACGTCTTGTCACTCCATGAGACCTCCAACAAATTGCAAGCACAACTCTACGACTTGCAGAACCAAAACTGTGAGTATGAAGCTAGGTTTAAACAAATGAGTGCTGCTGCTAGTTTCAGGATATTGGAGACCGAGATATCCTTCCTTGACGGGGAACCTTTACCTTGGAAGTATGATGATGATAAGGACTCACCACCACCGCCGAAGGAGTAACTCGTCATTGGTATTGGCATCCCCTTGGCTTGTTCCAAGCTTGGGGGAGTGCCGCGGTATCACATCATTATCTTTTACTCATTTACTTTTCAAGTAGAGTCATATCATGAATAGAGAAGTTATCTTATAGAATAATTTGCAGTGTGGAAGTATCCTCCTTAGTTGGTTATCTATGTATCCCTTGGTGTGAGTTGCGGTAATGAAATATTAATGAGAAGTTTTATCGTTTACTTTCTGCACACTTTATTTTAGTTTGCAATGTTTCTTACATGATTAGTCTTGTTGATTAGTATTGGTATCACTTTGGGAGATGAGTAAATTTAGTTGGTTTTGGCAAACTTAGCTTGGTCAGTAGCAACATTACCTTGAGGTTTGAGTAGAAAAGAAGAAAGAAGTGCTTGTAGTTACATCACTTTAGTTTTCCTTCATGATTGGCTTATAAGCAATATTATTCTCAAAGTTAAAATCGTTGTACCTTCAAGACAGTTTGCAAGATTGTTCCTATTATATGTATGTTTGTTTGTTTCATGCAACTCTTATGCTTGCTACCCAGCCTTGCTAGCCAAAGACCTGTACTGAGAGGGAATACTTCTCATGCATCCAACTCCCAAAAACCAAGTTACTTCCAAAGAGTCCATTATAAATTCCTATGCATGGTATTTCAAGCCATTCCAAGTAAATTTTCATGTGCTACCTTTCAAAAACCTTCAAATACTTCTCATTTTGTGCCACTGTTTTTAGCTCATGAGGACGTAGTGGATGGGTTTGTTATCTTCCATACTAAATTAAGTACCCCTCGACTAGGCAGCTCCATCTGCTCGTCATTAATTTTGCAAGGGAGCTGGTCAGACCATTGTAATCTCAAAAAGAAAGGAAAGAAAAAGGCACTCCTCCATGTTTTGTGAAAGTTGGTGGGCACCCGATGGAATCGGTTAGCCATGGTTTGAGAAAGGAAAAGGTGGGGAGGAGTGCCAAGCTATAAAAGAGCACAATTGTGCCAATTAATCAACATCTCGGAACCGCTCTCACTTATTTAGTATGGAAGATATCAAGAACTCCGTTGCTAGTCGTTGACAAAAGCAACCACCTCTCAAAATAACTTTTACCTCTGTTTTACAAATGAAAAGCTCTAGCACATGTTTAATCCATGCTTCCCTCTACGAAGGGCCTGTCTTTTACTTTTATGTTGAGTCAACCTATTCCCTTCTATCTCAAGCAAGCATTTGAGCTGTTATGTTTCACTCATCCATATGTTGATCCGTTCAATCATGTTTACTAACTTCTTTTGTTTAGTACAAATCTTTTATCTGAAGGAATATATCTTTGAAAGCTTTCTATGATTGCAAAGAGTTTGTTTTGTTGACCATATGGTTTTTGCTATATTAGCTCTGTTTTAAAAGGCTCCGTTCAAAAGCAAGTATAGTTTGTTCATTGTTCTCTGACCAAGAACTAAGGTTTGCCATCACCAATTATAATTTACCTTGTGCATCTTTATTTGTGATTCCCTTTACTTATTGCAAGTCTATATCATATAAAGGGAAGTTGTTGTCTATTATAATTTGTGCCTTGGTGAATGTGATGCTTCTTGTCCGTATTTTGATTATCGACACTTCACTCCATAAACCTGTGGTCATGTTTACTGAGTTTAGTTTTCGCTTGGGGACAAGCGAGGTCTAAGCTTGGGGGGGTTGATACGTCCATTTTGCATCACTATTTTGTATCATAATTTACTGTTATTCATTGATGTATTTCACATTTAGAGATGATACTTATGTTGTTTCCTCTGTTTTTACATGTTTTGATGATCATTGGAGGATTTGTCGCCAGAGTCAGGATTTTGCTGGAAAAATGACCGTCAAGAAACTATATTTCGGAAGATCAGGAAATTCTAGAAAAATACCAGGACATTATATTTTGCCAGAAGACTGAAGCAGCCAGAAGGAGGAGGCGAGAGGGGCCACAGGGCAGCCTCACCACCAGGGGGCGCGACCCAGCCCCTGGCCGCCTCCGCCCTATGGTGAGGGCACCCTGGCCCACTACTGCCATCGCCCCTTCGCGTATTTCATCGTCCCCAAAAACCTAAGTCAAGGGGGAGGCTCAGAGATAGACACCGCCGCCTCTGCGGGGCGGAAAACACCAGAGAGAGAAAAGCTCTCCGGCAGGCAGAAATCTGCCGGGGAAATTCCTTCCCGGAGAGGGGAGATCATCGCCATCATCATCATCATCACACTGAACTTCATCAGGATCATCATCACCATCATCCTCATCACCAGCACCTTCATCTTCACCATCACCACGTCATCCCGCTGTAACATCTTGAGTTGAATCTTGTCAAATTCTTAGGGGAAACTTTCCCGATGTTGATTACTCTTGTGGTTGATGCTATTGAGTGGAACCATTGAATTAAGATTTATGTTCAGATTGTTATTTACCATTATTTCATCTCTGATCATGATCCATATGATGTCTTGTGAGTAGTTCGTTTAGTTCTTGAGGACATGGGAGAAGTCAAGTTGTTAGTAGTGGAATTATGTTGAGTAATATTTAATGGTTTGATACTTATTTATTGTGGTGCTATTTCACTAGTGGTGTCATGTGAACATTGACTACATGATACTTCACCATTTATGGGCCAAGTGAGATGCATTGTGTATTTGGCTACCAATTGTGGGGTTGCTGGAGTGACAGAAACCTAAACCTCCGTTGGGAAACCATTGCACCAGGGAGCATAGGATCTTAGAGTTTAAGGTTGTGGTTAGATTTATCTTAATTACTTTCTTGTAGTTGAGGATGCTTGCAAAGGATTTAATCACAAGTGTGTATTTATCCTAGTAAGGGTAGTGCACTAGTATAGGTTCACCCCCATAACACTTATCAAACCAATAAAGATTATTTAGCGGTATGAAGCGAAAGCACTTGACAGAAACTCCCGTGTGTCCTCGAGAATGTTTGGTTATCATAAGTTATACAACCGGCTTGTCCTTTGCTCTAGAAAGGATTGGGCCACTTGCAGCAATTATTATTACTATCTTTTATTTACTCGTACTTTATTTACTTGCATTACCAAATACCCCTGAAAACCCGTTTGCTAGTATTTACAGTGAATCCTTGATCAAAACCACTTGTCAACACCTTCTGATCCTCGTTGGGTTCGACACTCTTATTTATCGAAAGTACTACGATACACCCCCTATACTTGTGGGTCATCAATGTCCCTCCGCCGCCGCCACTAGAGCCCTCACCTCCGACCTCAGACGATGACAATTACATCGACGCTTTGGAGGACGACAACATCGTCGAAAGCAGTGATGAAGAGGAGGAGGAGGAGGAGGTCGAGCCTCCACCTTGCATCCTGCTGCAGGCCGCCCTCCTTGGCTCCTTTGAGTCGACGCATAGGGAGTCGACTACCTGGGAAGTGAGCACTGTCATCCTCGATCAGACAAACGTGGCCATCGCCAACTTTGTCACCGAGATCTTGATGGAGTTTGCCAAAAAAGAGGCGGCCGCCAAAAAGCTTATGGAAGCCAAACGACGAGCCACTAGGGAGTTTGAAGAGAAGGCGGCGCACAACGCCGGCTATCCCGCCTAGCAAACATACTGGCGACAGCATAGAGAGGAGGCCAAAGCAGCGACGGCGGTGAAGAGTGATGTCGCGACGGCGGCTAGGAGGGAGGCGACGAGTTGTTGTTTTCTATGTGCTGCTGTTTACGAAAAATATCATAAAAAAATCTTTGTAGCCCAGAATTGAGTGATTCCAGTTGGGTTGGATTCAGATTTTCATCCTCTGTCACGCTGTACTAAGAAATAATCGGTAGTTGTTTTTAAGCCCCTTTTATATTTTTCAAAGTAGCACCTATTTTTAAGGCATATTCTGTCTATGATTTTTGTTGAGTGATTCTTTTGAGTCTCAATTTGTTTCTCTATGGATCTTTGGAGTACTCTAAGATGTTATCGACTTTAAAATCTCTCTAGACATGAGGAACTAAAAAAAATTGGGTGCCTTTAGAATGGTCAGATTTATATTTGTTTTGCACTAATCATCTAACCCCGCAAAAAAGAGTGGGAGAACTTTTTTGTAGTGAAGTTTTTTCATAGGGGTATGAAGCCAAGTTAACCAAAATAAACTTAAGGAAGGTCAAAACCATAAGCTTTGGGATGGCCCTACATCCCTCTACATCAACAAAAATCTTAGCTTGCAAATGTTCAAACTTATTTTTTTTGAGCACTATAAAGAGTTTTGTTAAGCATGGAGCATCTAGTATTTTGTTTTTGTTTTGGAGTAGCATATATATATTTTGTAGTCCACCTTCATTTGTGGAGTTATTAGAAGATCTTATATCTCTGAAAGAAAAGAGAGAAGGAGAAAGAAGTAATAGTATAGAAAGGTCTTGAGAAAGAAGAAGGTAATAGCTACAATATGAAGGTATGATTGCTATAATTCTAGAGTATAATGATTTTATTAATACTTATGAGGAGATTGCAATACTTTACATTCAGTTGTGGTTCTTATGTATTCATTTTTATAAGGGTCTTATAATTTGTCTTGCATCATGAGCTATTTTGATGAACAATGTTGCATTCTCTAGTGGTCAACTTCCAAACTTTCAGTTTTTTGGAATAAATAAAAGTTAAGATAAGCTAAGTCAAAGAAGAGGTCGTGGGAGGACCACAAAATGGATGGCACAACCCCACTTTGGGTAAGATGATGAGTGTATAATCCTTTTGACTTGGTGTTGTGATGGTGTTGCACATACAATCCATTCTTACATGGTGGAAATTCTTTAGCTTTATGATTGATCTTCATCTCATTTTGATTTTGGATCTTAGTCGGTGTGGACTATAATACAACCGGTAAATGTTTTCTTATGTATGGGATCTTTCTGATATAAGCCTTGACCGCAAAATGGTAAGCCATGTTCTATGGCGGACCGTTTTTCAGCTGCCCAAAACTATGCAAATGGTTGTAAGCAAAAAGCTGATTTTCATGTCATTGGAGTATGGATTGTCATTGGCAGAAACGTGTGGTGTGGCAAATCGTACAAAGGCGCATGAGGTACTCAATGTTCATTGTGTCTAAAGATATCATGTATAATGGAACATGTGCTATGGAGCTGACTAGAAAGCATGTGGTGCTAAGCTTCATCTCCGGGGGCATGGGACACCTGATATTGAGTCAAAATGGTACTACACACATGCAAGATGAGAGGATAGGGGCAATGGAACTCCTCACCTTGGAAGAGCTTAGCAAGTTTTTGAAAAGGAAAATATAAAAAAGAAAGCAAAAGTAAGAGAGATAAAAAAAGCAAGAATGGCTGCCTTGGCTCCTGGTTTACAGCTTTGTTCATCATAAAAGTTAGTGCATGCATATTCATCTTATATTATATCTTTATGATCATGGCTATATTTGTGCGGCTACTTTGTGATTATTATTGCCTTAACCTTGTAATATTTCAATGCTTGAGTTATACTTTGAAGCGGAAGCAATCATGCATTGAAGACTTGGAAGTTATTGGTGAGTTATAAACTATAAAGCTCATGTATTTTTCACCATTATGCTCAAGGACAAACATAGGTTAAGCCTGGGGATGTTGATACATGTAAAATACATCCATGATCATTGTAGTTTATTAAGTCATATTCTTAGTTATTTGATAGTTTTATAAGGACATGGACTTGCTTTCCATTAATTCCCGGGGTTTTCTAAACAAGCGCTTCATCCAATTTTTACACTGCAAAGCAGATTTCCTTATTTTTTGCATGTTTTTGAGTTTCACGGACCTTCAGACGTCAAACGGACCAAAACATTTTTCCTCGCCAACTTTTTGGGAAACAAAAGATCGTGAGAAGAATAAGTCAATGGGGGACGCCACAAGGATCAAAAGAGGCGGGACCATGTGGTCCCACATGCTGACCGCATGGTGGGCCCCATCTTGACCCTCGAGCATTGTTTTGACGCAATCTTGGACTCTACGGGACCATCTTGACCTAAAACCGACTATATATACCTCCTCACATTTGGTGATTTCGCGACGGGGCTGCCGAAAAACACGAAAGACACCATACAGATCTAAAGGCTGCAAGGATAAGAGGGGAGCTGCTGCCGGAGCCGCTCCCGGTTGCCCCCTCGACTCCATCGACATCATCTCCTTCAGCACCGTGATGAAGAGGGAGTAGTTCACCCCCTAGACATGGGGATTGCGGAATTAACTTGTATCAAACTCTCTCTCGTGCTTCATACTTATGATTAGAGTCACATGAGATGCATATCATGATTGTGATCATATTTGTATTACCCATGTGGTGGATCTTATGTTATTGAGATGATTTATGAGATGCAAAGATGTTTATGTCCTTGATGTATGAGTAGATGTATATGTTACCTCGTTCTTGTTTGCTAGTCTTGATCACACTAGTATGCTAGGGCACGTGTGGGGGTTGTGTGCATTAGTTGGAGCAATCTTGTAGTGGTTTGGGGAAGTGACAATAATCTCTGGGCCGCTAAGGTTTTCACCTTTCTATGGTTGCCTTACTAGGGAGAATGGTTAATCATGCATAAAAGTTTAGTGACAGAAGGGACCCTTTGCTTGCAAGGATGCATGTATTTTCAACATCATGGTACAGTGCTTTATGCAATACTCTGTTAAGTCTTAAATTTGACTTGAGGTGGACTCCCTTGTCAAAGGAGTATTAGTGAGTTGACTAAACACCAACTCTATGTTTGGACGTGATGCCCATGTGGCCATGTTTATGCCTATCAAGTGACATCTTGTGTAGTTGCATTCTCTTAATTTGTCGTTTGTGCTTTATTACAACCATGTTTATGAGAGAGGGAGATCAAGTGAAAACATGATCCTTAGTCCAGTTTTTAATCATAAGAAGTTCTCTAGTTAGTTTTGCTCTGTTTTACTTTCAGTCATTTCACCAAAATCTTGTTCTCACTTTTTATTTGGTTTTGTAAATCTTGCGAGCCGTGGGTGACTCACAACCACCACAGTTAGTTGGGGATGCAGATTTTTTTTTTGCTGTTGCAGGTTGCAGGTTGCTTGAAGAGCGAAGATAAGGAACCAATCTCAGGCTTCCCCGAGAGTTCGATAATAACCCCGAGTCACCTTTGTGGGGAAAACATCTTTTGCTGCATCACGTTGCGCTTGGAGTCCCAACAAGTGGCATTTTAAAGAATGGAGTTGCTGCCATCACGCGACGTGGAGCTGGATGACACGATGGGCAGTAGCCGTAGGCGGCACCGGTGGCGTCGATGTCGTGTCCATGTCACCATGTATTTCAGTCGATGGCGTTGCATCGGCCGAAATACAGGACATAGAGCCGCGCATGCACCTGCTCCCATTAATGCTGGAACAACCGTAGCCACAGAGGACTGCCACCCAGCTAGTTGGGGTTGGCGTGCTCCATGGCTGATCGCTCCGCCTGGCGGTGCGCGATGTAGGTGTCCAGCGGTGGACCAGGCGTCGGGATGGGGGGGAATGACGTACCCCCCGCTGAGATATTGAACCCACGGGAGAGGCGCCAGTCAAGGGGCATGAGAAGGTTGTTCTCGGCTAGGACTGCCGCCTCCTCCTGGGTGAGGTTTCACGACCGGGATGGGCCGCTGTTGTCGCCCCTACCAGCAGCGAAACAGCTGCCAGTGGCCTCGTGGTTATGAGACATTGTGTTGGATCACGGGATAGTTGGCATCGTCGGCTGGTGGGAAGATTGGATTGGAAGTGGCACGTTGGAGACGTCGGCCTAAAGGGAGGAGAAAACACGTGCAATTACTCAGCTCCAAAAGCTCTAGAGACGCTGCGTGCGAAGACGCCTACGTCTGTCTGGGGAACCGGCGCTTCAATTAATTAAAGCCGGCGACATACCTTCTGTCAGGTCATAAAATAGGTTGACCGGCGTCGAGTGGATGTCACATACTGTTCCAGCTTAAATTTTATTTTGGGGAAATAATCTGAAGATATCTTTACACGGGGATATATTAACTAGCATACAATTTTCTCAGTCCGGCCATATACTTCCTCTGTCTTAAATTATGTTGCATACAATTTTTTATTACAGTTAAATTTTATTAAGTTTAATCAAATATATTAACTAGCCTTTACAATACAAATCCGTGTTATTGGAATTACCATAAAATATTCATATTATATACATTTGGTATTGTGGTATCAATTTTTTTGCAATATACTATGGGTAAAATTTAGTAAAGTTCAAATTTCGCTAAAATTTGACACAACATATTTTAGGACGGAGGGAATGCTTCATGAGCAATCTTCTAAGAGCTATAAGCTCCCTAGAATTGGCGACCTGTGATTGCTCCACCGTGGCCGCTGGGTTTGACCGCACCTGCCAGTCTATTGAAGAAGTCGGTTTCCTTATCTCTTTTGACCCATCAGGTTGGTCTACCGCGTGCACGTCCTTTCCTCTCTTTTTCGTCCTCTTCTGCAGAGATGTCGCCGCCAGCCTCCCATAGAAGCGCCGCCGACTCGCCGCCATTCTCCTAGCGCACTTGCCTCGATAGGGAACACTGCTTGCGGATGAGGCCAACCTGCCATGACCAACTCTCTCTCCCCGAACCAAATCAGTCGGCGAAGCCGGCAAACCCTAGCGCGGCAGAGCCGGCAAGATTGAGGTGGAGGATGGTGGCCACGGCTGGTGGAGGACTACGGCCGCGGCTATGGGTAGGAAGATGGTCAAAATCCCCAGGTAAATCCCCTTCTTCTTTGATTTTGTTTAGAAGACGTGTTTCTATGTTTTGAAGGCTTATTCCCCTTTCTTTCTAGCCAATAAATTCTAGGGTAGGAAGAGTTTGGAGTGGTGGTCCGTTTTCTTCCAGAGGTAGAAGAATTTGTAGCGGAGGCTGGGTATGAATCGTAGAGGTGGAGGGGCATAGAGTAGAGAGGGAATGGTACGTCGCGTCCGGTGTCATACTCCTTGAGGATCTGCTGGTGCTACAGGGTCGTCGACAACATGGCCGCGGCGCGCTTCTGGCAGCTCTGGTACAGGTGGAGAAAGTGTATGGTGGGCTGTCACTAGGAGCTCGACAGGTCTACCATGACGTGCGTTGTGATGGTTGGGGTCTTGGTGAGCACTCACAGCTTCTGTTCCTCACCCAACAACTGCACGACCTGATGCCTCATTGCTTAGGCCTTCTTCTCCCTACGCAACAAAAGTTAGATGTGGTAAGTTAGGCAAGTTATTCCAAGACCAATTAATGGAATCTGCAATCCAGTATCAAACATGTTGTAGAAAGTAATCTCTTTAATATGATTATTGTTTCCTTGAACTTGTTCTTACATAACATAGCAAAGGATAAATCAGCCATGTGGTGTTTAGCAGGAAGTACAAGGACAACACAAGGACGAACTGAAATGCTTGGTTATCATGTTCTCCATGCTTACCACCAGATTCTAAATGTCCAGGAAATTGTACCTATGGGCGTAATCAGCCATCGGTTGTTTAGCTGGGAGCCTGGGAAGATAGGCCATAGTTTTTCTCTAAGTGACTACTCCCATCATCTCTCTTTAGTGTCTTATAGCCTGACCATATGCATTTGTATCTGAGATAATCATTTCGGCATTTTAATTTCATGACATCTCGAGAAGGAGATGATCATTAGCTCTTCATACAGTCGTCATCTAAAGTTCCACATTCAGATTGACCTTTAGGCTTGTACAAGAGAAATTAGCAAGAGAAATTTGTTGTTAAATAATAGCTTCTTTTTTCCTTTTATTTTTCAAGTATGATAACAGCTATGATTTCTTCAAAGAAAAGGCAGTATCCATATCTCGGCCATTCTTTGAAATTTACATTAAGAAAACTCTTGATTTCATTTATCTCTATAATATTGACATGTCTGCGGTGGCAGGGTTGCGGTATATTCCATTTATGCAATAATGGGTAATTAAGAAAAGTGATCTGGTTTTCCTTATGATTTTTTTTTTTGCTTCATGCGATTTTCTTCTAATAAAACAATGCCTGAATTGTGTGAGGAGTAGAGGAATTATCTCCAAAATAAAGATGACTTAATATTAGGGTTCACACTGTAATTAATCATTTGGCTACCTTGTTTTACAATTCACCATGCAGAATTTCAAAGCCCAAATGATATTTGGTAGGGATAGCTGTAAAATAGTCGTTGCAGAACATTGAAAGCGTCTTTTCCTGGTGTTTTATTCTATATATCCATTTACTTTCTACTACTGCCATGATTTACTAGAGATAATAGAAAACTGTATTGTACGTTTTACAACAAATATCATCCCTTGAATTTCTTCCCTTAAATGAATACGACCAGAAGGCCCTTGGTAACATCAAGGTCACCACATTGTACAACATGCTATTCATTAGTTCATATTTATGATTGGCATATCTTTCAGTTCTACCAGTATAGGAGTGGAAGATTGTTCTAAAAAAAAATTATGCATTTAGACATATGGAGTTACTACTGTTTCTTTTAGCTTGTTCTCAGCTTATTCCCGGTATTGTCTCGCTTTCATGGAAGAACCTCTGCAGCACATACTCTGAAGTATCTTACTTTGGCCCGCAAATAGATTTTTTCTTTGTGTAAACAATGTTTTCATTGCATAGTAGCGACTTATGGTGCCACTTATGCCTCTTGGTAACCTGAGTTGTTTTTTTTCCCTCACCTCAAATATGTCTTTGGAAATCACCCAGAACTGTTGGTATGCTCTCTTTTTTTGGCATGGTTGCAGAAATCATTATATTGCAGAGTGTACATGAATTCACTAATGAACCACCATTTTGTTCTCTCTGCCATAGAGCAGTTATCAGCAAGCTCTGGTAAGAAAATATGACCGCGCGATGTGATTGATAATTTTATTGATACTTTTCTGTAGCCCAAGCATTTTATTTCCGCGTGGCATTCATGTAAAGAATAATACAAGTTTTATAGTGATTGACATTTTTAGGAACCGTCCGTTCACCCTGATCTGACGGTGGTAAAATAGATGGTACCAGACTAACGGTACCAGACGGTACCGCTATAATGTGGGACCGGTACCAAAATAATGTGGGATCAATACCTCTAATTTATTTAACGTAAATTATAAAAAACGAACGCCCTTTTGAGAGGCCGGACCCTGGGATGCGTGTGCACAAATCTTAAAGCGCAGTAGTCTGTTGACGGAGCCTGCACAATACTCGTGGTCTCTCTCTTCTCAAAAAAATCTCACTCACTTCAGTCTCTGTCCCCGGCGATCCCCGCCTACTCCCCGGCGATTCCCCGATTTCGGCGGCCTTCGGCCTCCTCAGAAGCTGTCGTTAACCGACGTAGCTTAGCCGTATTCTCCTCCCAAAATCCCCACTCGGCGGCGAGGAAGGAGGAGGCCGAGGGCGCTCTGAAGCCGCCGGCGAACGCATCAGGATGCTGACGGAAATCCGGTTGTATGAGAAGTCGAGGGAGAGGATCAACGGAGAGGCCACGACCTCGGCCGGTATCTCGCCGGATACGTAGTTGTGGCTGAGGTTGAAGCGGATGAGCTTCGGGAGGAAGCCAAG
This sequence comes from Dactylis glomerata, assembly GCA_007115705.1. Lineage (NCBI taxonomy): Eukaryota > Viridiplantae > Streptophyta > Magnoliopsida > Poales > Poaceae > Dactylis > Dactylis glomerata. Next base: position 1,442,373 of record QXEO01000124.1, on the reverse strand, counting down.
CAAGGCTGGGATGGCCCCGGCGATGGCGTTGTCGTGGATGCTGAGGCGGCGGAGGCCGACGAGCTGTCCAACGCGTTGGTAGAGGCTACCGCCGAGGCTGCGCCAGGGGAGCGTGATGGCGACGACGCTGACGCACTTGATGCCGGCCCAGTGGCCGAGCATGCGCCGATGCCGCTGTCGTTCCAGGAGCGGAGGAAGCCGTAGGGGTCGGCCAGGTCGTGCTTGATGTCCTCCAGGCCCTGGTACTACGCCAGTGACGTTTCCAACCCACCCTTCTAATCCTCGCCTCCAAGGACCGCCGCACTCGGGATGACAACATCATCTTTCTCCACGCCACCCACAGTTCCATCTTTTTCTCCATGTCACCATGAAATCCTTGGGGTGACCGGAGACGGCCAGGCTCACCACCACGCTGAATGCCGTCTAACTTCCGGCAAGCTCAAATATCGTTTCTTCTTTCGAATCATCACATGTTCTTTTGCCCTTAATTCCACTAAGTAGAGAATTGCTTATTATTTGTATCCTAAAAAGAAGGTACGGATATTGCTGTCTGCATTTCAAATGCTTCTTCGGACCTTAATTTGCACACCCTCATATTTCTTAATGCTTATGATCTGTATGTATAATGACATTCAGGCCTGGTTCCTTTGGTGTTGCAATCTCCTCCAGCCGTTTCCATATTGATTCTTATCAGATTTAGAGTTTGAGAACATGCTTGCACAGATATACATGTATACACTCAGCACACTTACACTTCATAGTTTGATTGTAGTCACAAACAAGGGAGACATCAGAGTGTGTCATGTTCTAATTAGAAATAAAGAGAAAGTAGAGATATTAGTATAATCAGTTGATAATCATGGCCTAATAAGAGGAAATTGATTAGCTCACATACATGTATGCAGATAAGAATCTCTATACGATAATAAGCCAGGTTCATATCATAGAACAGAACAAAGCTAGCAACTAAAACAACTGTCTGATCTACTGATCTAGGGCTTGTATATTCATCAAAGTTTATCTTTCCTTTTTCAGGTGATGCATATTCTTCGTTATTCTGATACCTTAACATGCCCAGTTTTCCATCTTATCAGCAACTGGGATTTTAAAGCCCTGAATATGTTTTGTCAGCAACAACATGACCAGTTCTGAAGCTCCATTATCTAGAAAAGTGCAGATTTTCTTATCGATGTTGGATGAAAGTTGTCATAGCTTTTGAATTTATGTGACACTTGAATCCTGTTATTTTTAGCCTTGTAAAAGGTTGTTTATTCTCTATGTTTCTGAGTAATATATACCAAGCATTTGTGCCTTGTTGCCTCTGGTACCTTTAGTATAAAGTTTATGGTTTCCTAATGGTATGAAATTTACTTTCGTTCTTGTTGATCTTATCCTTAATGCTTGGTTTATATGTAGAATCTAAGTCCCAGTTTTTGTTTTGTAATGTGCTTGTGATCTGCTGGGAAAATTTCTGCCAAGTGGCTACTCTTATATGCATATGCAGGAGAGATACACATGTAGAAGTAGAGCTTTCTAAACTAATTTGTGACATCTGAACTTCATATTGCTTTTGCAGTGACAAGGGATGACCACGCCGTCGCCGGCTGCACGCACATGGTGGGCTGCGTGCCTGTGTTGACACCGGAGAGGAGAGTGCAGCAGCAGCAGCAGCAACAACCAGGCCGTCGCCGGCCGCTCGCACGTGGCGGGCTATGTTGGCACCGGAGAGCAGAGTGCAACACGATTGTAATCAGTTTCTTGGTAATCACCACGTCCTTCCCAAGCGTGCAAACTTGAAGCTTGAAGTTCGTCTGCCCAATGCAGCTTGGTGAGGGAGAGGTGGGCGGCGTCGGTTGTCGGGGGAGCTGCGCGCCTGCGCCCCTTTGCCGCGGGCCCGGTTTGTGAGGGGGAAGGTGGGCGTGCTGCGCCCCCTCGCCGCGGACCTGGTGAGGGAGAGGTGGGCGGCGCCGAGGTGTTGGCGCGGCTGCCCGACGGTCTTGGAGACGGGGGGCATGGATTGGAAGATCCGGTTGGAACTGTCGGCGGCGGCCGGCGGGGGCGGGGATTGCTGCCGTCCTCCGGTGGTTGGTTCATGGCGGCGGCGCTAGGCATCAGGGGTCGGTATGGTAGAAGTGAGAAAGGCGTCCCGTGCGTGCCTGCCGGCCTGTACGCTAGATGTGTATTTTTTTTCTGATATGAGCTGTGCGTTATCGTGGACAATGAGCAACTTATCAAAGCATCCTACTAAATCATCTTTTATTTTAATCAACGGTCGCAAAAAATTAAACTTGATGGTACCGGACGGTACCACGGTTCCATGCCAATCACCGTAAAAGAGCTCAATAATAAATTATGGTGTTTTTCAATGATTGCACGCGGAATAAAATGTATAGTTCATCTTTCCCCTCATAGGTGCAATACCCTGGACATTTAGAATCTGGTGGTAAGTATGGAGAACACACTAACCAAGCATTTCAATTATTGCACCCAACTTTTATCTTTGAACCATGCGTTGGTTAGTAACAGTGGCCTGCCCAACTTTTATCTTGGACCATACTATTTCTAAGTTAGTAGCAGTGCAATATTATTCTTTCTATTCTACAACGTGTGTTGTTGCCTATCTTTGAAAACTATCATCGACTGTGGTATTTTGCTAAATCAACAATACCATACATATTCTGCCCATTCAGCTTCAGTTAGTTCATAATACGATTTTTTTACATTAGTTCAATATATGATGTTTTACGAGGATCAGTATTATTTTGCTAAATCCACAGTCCAGTTTATGGCCATTTGACCTTCCATTTTATTCTCGCTGCATCATGGCTTTTAGCTATCATTGATGATATTATTTTGATAAATCCACAATACAGTGTGTCCGTTCGAGCTTCCATTAGTACTTGGTAGCTGCGCAAGTTAGTAAGATGATTTGATTGTCTGCTCTGAATATTACGTTCTGTTCTGATGTATCATGAGTTTTTGCAAGTCAATAATGTTGAACGCTCTTTACAGATATATATGACAGGAAATATCTATACGCTATATTGAATTTTGTAGTTTTATATGCCGTCCGCACTTAATGGTTTACTGCTAGCTGTTTCATTTTAATCGTTCAGGGTTATTCTTTGAGGATTTTGATCAGGTGCAGTAGGTACTTACTCAACAGTGCCATCAAAGGTGATGTGCTTGCCATGCTTAATGGTTTACTGCTAGCTGTTTCATTTTAATCGTTCAAGTTTTTTTTGCATCGTGTGTGGGTTCACTTCGTACTGTTGATGGACATGCCTATGTGAAAAGGGCGCAACTAAAACTGTTGAATCTGAGTATGTTTGATCTGAGGCATACATGCCATAGCTATTAGGAGTGACATGGATGCTTTTTTTGCATGTTTAATTTTGCTTGCTTTTGTGGGATTTTACACTGTTAGTCTCTTGAAACGTCATTCTAGGTGTGTTTCCATCCTTGCTGAAAAATTAAAATAACTATAGAAAGCCACGATTTTATCGTGCCTCTTTTGTCTGTATTTCGGTAAGCTTAATGCCTTGTTTTTTCTCCTCGCCTATGATGCTCTGTTATTTCTTGTGCCTGCAAATGTCATTGTGCTTATTACCGAGATATATGATATGAGATTTGTGTATATGGCAAACAATAGCAAAGAGGAGCTTACGTCTGACCGATAGAAAGTTCCTCATTGTTATATGGATTTTCATGTTGTTGCATGTGTCGTTTTGTAGTAGCCATTTTTTGCTTGGTATGCTTCGATTTTCAAAGCTGTATATTTTTCGGTGGCCTTTTGTGCCATTTATGATTTGTTTCGTCTTGCCACCCATGTCATACAAAGAGCCTGGCTATGATATATGGGGTAAAATTTGCTCCATTTTATCAAGAAAATAGACATCGTGGACAGCTAGCAAAAATTTCAGACGAAGCACACAAATACGCGAAAATAAAAACGAAAGCAACGAAACGGCGCAGCAAAGCGCACAAGGTCCTTCTAGTACGAATTACACATGCACCATCTTCTGGCCTCGTGTCATGCGTTCTGAGATCTCGTGCATCCGTGTTGAGAAGCTCATCAGCTGTAGCTGATGCAACCAGGCAAGCAATCTGATTGAGGCTCTTCCTTGCTCACAGAACCGATAGATGAAACTGGTCTTTCACCAAATAAGGAAGAGTACAACAAGTATACGCACACCAGCAAGTGATTTAATCATCTCACAGTAGCACTCTAACTTTCCATCATACTATTCAACAACAAATTTCATCATCAATATCGCAAGAGCAATAAATCGAAAGACTACCAATAGAGATGCAAGTGGGATCCTGTAAAGTCCCACACAAAAAGAATAAGACTTGGGGGTTAGATAGCCCTCCAATAGTTCAATAGAAGAATTTTTTGATGTATACAATGAAGGAGCGAGCGCTAGCACTCAAATTCAAAACTTCACAGGTAGGGTAGGTATCAGCGCACCTCTCAACCATCCGGGCTATACCTCCGTACATTCACCGGTAAAGTCCCACACTTCCACTTATATATAGTTTATTTTAGTAATTTATAGTTTGAATTTTGAATTAAAATTTAAACTAAAAACATAAAATAAACTATAAATGAGATTTTGGTGGGATCACACTTCTTGACAACCTTACACTTGATAGAATGTTCTTTTACTCTAAGTGCTACGGGTCACTAGGCGCGGGCGCAGCGGCTTTTTCATGACAACTGTGAACTCCGGCTTCTCGGCGAAATCGACCTCGTTGCCGGGGACCTCCTGCCACTCGAACTCCCTCACCATGTTGGCCACGAAGTACTCCAGGTGGAGCATGGCGATGCCGAGTGCCGCGCAGATCCTTCGGCCCGCGCCGAAGGGCATCATCTTGATCTCACGATTGCCGGTCACGTCCACCCCTTCGCTCGCGCCGCCTGGCATGAACCGCTCTGGCGAGAACTCCAACGGCTTCTCCCACTCCCGCTCGTCGCGTCCCATCACGGCGACCATGAAGTTCACGGTGGCGCCCTTAGGTATCAGGTAACCGCCGATCTCCATGTCCTCCGCCGCCTTGTGCGGCAGCACGAAGTGCCCCGGCGGGTGTTTGCGCAGTCCCTCCAAGACCACGGCTTTGAGGTAAGGCATCTTGTAGACATCCTCCTCAGTGACCTCTACCTGTTCGTGTCCAGTCGTGGCGCTGATCTCATTGTAGAGATTCTCCTGTATCGCCGGGTTCTTGACCAGTTCGGCCATGATCCACTGTAGCCCGGTGGAGGTACTGTCGGTGCCGGAGTTGAGGAACTCGCCACAGAGGTTGACCATCTCGTCGTCCGTGAGCGAGCGATTTCCCTCCTCGGGGAGCTTGATGTCGAGCAGGGTGTCCACGTACGAGTGCTCGAATGTCGTCTCTTTCTTTAGCTCGCCGCCGCGGTTCTTGTAGTCCCGACGTGCGTTAATCAGCGGCACCACCAGATCCTTCTGCCGCTGTCGCATGGCGTGCGCTGTCTGGAGGCGGCCGCGGAAGAGGTGCTTCGTGAGCGACGGGAATAAGTCGAAGACGCCCATCTTCCAGGTGATGTAGAGCAGGTGGTCACGCTCTGCGGCCGCGATGGCGCGCACCGCGGCCTCGTCGAGCCGCTCGCCAAAGCACATGAGAAGGAGGAGACAGAACATGGCATACTGGAACGTCTCCGCCACGGCCTCCCCTCTGACGGAGTCGTCCCGCAACTTTTCGATGAGCAGGCGGCGCACCCAGGAGCGCGCCGGCGCGAAGAGGCGGACGCGCGAAGGGTGCAGCGTCTCGGCGACGAGGTTGCGACGAAGGAGGCGCCACACCGGCCCATAACTTGCGCGGGTGATGGTGTTGCCGTTCTCGCCTAGGAGCGTGGACGTGGAAAGGGTCGGCCGGTCGGCCAGGGTGGCGCCGCGCTCGACGAGCGCCGCATGCGCGAGGCGGCGGTCCGCGACGAAGATGGAGAGGTTGGATCCCACTCGGAGAGACACGACGGGGCCGTACCGCGTGGTAAGGCGCCGGAGGAGAGGCTCTACGTCGGCGAGCGAGTTGGTCAGCAACACCACGCTGCCCAACACCGGGACGCACGGCGGCCCAGGAGGTAGGCGGCGCCGCCATACGTCGCTTGTCTTGCCGTTGCGGAGTAGGAGGAAGAGGATTAGTGGGAGGGCGCCGAGGATCGCTCCGAGGTATATCTGCCACGAGGCCATGGGTTTGGCCTCCTTGGATCGAATGGATGGGTTTTCGATTGTGTGATGACGCTTTGATATACTTGTGCTGTGCGGAGCCTCCTTGTATGCTTTAGGTTTAGGGTTGCCGTCTCCCGTTTTAATTAGGAAAATGATTCGGATCGATCTGATAGGTTGCTCTCAGCTCGCTCGCCCTGCAACTTCAAAGTTCAAACACGCACTGCCTTTTCCTGTGAGTTACCACGTACCAGCAAACTTGCATTCGACTTCGTTATGCCTGCAGGTGGACCCCACAACAGCCACGCAGCCTAGCATGCTTGTCCTCGGTGGCAGCTGGGCGGTTATCTTACATGAGGATGGACCTCTGACCCTACACCCGTGCTCCCCATCCGATCCCCCCCCCCCCCCCCCCCCCGGACGCATAACTAGCGGGAACAGGTCCGTGATCACCAGATCTAGCGCCGATGGCCCTCCAGTGAGCCGGATTTGCGGTACAAAGCATGGAAACGATGAGTCTATGGACGCTATGGATGGCGTTTTTAAGGTAGTGATCTATGATGTTGCCTATGTCCTGATATATTGCAAAATACGATATGAGATGTTGCAACGTTTTTATGAGCGTTTGCTAAAAGTTTGTGTTTCCCCTAGATTTTTTATGTTGCATTCATTATTTTTAAAATGTAACAAATGTGTATATCTCTTGTTGCGACATCACATGCCAGATGTTGAAAGGTTTGCTACAAGTTATGTGTTTACTGAAATTATGTGACGATGTCTACTTACCTTTTTTTAAATGTTGTAAACACATCATTATTTGTAGTAATTAATTACTTGTGCCGTCTATTAAAATAGTTGATAATTTTTGTCACATTAATCTTTCTGCCAATTTTTCTTAAGCACTTTTTGTCACATTAATTGCTGCAAAGCCATGATTTTTTGTTGTAAAAGTTTGTGATTCTTGTTGAAATTGTTGGTGGTTTTAGTTACAAATCAATCTATAGCAAAAAAAAGTGGTGTTTGTCTATTTATTTGTAACGCTACATTTTTAAATTTTATTGATACTATTGTAACAATATGTATTTTTTTACACGAAGTGATGGAGCTTCTTGCAGTACTCACTCTTCCATAGGGTGCCTATAAATACCAGGAAGTTTGTGGCCAATGTGATATACCATTTCATTTTAAATGAGGAAACTTTAGGACCATGGGTTAACTTTCTAAAATCCGAGTGTCCAAAATGCAAAAACTTATTGCGGCTAATTCTGGTCTTCAAATCTCGATCAAACGGGTGAGGATAACTGATTTTAGCCAAATTTTCAGGCGACCAACACCTGGCGTCCGCCTTTTAATTAGCATCATCATCAATTTATCATACATTGTGTAGACTTGGTCTTGATTACGGTATTTTTAGCATTTTCTTTAGAAAACAAAAATCTCAAAGCGCTTGGCGATGAAAGAAGGCACAAACGATGCTATTCACACGATGTAGGAGCGGTCTTGTTTGATGATCTTGTTACCACCTAGTTAGATACTTTCTTCAAACACACTTATCTCGGGGCCAATGTTGTGTCTCACAAACTAACTAGGGCAGCTCAGGGATCCAATGAGCAAGTCTGGCTCGATGATTCACCAGATTTTATTACACCCTTTTTTGCTAGCTGATGTAGCTATGGTTTTCAGATAAGATAATGAGGTTTAAGTTGGTTAAACATGATGCTAGTGTTTTCTCAAAACTATAAATGATGCTAGTGCCCATGTAAAAAAAACTATGCTAGTGCCCACATAAAAAAAACTATGCTAGTGTTCACGAAACATGACTCGTACTCTTCCACTAGTACAGATCGGGCCTTCACACACGGCCGAATCGGCCCATCACACATGGTTGACCAAACTGTTTTCACAGAGGGGTGTGCGACGACACCCGCAAAGGAAACGGTTTATATAACCGTGTGTTATAGGTAAAATGTCGCTCACGATTTACGCTTCAAAAGCGTTTGCAAATCTGAGGGGTTTCAATAACAAGTTTTTACGATTAGCCGTTGGTATATATATAGTTGTAGATCACAAACGTTTTATTATGACAAATGGTATGTGTTAGCCAGCATCGCCCATGTTTCTTCATTGTTCTTGCCGTCTTCTTAGTTCATGATTGCATACGGTTTTTGCAATATGCAATGACCATCAACAGAAATGAAGCTTGTATAAATTAACATTACATGCAAATACACAAGCATAACTCATTTCCTATATATTGTACATTTCATACACCACATGTGTACATACATGTCAACAAAGATTAAATTCCTACTGAAATATTTAGGTTATCTTGGTTACGTCTTTGCTCCATGATGGAGCCCTCGAATCGATCCACCTTGGTCTTTATATTGAAATATGGAGAGGATCTTGGCATTCATCCATCTTGTCTTCTCGTCACCTGTGGGATATTTTGGTAGAACTGCATAAGACGCTCTTAACTAAAAAGTAACTTATGCAGTACACCAAAACATCACAATAGCGACGGTTGGCACAACTTTTGTAACGCCCCACCTTTGGATTAAGGTGGAACGCCTGTGTTAAGTGCTATTCCCTGGATCACTGATAGCACCACAGATCAAAATAAAGTATTCATTGCATAGTATCAAGATTACAATGTGGATCCAGATACAAAGTATTCGAGCCTTACAGATACACAGCGGATAAACAAAGTGGCAATGAGCCTCCATCTTCATCACGTGCCACATGCAGACATGTTGGAATATAGTCTCGAGATCCTACTAAACAATCCAAACTTGAAAACCTGCACATTTGAATATGCAGCCCCATAAATGGGGGTCAGTACAATGATGTACTGGCAAATGACACATATTTGGTGGCTGTTGTGAAAAATCTAACTACATGACATTTGGCTGGTGGATCTCATAGGCTGATTTGCATAAAGCCAATTTTATCCTAAAATCCTTTTCAATACTTTCTTACAAAATTTTATTTTTCAAGGGTCAAGACAACCCCCATACATTACATACTGGCCGGTATGTAGTTTTGGGCGAAACTCAACAAAGTTGGAACATCAGAAACCACCACCCCTCGGAGTGCATGGTCCTTAGCTTCCGCCTAAGGGTTTCTAGTCAAGTTTTAAAGCATTCAGAAACGGTGATGAGATTCTTCCGTACATTCCATGTCTAGAGACTCAAATTGTCCATAACAGAGGACACGGCTAATCGATTAGTTTGACACCCTACAGGGGTTGTGCACTTTCACCTTAAGACTCATTTTACACCCGTACATAAAATGAGACGAGACCTTTTAGAAGGAGAGAGCAACCAACTGGCAAGATCCGTTCCCAACCTATAATTCAACTACCAGCCATCTTCCTGCACACAAGTTGCACCCTCACATCTAATCAGTCAAGATAGAGCCCATATTGTCATAAGGCTGCACTGGAAGTACTCTAAGCATGGAAGACATGGTAACCTCTTTATTCCTGAGTGGCAATCCACAAGTGAGCGCCCAGGCAACTACACAAATCCTGGGTTGAAGCTAGGAGTGTAGCCCTGGGTAGCCACTCAACATCGCCTCCATCATCAAACCAATCCACCCAGGTGTTTCATTTTAGTTGAAGTTCTTAATTTGTTCACAAAACACTTTCAACAAGTGATCATAGCATGGCATCAATATTTTTCAAAGTATTTAGCATCCTAACAGGTAGGGTTTAAGGGATAGCTAAACACTACTAGGATCTAGCAAAGCAACTCTTTTTCTTTGAAAACACCACCTATCATGCATACTACAAGTAGTGAATACACTAATGCATATAGTAAAGAAATTGGGTAAAGGGACATGTGTGTCACTTGCCTTTTTGAAGTTTAAACTCTTGTCTCTTCTCTCAACAAAATGTATGGCTCTCCAACCCAATCTATATTATAGAGTTACACAAGTAAACACACCACACCAAAACAACAAATCAAGCAAGACAAGCAATGAAAAGAATTGGTGTAACACTTTAAAGTTCTTATAATTTCTGTGATGAGAGAGATATGGCTAGAAACTTGGCTTACAAGATATGGGTTGAGAGTTGGGATGGCAAGGTTTAATGATTGGAAGGGAGTGATCCTCCAAGCTAACAATGTATTGATGAAATCTTATGTTGGTTAGAGTTTAGAGATAAATTATGTGAATAGATTCACATGAGTTTAGAATAATGCAACATAACACTACTGAATAAAGTGTGATAACACTTACTCAAAATAGTACATGTTACACATAGGCTTGGGTATGAATTTGTGATATATTGAATTACTTAATTAACTCATTTATAAATTGAATAGTTCAATATAGGCCAACAGGATTAAGTTGGCATGGGGTTGAATATGTATGCATGTTGTTTAGAATGATGGTGGCTTCTTGGTCATAAGATTTGCTTGGACTAAGGATTAACTTGATCTAGGGCTGACTTTTGAAGATATGGCTAAGTCAGAGTTTTAAATTCCTCTTTGATGAACTCAAACTAGTTTTGATTAGTTCAAGAGTAGTGTTTGATTGGGAATGGTTTATGATATGTGTGGCATGGAGTGGAGTGTACCACCACAACTAGCAAAGGAGAACTTAAATGAGATATACCACTATTTACTCAAATTACTCAGGTGTAATTTGAATACTATGAAGTTAAGTCCACAAGAATAAAATAGGCATGATATTGGGTGATGATTAGGATCAAGTATGATGGTGATGGATAGGTATGATCATAAGACTAAATTTTGTAGTAGGAATTATATTGAAAAGAATTATAGAATTAATCCTATAATGGAAAATACTCAAATTCTCATAATTGAATTTGAATATTTGCAAGGTGTTTCAATAATTTCGGATAGTGATGCTACTGGATAGCTTGCAGTAAAACCAGGCTATAGCAAATGGATTCAATCTAAAACAAGTTATAGAATTTGAATTATCACCAAAATAGTGATTTGGACAAATTTAAATGCACAAAGTGTGTGCATGTATCAAATTTGAATTTTCTTGATCCTAAGATGTTCTACAAGTTGAGAGGATTCCACGGACTACAAAATTATAATTTTTGGACACTTGGTTTAAAAGATATGAATTTTTTAAGTTAGCAGATAGGTTTGATTCAATTTGAAATTGGTTTCAAATTGAATACTGAAACTATGTGATATAATGGCACTACTAGATTCTACATGTTCTAAGGTTTGTAATGACATATTACTTGTGATTTTTGGACGCAGGAAACAAAAGATATGATTTTTCAAAGTTCTGGCTAAAATCAGATTCAAAATTCTATTTTGAATCTAGTTTGAACTGGAGGCTGACACGTGGCTATTTCTGATTGCACGATACCGATTCGGGCGGATCTAGATTGTGAGCCATCGGATTTAATTAGATCTGGACGTCCCAGATTGATCGGTACCCCTTCGATTAAGTGGATCTGTCCGGAGCGTTTGATCGAGATCCAACGGCCAAGAAAGATCAGGGAGATGTGAAGCTCACCTAGGGTTTACTGTGTTCGCCGGCGTCAAGGTTTGCGACTCTGGAGGTTGACAGCGGCTTGCTCCGGTGGTCTTTGAGGTCTAAAAAGAAGCAGACGATGATCCACGGGAAGAGACGGAGACGATGGCGAGGTAGCGGTGTCCGAAGCTTCCTAGAACGGCGGTGAGGAGCGACCGGAGGTTAGTGGCAGGTCGGGCATGATCAAGCGCGATGTTTCCAGAGGGTATTAGGTGGTGGCGATCTTACCAGGAAATGTAGGAGGTCGGGGCGATCAAGATGGCGAAGTCTTCGAGCTCGAGGTGCTCTGGTTGCCCTAGGATTCCTCGCCGGAGTTGCACTCGGGTTCGGTGAGATCTGGTCGAGGTGGCTTCCGTCGATCTAGGCCACGGGAGATCAAACAAGTTTGTCAGGGAGGTACGCAATTAAAAGAGAAACCTCCCAGTACAGAAGGGAGAGAAAGAGGAGGTGAGTTCTTACCGGGAGCGTCGGAGTTTGCCGATGGCAGTGGCGGATCGGCGAGCTCCGTTTTGCGTAGCCTGGTGGCGAAATCAAGAGGGTAAAGTGGGGGAAGCAGAGAGTAGAGGGAGAGGGTTTTATAGGCCCAGGCTAGGGTCGAAATGGAAGGGGAATTAATCGGAAATGAAGAGGGAGTAATGGCGGGCTCGGGCAATCACCGGCGTGGATTTCAGACGGGGGAAGAAGAAGACTGACCGGTGGGTCCGGTCTGTCAGCGGGATAATGCGTACCGGTTCGGGGAGAAGGTAAGTGGGCCGCGGGTTGATTCTGTTACTGGGCCGAACCGTTCCCTTCGGCCCTTTTCTATTTTTTCCCTTTTTCTTCTTTTCTTTTTCTGTTTTCTTATTTCTTTTATAACTTTTGCAAATTTGGTTCAAATTGCTTCAAACCAACTTTGTAAAGTTTCTAAAATTCCAAGCAACGTTCCAGAACAGTAACAAACATGTTTTTCACAATTTATGCAAGAATTTTAATAAAGCTTTATAATTTGATCTAAGGGCTTTATTTCATAAGATAAAATAAAATTAGGGATTTCAAAATAATTCTTTTTAAAGATAGAGATTAAACTTTATAAAAATAGTTTCTGAAATTTATTTTCAAACATCCCTTTGGCATAGCAAACTTTATTTGATATAAAACCTTTTGTAAGTATTTCCTTTGCAACAAGCTTGCATAGGTTTGAATAAATTCAAAATAGCATTTTGAAATCTTATTTTAAGTTTTTCAAGGAATAATAGAGAGTTTGAAATGGTTCTTCCTAATACATTTTTTAAATTAATCAAAAGTTTTAATTCCTTGTGAAATTTTAAATCCAGACAAGTGACCATGGTTCCTTTTATTTATTTTTCACATTCCAAAATTTTGGGATGTGACAACTTTTCTATTGATATGCATCTAATCTGTTTCAGCTGAAATAGTGAAGTGAATCAGTTACATGTTAGAAGTAAACTAGGTCAGTGAAAGTGCCTTAACAATATATACTTACTTGCAAATCCCTGTGAAAAGGGAGGAGGGACCCCATATGCCTGCATACTATTTGCAGTAGCATTGAGGAGGCTCCTAACTTTCTCAAGTGCATAGCACAAGACAGGGAAACTACAGAAACCAATTGGATTTAGAACATAAATAGACAAGGTTAAAATAAGAAAATGCAAGTTGACATGACTTGTGTTTGTACCTTCCGCTTATGATGCAAACATGATGTTGTCCAATTCTTATGCAGTGCCACCAAAATATCACCCCTGTTGTAAAATCGATGGTATCATTAGTAGGATATATAAATTATTGGAAAACTAGTAGTACGTGCTATGTGTTAGCTCACATAAAATCGATGGTGGCATTAGTTGAATATGTGCTAGTGTTGTGCTTACACATGGCAGATCTATTATATAAAATTGATCCTTGCTAACTGAACTATGCGATTGTTTTTTCTACACATGGTAGATCCATTATCGATGGTGGCATTAGTTTAATATGTGCTAGTGTTGTACCTATACTTGGCATATCCATTATATAAAATTGACCGATCCTTGTTAACTGAACTAACCAACAGCTGTTGCTACACATGGCAGATCTATTATCTTAAGAGAACTCGAAGTGAAAACGTGGAGCCCAAAACAATATTCTAATGGATCTAGCTTTTCTAACCATGCTTACATATCATATCTACATTATTCTAATGGATCTAGCATTGCTAACAGTGCTTATAGAGCAGATCCGCACTATATATAACTAAAAATGTATGCTAACCTCTGAGAAGGCTTCGCGTACTTATGTCAGCGCTGGCAAAGACGAGGTGTAGCGCCCTACCTTTACCTAAAGGCAGAACTCCTGTGTATCTGTGCCATTCCCTGGATTAGTAGATAGCACCACAGTACAAAATATAGTAATCATTGCAATAGCATCAATATTACAACGTAAATCCAATTACATAGGTCTTCAACCTTACGAGTACACAGCATAAAGCATAGTAGCAATGAGCCTCCATCTTCATCAAGTGCCACATGCAGACATGTTGGAATATAGACTCGAGATCCTACTGGTCGTTCCTTATCCAAAATAAAACCTGCACGTTTGAATATGCAGCCCCAGAGGGGTCAGTACAACAACGTACTGGCAAATGATACATATTTGGTGGCATTTGTGAAAAGACTCTACTACATGACATTTGGCTGGTGGATCTCATAGGCTAATTTGCGTAAAGCCAATTTTATCCTACAATTCTTTGCAAAACTTTCTTTCAAAATTTTAGTTTATAAGGGTCAAGATAACCCCCAGATGATAACCACCACACAAATCCTGGGTTGATAGCCAGGTTGAGCAGCTCTGGGTAGTAACTCAACAAAACTTGGATAACTCTCAGGTGATAACCACCACATACCATGGGTTGGTAGCCAGGTATATGGCCCTGAGTAGCCACCACTCTAAAGTTGTTCTTAAACCAATTTTAGTAATTATGAAAAGGTAATGAGATTCTTCCATACAGACCATGTCTAGAGACTCAAGTTGTCCATAACCGGGGACACGGCTAATCGATTAGTTTGACACCCTGCAGGGGTTGTGCACTTTCACCTTAAGACTTATTTTACCCCGAAGAATAAAATAAGACAAGACCTTTCAGAAGAAGCATTCAACCAAACGGATCTGACCGTACCCCCTATATTTTGCTACCATCCTCTGTCAGTACCCATGGCTGAACCCTTAATCCTACTCAATCAAGACAGAGCCCATAATGTCATAAGGCTGCACTGGAAGTACATCTAAACATGGAAGTCATATTAATCTTTTTAATCCTGAGTGGCCATCCACAAGTGTACCCCCAGGTGATAACCACCACACATGTCCTGGGTTGATAGCCAGGTGTGTAGCCCTGGGTAGCCACTCAACATAAACCAAGCAATACCAATTCCACCCAGGTGTTTCATTGAAGTTGTAGTTTAAACTTTAGAACAATTCATCAACAAAGCATGGCATCATTTTCCAAAGTAAGTTTGCAATCCTATCAAGTGGGGTTTAAAGGATAACTACACACTACTGGGATCTAAGCATTTTATAAACTTCTTTGAAAATCAACCTATCATGCATACTACTGAAAAACACTAATGTAGTAGTAAAAATAGGTAGAAGAATGTGTGTCACTTCCCTTTTTGAAGAATACGATCTTTCCACTTCTCTCAACTAAGCACGTAGCTCTTCGCACAAACCATAAGACAGAATAAACCCAACATAAACACACCATACAATCCAAACAAAACCAAACAAGACAGACAACTGAAAAGTGTTTGTTTAACAATTTAGATTTCTTAAGATATTGTGATAAGAGAGATATGGCAAAAAGAAATGTGGATTGTGAGATATGGATCTTGAGAGCTTAGTTGGGAAAGATCAATATGATTGGAGAGAATTGGACTAAACAAGTTATAATTGATGTAGTCTTTATACTTTATTAAAGCATGAATGAATTTTGGGACGACTCATATGAGTTTAAATCACATAAGTGTCAATTAGTGCAACAATACTATTGAATAAGTGTGACAATAATTACTCATAAATAGTATGCATTACACTTAGGCTTTGGCAAGGAATTATAATGCATTGATTTACTTAATAAACTCATTTGTAAATTAAATAGTTCAATACAAGTGAACAAGATTAAGTAGACATGGGATTGGGTATGGGTGGATGACATTTGAGAATATGGCTCAAAGATTCTATTGGGTACATGGAGGATGGATATGTGCTATGATGTAGATTATATTAACACCACAATAGTAAGAGCATAATCTATGATTGAGATGTATCACACTTTGCCCAAATAACACAATTGTAATTTGAATACATGTGAACTAGACAAGATTTAGATATATATAATATGTGTCAAGGTGGTATCAAGATAATGTGGTTGAATAGGTATGATCATAGGATTTACTATTGTACAAAAGAAACAAAGCTGAAAAGAAATAGAATTAACCTATGAAGGTAATTACTCAAATCCTCATATTTGAATTTGAATAATTGTGAAGTTATTCAAGAAAATTTGGAAGTGATACTAATGGATAGCTTGCAATAAAACAAAGCTAATGCAATTGGAATTATTCTAAAATAAATTTTAGAACTCAAGTTATAATCACAATAGTGATTTAGATATATTCGAATGCACAAAGTGTGTGTGTATATCAACTTTGAAGTTTCTTGATCCTATGATGTTCTAGATAAGTAGAGGATTCCAAAGACTACAAATTTGTAATTTTTGGATATGTAGAACAAAAGATATGAATTAATTAGTGTAATAGAAGGATTTAATTCAATTTAAAAATGATTTCAAATTAATTTCTGAAACTATGAAATATTTTTGCACTATTGGATTCTACACTTTCTTAGCTTTCCATAGACATCTTATTTGTAAAATTTCGAGTTACGAAACAATTTTTATGAATTTCCGAAGTTTGTCTTATTTTCTGAAATTTTAAATTCGGGAATTGACCGGAATTGACTTTGACCAGTTGACTGAGTTTACTGCTGACGTCAGAAAAGTGAACAGAAAAAGTTAATTATTTTGAGAAACTTTTTATATAAACTTGTAGAGAATTACTAGATTTATCTACCCTACAAATTAATTTGGGTTCGGGACAACGAGGTGGACTAGATCTGGATTATACCTTACGAGATCTGAAACTTTAACCGCTCCGTTCTCCTAGCTCGCTGAACGAAACGAGGTGAGACATGTGGCATTGGAAAGCTATTGACGAGAGGAACAACTTCCATTTTGAAGGCGCGGCAATTCGAGATCATCTTCAGGGTCGATTTGGCTCCGGTTTACTCGAAATTAGATCTATTTTAAAGACATAGATCCGTACCTCAAAACAAAAAAATCACCAGAAATAAGTTGTTTAGAATTGAAAGATAAATCTACTCACCAAAGGAATTTGGATTTCGAGAAACGAGCTAGCATCAAGATCCGATCTCGTCCATCAGATCTGAAATCTTTGAGACCAGATAACTCAAGCTACGGTAGACGAAAAGAGATGAGGTTGATCAGGATTGAAGCGTCTCGACGAGATCTACAACTTTCGTTTAGATGCCGAAGGCAAATAACGAAGTTTAGAGGCTCAAAGATTCGAAACAAAGTTTCGGGAGAAAAGATTTCGGGGAAAGAAATGTAGATGTACGGAGGTGACGGTTATATATAGAGAGTTAGGTCAGTTGGGGAGTTAGGGTTTGGAGTTAGGAACGTGTAGAAACAAACGGATTCGAAAAAGACGTTGTAGATCTTGAGATATATATATTTGAATGGACATAGGTCCTGAAAAATCGGCAAAATAAAAGAAAATCGGGCAGAGCATGGGGCACTCACGCGGGCTGACCGCGATGAGCGGCGGATAGTGGCTGCTGCGCGGGGTGGCGCGGGCGACGGGCCGGCTGGGCCGGTTTGGTCCGGTCGGCTTGGATTTTCATTTTGTCTTTTCTTTTTCTGTTTTCTTATTTCTTTTATAACTTTTACATTTTAGCTCCAAATGAGCTTAAACCAATTTTTAAATTTTTCTAAAAATCAACACAACATTTTAAAGTAATAAAAACTAAATTTTCATAATAAATTTAATTTTCAAATAAAACTTTATAAATTGATCAAAAAGGGCTTTATTTGCATAATGCATAAATAGCAATATGGTTTGAAAAATAATCCTTGAAAATCAGAGAAAATATTTTATGAAATAATATTTGAAATTCACTTTCAAATATAGTTTTGGGATGCAAACTTTATTTAAGAGAAACAATTTTATAAATACTTCCTATGCAAATAGGCTTGCATAGATTTGAATGAATGCAAAGTAGTATTTGGAAATTCTATTCTCTCAAAAGAGTTCTTTAAGGATTACTAGAAAGTTTGAAATAGTTTTCTAATAAAGCTTTTAAATAAATTCAAAAAGTTTTAAATCCCTGTGAAAATTCAATCAATACTAGCAACACAAAGGCAAAAAATTTACCCCAAAATTTGGTAAAATCTTGGGATGTTACACAAGGCGGCTAGACCGGCATTCTCGATGGCACCTCGATCGTATGGTCGCGCGGGTTGGCACGAGACTCCAGCGAGCAAGCCGCCAGAGTGGAGGTCCTTATTAGAGACGGAGCAGTGGTGCTTGTCACCGGCAAGACCGACCGGTGTCTATGCTCTACTGGTCCTAAAGTGGAGTGTGACGGATGTGAAAATGCAAGTAAATGGACGGGGACCGCTGGATGCTTATATAAGATAAATAAGGTAGGGTTGAGCTAGCTCGGCCCTTATAGGCCTCATTTGGCACATGATCCACTTTAGAATAACCATCTGAGAATTGAGGAAAGCACACGGTTGTCTAGGAAAGCACCATGTGCGAATATGGAAAAGCACTCGGTTATTTGCATAACAACTGTGTGCGAATTAAGAAAAGCCCACGGTTATTTGTCCACCAATCGTATGTTTGATTTGGCAGGCACTCACGCGTTATATATTACTAGCTCATATTGTAGATCTCTTCAAGAGGGAAATAGTAATTTCTGTATCAGTTAATAATATTTATATTTGGGCATACGGAAGGGCACCAATTAATCAAATATGGTTGCCCTTCCTGTTACGAAAGTCGACCGTTAATAATATTTCAGCCTCGGCCTAAAGCGGATCCAATAAAACATGGATGCCCTTCCTACTGGAAAAAGACCCCTAACTTCACATTACATACATACTTATGGCCTAATTAGTGAAACTGCAATCACTACTTAAACATCCCCCTCGTCTCCAGAGGAGACGTCGATCACTGGGCCGCTCCCACCAGAGCCAGAGATGCTTGATGCGTCTGCATTGTTAAGCACATGGCCGCCCCTGCCAGAGCCTGAGGCAGAGCTGCTTGATGCGTCTGCATTATCGAGCGCTGCCCCCTCACCGATGAAATGATTGTTGTAGCCCGATGTCTAGGCTGCTGCCTGAGCTTCCCAGGCGGCCTTGCGCCTAGCCGCGGCGGACATCCAAACCACGCAGATCACATCATCGAACCTGCTACTGGGAATCTGCAGAGAGGCTGATGCCTTCATACCTTTGTTCTTGGCCCTGAGGCATGCACGCACTCACGAAGAGACTCGAAGGAGTCCTCCACCGCGTGATGCACCTCTTCTTCCTCACGCCGCGCCGACTTTATGGACTCCTCCACCACCCTATGATCCTCCAAGTCCTCCTCCCCCATCCGCTCGACCTCCTCCTCCATGGGGCGTGCCCCCCCCTCATAATCAGACCCAATGAGGTCGATCATGCAGCCTATAGCACCACGCGCTGGGGACTATGAGGAATGCTCCTCATTCGAATCAGAGGCGCAAGATCAACGTAGCCTAGAGTGGATTCAAAGGGAGGTATTATGGCGATTTCATCGGCGGGAAGATAGTGTGAGGCGTTTATGGTAGGAACCAAAATTTGGCGCCCGGCGTGCAAATTATTAGATTGCAAAATTCATAAAATTGCAGGAACAAAATACGTCTACAAAATTCCCAAACAGTGAAAACAAGAAAACGTGTGCGATCTTTCACCTCACATATGGTGCTCATGAAAAACCCGTTTGCAAAAATAACTTTTGCACACACTTTTACATTGGAAAACCGTGTTCGAAACGTACATGCAATCAAAAAAATTACTAAATCTCTTAACTTTCGAACAAAAAATACCAACTAGCAGGGGATATTCATTGATGTTATCATAATTTACTTAACATAGGATGTAAGTGAATTGTGCCAAATCAACAAATAATATCCATATGTAGTTGGTTCTCAAAAAAAAAAAGATGAGAGACAAAGAATTTGAACTCTCTCCCTCCCTACAATCACTAATTCCGTTGGAACCACTCTGCTAGGCTATGATATTGTATGCGTTGTGTTAACATTTCTTCTATATAATAATTATAACTTCATTCAAAGAAATATATATAATTAGAAAAGAGTAGAGTGGGGTGGATTCGTACAAATATTATTATTTTCCACTAAGTTACAACAAGGTTAGCACGCGATGGCACTCTTTTCAGATCTACCATACACACACACGAGGAATTGCAAATACGCGTTAGCGACGGGCAACAGAAAGGAAATGATGGAAATAAAAAATGGGTCACAGAATAATTGCACACGTCATACAAAAAGTTACCGTGTATGATATTGTTGACGGTATAGGTTTTGCAGGCGTGTGCGAGATACCTACTAACGGTTTTGGCCCGTAGTTAGTTTGCCTTCTCACCCCGTAGGAGCCCGCCTGGGCCTTCGGAACAAGTGTGTTTTCCAGGCCCATATGCATTCACTCTGAGTGCATATTGCACAGCTATTCCGTTTGCAACGGGGGGCCTTAAAAGGCCCGATCTGTACTAGTGTTGGCTGTACTAGTGTTGGTGAGCCGAAGGCATGCACTCCACCAGTGTATTTATCGGGCAACGGATTAGGAGACCCTCAGATCCCTCTTTCTCACTTGAGTGTCATTTCTGGTTTACTTATCCCCCTCTACCTCTGGCTTGAGGGTGTTTCCTATGAGCTTTGCTCTGAGGATTGTGACTTCTAGAGCTGGGTCTGGGTCCCAATTTATAGTGTTGTAGGGTTTATGTGAGATTGACACCTCACTGATTTCATGCAGTAACTAACCTGCTTATACCACACCTTTCTAGATTGTTTTTTTCACTTGGATTAATGTGACAATATGGCTTATAGTCAGTTTGGCCATATGCCATTTTAGGCATGACGATTAAGGGCTATTTTAGTCTTATATTTTTTGTTTTGTATTATGAAAAGTGGAATTATTCTTACTTAAATTTGTATTCTTGTCTGGGAATTTAACTTCACTAATTTGTTATCTGGTGGCTTTCCATTTCATGGTTTGTGAATTGTTGGTGTTCATTTGTCATGACCTTGATTCTTTTTCAGAATCCAGTAAGTTGAGGTGAATTTAACTTGTGTGTTGCAATTCTCACTTGCCATTAAAGTTTGGCTTCATGTTCATTATGATTTTACTTAGTGCTATTTTATTGTGATTTATTTCTATTTATTATTAATTCTTGAATTTTAATTTTAATTTGACTATTTCAAACCTCCATTTTGAATTCAATAGTGATTTTGATTCTTTATAGAATCTTAACACTTGTATGTAGTACGATTGAGTCAATCACTCCAATAATATGTTCTAACATGTTGAATCCTAATCTCTACCTAATAATAAAGGACGTAAGGTTTCCGTGGTTGGTTCTACCTACCGTGGTTGGTTCGTCCGTTTGTACAGTTTTCCTGGTCCGTACCGTCAACGTCGTTCGTTCGTCGCCAATATGGGCCTGGTCCAACTTCGCCTCTTGGGTTGTAGTCCCCGAACCCTAGATCGCTTCAATAAAAAGGCGCACGCCTGTTGCCTCCTCCCCCGTCGCCGTGATTTCCTCTGCCTATTGTGGACGCGATCGAGGGCCGCCGAGGTCGAGCTCCGCCCCGTGGAGGTTGTGGTCGAGTACAGCACCTCGACGGCACCCCCTCTTCTCCACTGCCATGGATCACGTTCCTGATCCCCGCCGCCAGGGATCCTGGCCAAGCTCAACGCTTTGCAGCGTCTCGCCGGCACTGGAGGCATTCCTCTCCAACGGCGTGACCAGACTGTTAATTTTTGTCATATGAGGCCATCCAGATTCAGTCGGATGTCGTCTTGCCGGCCAGCCGGAACCGAGCTCGCGACCATGGGACAACATGGAATCCTTCACTCCTTTAGAAACTCCTGCCTCGGACGCCGATAGGATCCGTTCGAGCGAAACGAGCAGTACAGCAGAACCCCCGGGCTCCGTCGGCAGGCTCCTATGGAGTTGCAGCCGGCGAAGCCACGCAGCAGGCGACCGATGGCGAAGCCCCGCATGACAAGGATGGCGTCCGACGTGGCTTAGAAAAAAAAGCGGACGTCCGGCTAACAATTCCGCGACCAGGACAAGTCTCGCCTCCATCGCGCCGTCGTGAACAGCCAGGCCGCGTACCGGTTTTCCTTCGTGAATGGCCACACTGCGCGGCTGCTTGATCATCATCTTGCTCAACCTGCACTCCTGCAGGCTGCAGCTCGATGTCGCCGTCGTGACTCCGCCAAGCTGCGCGCCATGGACGGACGCGCGCAAGTACCCGTATTCAAGGATGGCCGAGCTGCTCGAGCTCACGCAGGTCCTCGACCTAAGGACCTCGCCGTCGCGACGCCATCGTGGCGCTGCTCAAGAAGGGCAAGCTCGCCGGGACGCCGCCGACAACCAGTAGGTCGTAGTCCCGCTTCTGATGTCGCCCCCTGCAGCTGCCGAAGAGGGACATCTCCGATCGCTGCGCCGTTTCCGAAGAAGTTGCAGGTCGCCGTGCTGCTTTTGAAGAGGTTGAGCTCGCCGGGTGCCGCGGACGACCAGGCGATCGCCGCTCCGGTTGTGACGAGGTGGGCGTGCTTCTTCCGAAGAGGCACACTACAGGAATGGGGAAAGACGCCGACGGCCAGCGTCTACGCCGACGGCCAAATGTCGGTGCCGTCGGCGTAGGCTATATTTTAGGCAGCCCATGAAGCTGGCCGTCGGCGTAGAATTACCGTCGGCGTAAGATAGCTACACCGACGGCCTTTTATACGCCGACGGCAATGCCCTCGGCATAGCTATTTTCCATTTTACCACATTAATCTTAGAAAAATCATAACTAAATCATTCTAATTCTCAAAAATACAAATAATATATCAAAATTTGTAGAAAAATAAGATCTATTCATCTAAACCTTCAAAAAATTAGAACTAATTAATTTAATTAGTTAGGATTTTTAGTTTAGGGATTTAGGGTTTTGATTCAGTTGGAAGTCGAGAAAATTTGAACTAGAGCCGCATCATAGTTTGCCCATAATTTTTCTAAGAAATCATTTTCATGTTCATAAGTAGAAGTTTTATCAGAGATCCATAAATAGTTCTGTAAAATTCAACCCCTAGCTAAGAAGGTTCATGCCCGCCGTTTCGACCGCATTTTGAATCGAGCATAAGAAGTTCAAAAAAATTCAAAAAAATGTAAAGCCTTCGTATTGTGTCATTTTTTGTTACCTAGTTGTGAGGAAAAATAATAAACTTGGACTATTGCAAATATTGTAAAAACCCCTTCTCAGAAATGACCTATCATGTACGAAGTTTCATGGCTTTCAAGCCAGATGAGCTAGGTCATGACCCGAATCATTGAATAGTTTGTTCAAATGACCCCATATTGTGCACATGTGTGCATATTTGGATGGGAAACAAAGTTCATATTGGGAGTTTTCATTTTCTATGCATAAAAAAATCAATTTTCATTTTCTAAGTGTCAAAATTGGGTTTTTTATGAAGAAAGTACTGAAAATACATTACAAAATTATATCAACCTAATTTTCAACAATAGTAGGAAACATTTTATGTATATATCACCAATTTTTTGTGTGTATGAAGCTTTGCATTAACCTTTCACAAAAAAGACAAACTCTTGCCGATTCAGTAGGAAGCGGCGTAAATTTGAACTACAACTGTATCATAGTTTGCCCATGTTTTTTTCAAAAAATCATTTTTAGGTTCACAAGTAGATGTTTTATCATAGATCCATAAATAGTTCTGCAAAATTAAACCCCTAGCTAAGAAGGTTCATGCCCGCCGTTTTGACCGCATTTTGAATCGAGCATAAGAAGTTCAAAAAAATTCAAAAAAATGTAAAGCCTTCGTATTGTGTCATTTTATGTTACCTAGTTGTGAGGAAAAATAATAAACTTGGACTATTGCAAATATTGTAGAAACCACTTCTCAAAAATGACCTATCATGTACGAAGTTTCATGGCTTTCAAGCCAGATGAGCTTGGTCATGACCTGAATCATAGAATAGTTTGTTCAAATGACCCCATATTGTTCACATGTGTGCATATTGGGATGGGAAACAAAGTTCATATAGGGAGTTTTCATTTTCTATGCATAAAAAAATCAATTTTCATTTTCTAAGTGTCAAAATTAGGTTTTTTTTGTGAAGAAAGTACTGAAAATACATTACAAAACTAGGCCACCAAAATTTTAAACAATATTAGGACATATTTTATGTATATATCACCAATTGTTTGTGTGTGTGAAGCTTTGCATTAACCTTTCACAAAAAAGACAAACTCTTCCCAATTCAGCAGGAAGCGGGGTAAATTTGAACTACAGCTCCATCATGGCTTCCTCATGATTTTTTGAAAAAATCACTTTTAGATACACAACATGTTATTATATTAGAGATATACAAAGAGTTTTGCGAAATTCAACCCCTAGCTAAGAAGGTTCATGCCCACCGTTTATCAGCGGGGTAAAGTGAGGGTTAATGGGATAAAGCGGGGGTATGACATAAGAAAACTATGAACAAATTGTTTATCATGTGGACTCATTAGTATTTGACATAAGAAGACTAGGTGTGAAGGTTTTCCTTTTTTTTGATTTTTTTAATTTTTTATGATTTTTTCAATGTAAATCTCATTAGTTCGAGATATCACTGATGATACATTAAATTCAAAATGAGCACAAGAAATTCAAAATTAAATAAAACATAAAAACATTACATATGGATGTCATATTTGGATTCCTCTCATTTTTCTTATCGATTTAGACATATAATTTGTCGAATTCCGATTTAAAGATTTAAAGATATAAATTATTCAATATATTTATTAATTATTTATTGTTATTTACTTATTATATAGTTTGAAATTCAATATATTTATTACTTATTTATTGTTGTTTACTTAATATATAGTTTGGAAACTTAAAACCAATGACGTGTGACATAGTGGTATAAGGGTTAATAGGATTGATATGGTAGTATTATCAACAAGGTATAATTTGCTTCGTGGACACTCATCCGGATGGAACAGAGAAGCGTGCTGGAGGTGGAGTAGTGTGAGGATGGGTGACCGACCGGGAAGTTTGACCAAGACTTAAATTTGACCAAAGATTAAGGGTAATTAGTGTTAAAAATATTCCAATTGCGAGATTAGTGAGGCAAACAATTCAGAAAAAAATTAAAAAAAATCAATTTTTTTAAACTTTAAAAAATATATATAAATAGGCTATGCCGACGGGGCTACGCCGACGGCTTAGCCCTCGGCATAGCCTACGCCGAGGGCAAATGCTACGCCGACGGTAAAACAGAGCTCCGCCGAGGGGCATCTACGCTGAGGGGCTACGCCGACGGCAGCCCTCGGCGTATACTACGCCGACGGCAAAACATAGCTACGCCGAGGGCAATTGGCCGTCGGCGTATCTCTTTATTCCTGTAGTGGCAGTAGGCGCTCAGCTGCTGTCACCAACGAGGAGATGGTGAGATGGAGATGGGAAACAAAACAACAATCGTATTGAGTTTTGTGGGACCTGTTAATGACCGATCTTAGCAGTCGATAACGAATTCTTAAGCTGGCTCCACGGTGTTGCTTCGTCAGCGCGTAGCTGATTCCGTATGTTGTTTAGTCCGTAGATGTAGCAGTCTATCTTGTCGCTACATTGCCCAAATAAAATTAGAATGTTTACTTGGAATTGGAGAGTGGGACATTATTTTAGAAACCAACCTGACAAAAAGAGTGATGATTTCACACACACACACACACACAAACCGTTTGATGGAATATCATGCATGGATGTGTTGATGAAGATAGAGGGCACCTTTTTGTAAAGTGCAAAGTAGTCAAAGAAATTTGGCATGACTAGGATGGAGCAACGTAGACGCAAGCTTTTGAAGGAGATTAGGAGAGTACTATCAGAGTTTTTTTCTCACATGGAGAACGGAGTAAAAATGTGCAGTTGTTTGATGTTTCCGATGAATGATGATCATGGCCCACGAGCAATTTAAGTTCCTTTGTTTAACCTCTTTTTATTCTGTGAAAACACTCTGTCGAGAAGATTAACGATTTTAAACATACGGTTTTCTTCTATCTCTATTTCTCGCAGTTTCAGATGTCTCATGTTGACTTCCTCTCCAGTTGAGCTTTGTGCTTCTGTTTTTTATTCACTCCGCAGCTTTATGCCTATTAACTATAGTTTATGACTTAAATCGTGTAGATTTTATGTGATCACAAATTCATGATATTCTATCAAATTTATATAACTGGAGAGAAAGTTTTTGAACACATCAAGGACTCGATGTCAACGTAACTTAATGGGCTTGAGTTGATGTACCAATTTAAACACATAAAAGTTGCTCGCTTAAATTAGTACGGTGCCGTAGCAACGCACGGGCTTTGTGCTATTTTTTTAAAAAGACAAGTTTATTTCAATTTTGAATTCAAATCCTAGTGTTGACCTAAGTCAAAATTTAACACTAGAGTTCAAATTCACTCACTTATATCTTCTCAAAACAAAAGGTTGAAATTTTTCCACACTTATCAAATGCATGCAATGTAGTTTCACATTTTACAATCCAGTCCTAAAGCGTGCCTATTCTTTGGTCATTACACTGGCCCTCGTGTGTTGCATGGTGGTTCCCTTCAAAGGATCATGGCCATATCGCCTTTGCTGGTGAAACGCCACCATTCCATTGGCCTTGGTGGCTTGGTTGTGGGGTTTCTTCTCTCGATAGAGGTGTCCTATGGTCATGTGCGGTTAGCCCCTTTGTCTTGGCATTGAGCTATCTCTGTGTGCAGTCAAGGGGGTGCGTCACGCATGTTAATCAGTTTGGCTAAATTGGCATGTTAGCTCGTCGAAATCTTGGAGGATGTGCTTGAAGCTCGGTTTAGATCTAGTGGTACCTCTCGCATGCCCATGTCGAGTAGAGAGGAGGTGACTAGCCTAGGGAGTGCTGGCAGCAGATGGGAAGAAGACATTGCACTCCTTGTTGTGTTCACGAGGTTTACTTGTGCGGCGTTGCTCACCCCCATTGAAGGAAATATGCCCTAGAGGAAAATAATTAGGGATTTCTATTTTCGTTCCCTCGGGTTCTTAGTTGTGCTCAGTTTTCTCCAGCCGCTTAACTTTTCCTCACTTTTCCCCTCCCTCTTGTTTGAAACCCCTCGCAGACGCTCGGACGGGAGGGTTGCCATCTGGTCAGAGGCCTTGACCGTTACCGGTGATGGCTAGGGAGCCGCGGTGGTTGTGAATTGACCGATGCTTTTGAATGGTGCTGACGGGTAGGGTCAGGAGACACGTCGGAGCAGCCATCCATCTATCGCTGACGTGTGGGCCATTTTATTTCCTGATTGTATACGCGGTGCTGCCAATGACAAATGGGGCCGCTCTATAGGGCTGCCGCAGCCAATGACCAGTGGGGTCGTGTATTTTTCAGTAAAAGACATATATTGCCGCTCTGTGGGGCTGCCGCAGCCAATGACCAGTGGGGTCGTCTATTTATTTAGAGAAAATCATATGTTGCCGCTCTGTGGGGCCTCCGCAGCCAATGACCGCTGGGGTCGTCTATTTATTTAGAGAAAATCATATAGAGCCGCTCTGTGGGACCGCCTCAGCCAATGACCGCTGGGGTCGCCCTTAGTGAAAAGGCATATATCCCTGCTTTTAGTTAGAGAGAAGCAACAAGTTCGCTAATTATTTTTTCTTAAGCTAGACCCAGTAGGTGACTATTTTCGCAGCTTAATCTAAAGTGAATCTTATGTTAAACATGGCTGGAACCTAGTGTTGTATATCTCATTAGTCATCGGAGAATCGTTGGCTGCTCGTTCCCCACCCTCGGACGGAGCAGCCATCGCCGACGCCTCATCGCGCCGCCGGCTCTGTCCCCCGGCAGCATCGGACGGACTGCGGCGCTGCACGTCAACCATGGCTCCAGCACTTGTTTCGTCCGCACGCATTGTACCCACCGCAGGAAAGTCCACCGCAAGTAGATCCGCCGCCCACGACGACCGGGATTTGTTCCGCGCACCAATTGGTAGTATAGCTTGGTAAGACCTCCGCTTCTGCCTCCCCCACCCCCTAATCGATTCGGTTCCCGTAATTTATTGGAGTTAGCTGGTGCGAAATAGTCCTCAATGTCTGGTCGTAGCGGGTACACCGGCGAGGGTGGGGATTCGATCATGTCGTGGCCACGTTCTACTTCTCCTACCTCGTCGGAAGTACAGGTATCTAGCTTCTGCTCTCTGTACTACCGTTGAATTTGAAGTGCCGCCATGGCCTGTTGGAGTGATTTCAGTTGTTCTTTTTTCCATTATTGTTACAGTTTGCCAGGCAAGCCGATGATCCATGGTACATTGTATACCAAGATGAATCAACCCAGTGGTGTAGCCAGATGATGGATTTGGAGGAGAAGGTGGCCAATTTAGGTGATGAATTGGCCCGTAAAAACCTGATGATATTCGAGCTGAAGTGTACTGTGGAGGAAGAAAAGAAGAATTCAGAGCTTATTCGCAAGGAGAAGTTGATACTTGAGACAGATCTTGCCGTATTTGATCAGGTGGTAGAAAATCTAGAACATGAACTTCAAGTGATGGGAGAGGCGAAAAGTAGATTCATCTGGGCAGTTTTATTAGGTGTCATCCCTGTCCTAGCAGTTATGTGGTTGTGGTAGATGATTTAGATAGTATAGAATTGTTATTCAGTAGATGGCTCTAACCACTGTATTTTGGTGTGGCTCTAACCACTGTATTTTGGCGTACAATTTCCTAGTTGTGCTAAGTAATACGCGCGATAATTTTAGCATGCATGAACATCTTATAAAAGTGAAGGGATCCCAAAAGTGAAAGCATGTACCAACCTCTCGGATCAAATACATATCAATCTTCCCAATCAAGTTGGGATAGAATTCAAATCATACATATGGATGTACATGGACACATCGAGAAAGTGGAGAAGCTTTTTTTGAGACGGAGGTAGTAGTTCGAACAATTTTATCCCAATTTGAAATTGAAAAATACAAATTTATCATAATTTATCCCAATTTGCGGCGTCGAACACGGCCGCGCAACGATGGGCTAGAAGGGCCGGGACGACGGGCTGCTGAGGGGTGGTCATCTACGCCATCCGCAAACTCGGACATGGAGGAGGGCTGGATCTGCAGCTTCACAACCATTCTTGGCACCGCCGCCGTCTTGGTGTACTTCATCAGCGACGGATCTGAGGAGGGCTGGATCGGCGGCTTCGCAACCACTCTTGGCACCGCCGCCGTCTTGGTGTCCTTCATCAGCAACGGATCTGAGGAGGGCAACGGAAGTGAGACATCGGCAGGCTCCGACATTGAAGGCTGGATCTGCGCCGTCACAGCGATGTTGTAGGCAATGGCTTCAATGATCTTGGCATCGATGACCACTGTCGGCACGGCCGCCGTCTTGGTGTCCTTCATCAGCAACGGATCTGAGGAGGGCAATGGAAGTGAGACATCGGCAGGCTCCGACATTAAAGGCTGGATCTGCGCCATCGCATCGATGACCACTGTCGGCACGGCCGCCGTCTTGGTGTTCTTCATCATCAACAGATCTGAGAAGAGAAGCGAAAGTGAGACATAGAGAGACATTTCAACTATTTCTGAGGGTTAGATCCTCACCGGCACTCTTAGATCCACGCCCCCGCACGCACGGTTAGATCCGCGCCGCTGCACGCACGGTTAGATCCGTGCCGCCGCACACTGCAGTTCCGCACGGCCGCACGACGGTTAGATCCGCGCCGCCGCACGCACGCTGCAGTTCTGCGCGGCCGCACGCACGGTTAGATCCGCGCCGCCGCACGCACGCTGCAGATCCGCGCCGTCGCGACCGCCAGAGTAAGAGAGGAAATAGGAGAGAGGAAGATGCGACTGGATTGTGCGACTGCCAGGGTTGGTAGGTATGTGCTATGCTCTTCTCTCCATATGCGTCCATCAAGGTAGAGAGAGATATACAGGCCGTCCGATCATAAATGATCCAACGGTGCAAGCGTATGTTGAGCTATCAACCAACCAAGATTCCTGTGACATACATCTCGACCAATCAGAGATCAGCCAGTGAGTACAAGTGAGGAAAACTGAGTAGAACTAAGAGGGGGAAAAATGAGGAAATGTTTATCGGAAGGGCAAAACTGAGTAGGACTGAGTAAAACAAGTGGACCCGGAGGGGGAAAACTGAGTAAAACTAAGTAAAATAGGGGCACCCAAATAATAAAGAGAGTAAGGGAAATTGAAGCTTTTGGCATAAAAATTGTTAGATTGTGTTATTTGAACAATATAGTACATTTTGGCTGACGTGATATTGTTTGCAATTCAAAGATACACAAGTGTGACGAATTTGGACTCATTTGGACAAAGTTTGTAAGCATAGTGGGTATTTGGGAGGTGTGTTGAGTAGAAAGCCCTGCATCTTCATAGCTAGTAGCTCATGGACTAGGAAGTGGTTTTGGGAAAGGGAAACTTTATATTTCTATATTTCCTTTTCCATTATTATTTCTCTAGGTTGTAGGTAACATAACAAGACTCCATGGGAAGGTTCCACCATGTTTTGAATTATTTTGAATTAAACTAAACCCAAAACTATATTTTTTGAGTTTAGTCACTTAGAAAATGATAAATGTGGCTTAAGCGATGAACTTATTCGAGGTGCATGACCATAGAAAACTTGCAAATAACACATACATTATTGTGATTATTCAATATACAAACTTGGGAACGTCACACTAGTTCGAATTCAATACAAAGGGATCCCCAATACAAATTGTTCATACAAATTCAAATTAATTGTTCAAAATAAAATCTTTCTCTTGCTCCTGGTGTGACTCGCTGGGTCCACCACCTTACTTCGGGTAACCCTACCAGGGATATTACCGGTGTCTACCTTCCTTTTGCCATCTTTCTTGTTCTTCTTCTTCTCTTCGGGTTGTGCCAAGACCGAGACAACCATATCATACGAAGCTTGTGCTCTTTCTTCTAATGCATTTTCTTCCCTTGCTCCTATAATCTGCTCTTGATCCATCGGTTTACCCAGCTCTTGATCATTTTCTTTAGTCAGCTGTCTATGCATTGCTTCAACGACCTCTCGATCCATCTGTTCCCTCTGCTCTCGATCCATCGGTTCAAGCAGCTCTCAATTCATTTGTTCAATCTGCTCTCAATCCATCGGTTCAAGCAGCTCTCGATCCATCGGTTCAAGCAGCTCTCGATCCATCTGTTCAAGCAGCTCTCAATCCATCGGTTCAAGCAGCTCTCGATCCATCAGTTCAAGCAGCTCTCAATCCATCGGTTCAAGCAGCTCTCGATTCATTGCTTCAATCTCCTCATGTTGAATTGCTGCTTCGTTCTCCTCTGCATTTGTTGCTCCCGCCTGATCTTCCATTCCAAAAGCTGGGTCAACTGGATTTTTACAAAGCCTAGCAATGTGTCCAGGGGTTCCAAAATGTTTGCACTTACGTCGTCGAATCGGTGCACCACCCTCTGCACTAGCTCTGATCCTATTCTTCCTCGGCCTACCTGCCGGTCTAGTCAAAACTAGAGAGTACAGTTTGAAGCCTGGATCGACTTTCATCCATTGGTCTTTTCCCAACAAGCTAGGAACATTCATAGCATATGCAGCCCTAAATTTGGCAACAGAGAAATACTCTGACACATACTGATCAACTTCACCTTCTGCACCCGCTATAACACTCATGAAAAACAATGCGTGTATGCAGGGTATCCCACGGATCTGCCATCGCCTACAATGGCATGTCCTATCAACCAAACTCACTGGATACCTCCACTGCCTATTTTTACTGTCACTGTAGGTTACCTCAGCCTCCATTCCTTTTCTGATGCATTTCATCTTCAATTGTTTTGCCCTGGCATGCAAAGACTTAATCAAAGATGGGAGCATGAGATGGCCAACATATTTTGTGGCTGCAATTCTTTGACGCAGATCGATCTTTACCATGATCATCTGCCTAATCTTATCAAATATTTGCCACAGCATAAGCCCTTTCAATGACTTGACCTTTGCATTGAAACTCTCCGCAAGGTTACTTGTTACATAGTCTACCTTGCAAATTTCATTGAATTGGCTTCTTGACCACACCCTACCATGATGTTCATCCAAGTACTCTGATACGCCTCAAACGTATCTATAATTTTTGATGCTCCATGCTTGTTTTTACACCATTTGCCTATTGTTTCGTTACACTTAGTGGCACTTTTATGCATTTTCCGGAACTAACCTATTAACGAAGTGCCACAGTGCCAGTTCCCTGTTTTCTGCTGTTTTTGTGTTTCAGAGTGATACACAGGAAATATTCTCGGAATTGGACGAAACCACATCCTGAAGTCTTATTTTACCCGGAAGCTTCCAGAGATCCGAAGAGGAGTAGGAGGGGGGCCACCAGGGGCCCACACACAGGGGTGGCGCGGCCAGCCCCTAGCCCGCGCCACCACCGTGTGAGGCCACCTGGCCCCACCTCTGACGACGCCCCTTCACCTATAAAGACCCCCCGACGGAAAAAACCTAAGTACCCGATCAGATTTCTAGAACACATCGCGATCCGCCGCCGGCGTCGACCCGAAGATCGGGAGGGTCCATAAGCTCTTCCCGGCAACCTGCCGGAGAGGGGAATCGCCACCGGAGGTCTTTTTCATCGCCATGCTTGCCTCCAGAGCGATGAGTGAGTAGTCTACCTTGGACTATGGGTCCATAGCAGTAGCTAGATGGTTGTCTCCTCCACCATGTGCTTCATGTTTAGATCTCATGAGCTGCCCTACATGATTGAGATCACCGTTATGTAATTCTACATGTTTGGTTTGTTGGGATCCGATGAATATTGGTGTTTATGATTAAGTTGCTGTACTGAATATTATCTTTTGTTATCTCTATGTTGTTTATGATCTTGCATGCTCTCCGTTGTTAGTAGCTATCTTGGCCGAGTAGTTGCTAGTGACTCCAAGAGGGGGTATTTATGCTCGATAGTGGGTTCATGCCTCTATTTCACCTGGGGGAGTGACAGAAACCTCTAAGGTGGTAGATGTGCTGTTGCTACTAGGGAGAAAACAACATTCATATGCTCAAGGGCATATGCTTTGTTTACATTACACACTTTGCTTAATGCAATTATCTGTTGTTCGCAACTTAATACTTCTAGGGTGTTCGGATTGATATCCCCGGGAGTGGATTATTAGTCATAGATGCAGTTGGATGACGGTCTATGTATTTTGTTGTAATGCCCAGAGTAAATCTCATAGTGATCTTCTTGACATATCACGTTATCTTTATTCTATCAATTGCCCAACTGTAATTTGTTTACCCAGCATGTGTTATTTTATCTATGGAGAGACACCACTAGTGAACTGTGGACCCCGGTCCTATTTCCATCATATTGCTATCACCTGTTTACTTTACTCGTACTGTTTACTTTACTCGCATACTATATTGTTTTCCACTCGATACGCTCATAACCTTTGTTTCAAGCAAACCGGTGAGATTGACAACCTCATCGCAAGTTGGGAACAAAGTATTTGTTTGTGTGTGTGCAGGTTCCGCATAACCTTCAGTCGTCATTGTCTCTCCTCTCCTGATCGATAAACCTTGGTATCTTAACTGAGGGAAAACTCGCCGCTATATTCATCATACCTTCCTCTTGGGGTTCACAACGGGCTGGTTATCCACCACGCACAAGGACAGTCTGCTCCCACGTCAACTATACACCACCACACGTAGCATACTCCATCACCCCAGGTTTTTGTTTATACAACACTTCCAAATGAAGCAGATGCTTCCTAATGCTGCATGTGTATGCAGCTGGCCATAGGTTGTCAGTATAAACTTTACCCTTGAATTTCTTTGTAAAATTCTGTACCAAGTGTCGTATACATTCCCTATGCTCCACTCCAGGGAATACTGCTTCTACTGCACTCTCCAAACCTTTGCAAGCGTTTGTGTGGATATTAAATCCTGGTGGATGACCTATAAGGTCGCGCAAATTCTGCAGAAACCAAGTCCAACTTTCCTCTGACTCAACCTCCAAAACTCCATAAGCAACAGGGAACATCCAATTGTGTCCATCAACTGCAGTAGCAGCAACTAGCTATCCTTTAAACCTGCCATGAAGAGCTATTGCATCCACAGCCAAATAATGCCTGCAACCGTCCAGAAAGCCTTTCCAGCAAGCTTTGAAACAAACAAAAGCCCTTCTAAAACATTCCTTCTGCATTATCCTCCCGCTTTTCAATTTGTAGGGAACTGTATGCTTGTCTATCACTACAACACTGATTGGACTAGCCATCTCCACTTCAGCTTTGAAAGTGTAAAGCAACTGAAAGCTTTCATTCCATGGACCATTGATCCTGTCAAGAGCCATTTTCTTTGCATAGAGCATCCTCATGTAAGGTATTTTTATATTAAACTTATCAGATATCAATTTTATGAGTGCTGTTGGACCAAGTGATGGAGTTTCTCTCAGCCAATCTATGTTTGCATCTGCCAACCACCTAGTCTTCGCTAGCTTTGATTTCTCCTCTGGCGCTTTGGCTCGAGGTGGAAAAGTATGGTCAATCGAGTTCTTCTTTATCTGAAACATAATTATAAGGGATGTCAATAACAATTAACAAATTTTATACCGTGATCTAAAATACACAACTGGTTGGCATAGTACCTGAACCACGGTGCTTCTGAGCATTGTGGATGCATGCAGCCTCCACCTACACCTCTTGTATGGGCACTTAACTGTGAACCTACCTGGCTCACTTTTAATAACCTCATAATCATTCTTGGTGAGAATGCAATATATAGTAATTGCATTACGGCAGTCCATCATCGTTTGAAATACGGTGCCTTCTGCAAGCTGAGGATCCTCCCTGTTCCACTCAATTATTGGCAAGTCATCACCTTCGTAATCGGCTAAAACGAGGCTGTCATTGTTCTCATCCTTCTCTTCATCATCAGTGTCATCAAATCTGGCACCTTATGCAATATCTTCTATGTATTGATCCTCCATTGCCTGCTTACTACATCGATCTACCAATTCAGGAAACATCAACTCATCCTCATCATCTTGAGGAGACGGATCCTCAATCTCTGCATCGTTCTCCACATCGACCGCAGGAACGATCTGGCTACCACTAGCACTGGGGATAGATGGTGCTGTTGTGGACCTACAAGGAGCGGGGCGGCGCACATGATTAATAGAGGCAGCAACACTAGACAGACATGATGCCCGACCATCTGATGATGCCCCAACACCAGATGATGCCTGGACCCTGTCCACATGGATACGAATTTTACCGACAGGGCAAGAATCATTTAAAGCAAAAAGAATTCCCAAATCATCGTCGGAAATTAGTGGAACATATCTTCCCTCTATGCTGTTGAAATATTGGAAATCAACTGAATCGCCAGCGCCCCAGGGGTACTGAGCGCAGATATTATCTTTTAAATCCCTCAATGAGATGGTAGTTGCAACCACCGATGGGATGTAAAATCCGCTCACATTGCGTTCAGAATCACGCAAAAAGCTAGTATCCAGCCTAACCACCAGCCGAAAAGCCAGCGCTGGATCAATCCTATTCGAAAAGCAACGCAGTTAGTTGAGCAACAACGATTTGCGCTCAAAAACTGCCTACTGTTAATTCACATAGGCAGACGATGCTTACCCAGATGGAATCCATGCGTTAGATCCCTCCGATTCCCAATCTTCTCCGCCGTTGAGGGGCATAATCGGCACACCAGACGGCTGTACAAACTCTACCACGATAGGGGTAGATCTAGTGGAGGCGGAGCCCTCTCCACCTCCCGGGGGTGGTGGTGGGGGCGGGGGCGGCTCGGGGGCGGACGACGCCATAAGGTAGGAGGGCAGGACAGCGTGGCGGTGGAGGGGCGGTGTGTGAGCTCTTCCAGTCTCGGGCAGAGGGGAAAGCTTTGGGTGAGTGAAAGACCGCCAGTCCGACGTGTCTCATTGGGTCAATAGTCAACACCATTCAAAAGCAACGGTCCATTCACAACCACCGCGGCTCCCTAGCCGTCACCGGTAACGGTCTAAGGCCTCTGACCAGACGGCAACCCTCCCGTCCGAGCGTCTGCGAGGGGTTTCAAACTAGAGGGAGGGGATAACTGAGGAAAAGTTAAGCGGCTGGGGAAAACTGAGTACAACTAACAAACCAGGGGCACGAAAATAGAAATCCCAAATAATTAATGTTTTATTTGCATATTTTATTTAGTTCATAATAAGTTTAATACTGTGCTGTAACTATGTCAATTGGAACCATTGATATAGGTGTGGTATTAAATGAAACGGAGTCCCTAGAAATTCTCTAATTGCTAGTTCATTGCGCAACTGATGATCGGGGTTTCCCGATCATGGAGCATTTATGCCAATTGACAACGAGATTATGCCATTGAGATAATGCCATGGTGGACATACCCAAATATTAGTATTGCAACACGGTCATGTCATGATGTTCACGTTGCGATAGTAAGAAAGCGTTGTAACCTAATCCTTAGACCGTGAGGTCATATTTGATCACTACTTCCGACAGAAGCTTTGATTGCATCAACCGTCTCTTCCTTAATTGGGTGACTGAAAAGGTGCCATCGGGTTTTCTAATGGAGTAGGTTGAGGCGTATGCAACAAGAGCAGGATTTGTTCATCCGCATGACGGAGATGACACTTGGGGCCCACTTGGTGAGATTACATCTAAAGCTGCGCAACATGTGACTAGGTCATGGGGATGGAATATCACGGTACAAGTTAAGTAGCAATAGTCGGTAACGAGATTGAACGAGGTATGGAGATAACGACGATCAGATCTAGGACTTTTCTAGTATAAGTTTAACAAAAGGAAAGAAACATCAACGTTTATGGTTCAACGACTAAAAAACTTCATAAAATACACAGGGAACGTTATGGATCTCTAGATCCCCCTGATGATCATTTAAGAGAGAGAGAGAGATCTCAGTAATGTCTGGAGTGTTTTCAAACCATTGGGTAACACGCTTAAGGGATCACAATGCTTGAGATGGTTTTTGGTTATATTTGGAAACACCGAGTGTTGATGTGAGAGAGAATGAATCGTTCCAATAAAGTCCAAAAGTATTTCGGCAGAGTCCAGAAGAGTTTCAAAGTAGCGGGGAATTATATATAATGTAACTTATATTAATTAGATGAATTAATTATATATTATTTAAATAAAGAAAAATGCAGCCCACTTAAATGGTCCCCTCCCGGAGGGGAGCCCATTAAACCGTAGGGCACCCCCCTTATTGGATAAGGTCTTGGGGCACCATGGGCTTGGCCCTAGGGGCCCCAGCCGGCTAGGTGCTAGGGTTAAGGTTGGTAGGAGCCGGCTTACCCCCACCTCCGTTGGCCGGCCACCGCTATTGGCCGCCCTTGGTGGCTTTGGGGAGGGGCAAGGTGCACCCCCTCCCCACTATATAAAGGGGCCCCCAGGGAGGAGGACACACAACAACAGGCCACGTGCCTTCTCTCCTCTCTCCCTGGTGTGCCGCCCTCCTCTCCACCTCTATGTCTCCCTCTTGTGTGGCCTCCCGAAGGGCTGCGTAGGAGCGAGATGACACCACTGCTGTGCCCCGTTGTGCTGTAGAGTTTCTGGATCCTGTCCAAAGCCATCTACTTCAGCAATCTCGGCTGGATCGGGTATTTTGGGGGTCATCGTGATCACCGTACGTGTGTGAGTACGTGGAGGTGCTGCACGGTGTGGCACCAGAGTATTTGTACCAAGTTCTTCAACGACCTTGAGGTCGGCTACATCGGCTTCATCAATATCGCTAGTGCAGGAGCGTTAATCCCGTGTTCAGTCTTCAAGGGTATGTTACCGAACACCAGTTTACCGTTACTGCACTACTAGTAGATAGATTGTCGTGGGAATTTGGAGACAGTAGCCATGGGTAGGCTTATCGGAGGGGCTCGACGGTGGAGACGAGGGGCCCGGCTCGGGATTATGCCTACTGAGACACCACGGTTTACCCAGGTTCAGGGCCCTCCCGGGTGGAGGTGAAACCCCTACTTCCTGCCTGCTTCGTATTGCTTAGACAGTATCGATTACAATGCTCCTCGAGCTATTCGGGCTAGAGGAGGAAGAAGAAGATCGGATCCCCCCCAGACTAAGGGTCCAGGCCCCCTTATATAGGCAGGGGCCTGGTTACAGGTTGGGTAACGATTCGGCCGGCTGTCGGCTCCTCGGCGGCGGCATCCTTGGCGTGATCCCTTCGCCCTGCTCTGACAACCTCGCTTTATAAAGTACCTTTCCCCTGGGACTGGCATCTGGGAGGCATATGCCCTCCCTTTTGCCTCGGATCCTATCGTGGGGAAGGGTCCTTGGTCGCTGATTGGTTGGACTTGGTCGTGGCGCTCGTCACTCCCGTCCTTGGCCTCTGTTGCTCCTGTCGGGGCCGGCCCACTTTCGACGAAACAGCCGTTGGTGGGTTCTTGTCTTCATCGCCCGGCTCCGGCCTTCCACGGTGGAATCGCCAGCCGGCTGCCTGCACAGCCGACCCTCCAGGCGGAGCCGGTCTTCTTGTCGTCGAGCCGTGGAGACTCCTGGGATGCCAGCCGGCAAATAGCTCGGCACGTGGCATCCCCCATAAGTCATCCCCATGACACTAGCCCCCGAAATTGGCGAAGTCTCATGGGCTAGCATGGGGCTTTGGTGGGTTCCTCTTCTCGCCGAAGACTTGCTCGTTTTCGTTGAAGTCCCAGGGTTCTCCACCGGGTCTGGAGGCTTGCTGGTTTCGAAACTAAACCATGCGTGGCCTCTCCGGCCGTCTCGGGACGTGCCGGCTCCTGGTCCAATCCAGCTGACGGGCTCCCGACGGCTAGCGAGCCGGCGAGCTGCCTTCTTGGGACTTGCACCGCTTCAGGTTTTGCTCCTACACCGTGGCCGGCGCAGTGTGCCAGTGACCAGTCTCGTCACTTTGACTTCGGAATCACCTTGCGTCATAACTTCCCAAGTAATCATGTAAGGTGATCTGGCACGTGGCAGCGACGTGTCCCATCAACTCCCCCCACGATCCGCTGCGGCAACCGCAACGGTGGCACACGATGCAGGGGTGGTTGCCGAAACGTCAGGGGGGTTATCCCCTTCACCGCTCTTCTTTAAATACCGAGCGTACTCACCGCCAATGGCATCCCCCACTTCTCCTCTAAGCTCAAGCTTTCCCTTTTTGAGCCCAGCCCGACCATGTCGTCCCCTAGCGGTTCCACTGCCAGCGGTGATGAGGTCTCGGAGGGAAGAAAGGAGGAGGTTAAGGTGCCGGAGACGGCGCCTTCCACATCCCGGAAACGCGGTCGCCCGAAAGGGAGCCGCAACAAGAGCACCTTGGAGGCCCTCGCGGCGAAGGCCGCCGCCACTGCCTCCACCTCCGTCGCGCCCCAGGCAACCGGAGCTCACGGCGACGCGGGCGTCCCGGAGAAACGGAGGCCCGGCCATCCGAAGGGGAGCGGGAAGAAGACTGCCTCCGCGGCGGCTGCTGCTCCTTCGTCGTCTCGCCGTCGTGGGCGGCCGCCGGGCAGCAAAAACAAGAAGGCCCCTGCTGTCTTCAAGGTCGCCGCTACTCCCGCGAGGCCCCGCGCGGTGACCCCTCCTCCGCTAGGCCCGTCGCGGCCCTGGCTGGAGAAACCGGCGCTCCAGCCGCTAGCCTATATCTCGGCCCAGGGATGGTCCACCTGCATCATCCCCGTGCTTGCCGGTGCCCGGGATCTCCTCCGCCTTCCGACCCAGTTCACAAGCTCGATGGAGGACCAAGAGATGGCTTACGCCAAGCTGTGGGAATGCAGCGGCGGCCAGCCCACGTACCGCATCGAGGTCTACTACGACGGCCAGGGGGTGTGCTACTTTCGTGACGGGTGGTCGAAGTTCTTCATCGACTATGGCGTGCACGAGGGTTGGTTCATCCTTCTCACCCGCCAAGATGAGAAGGAGGACTTCACCATCTGTCTCTTCGACGGCACCCTCTCCACCCGTGCCTTCGCCGCCCAGCCGTGAAGGGCGAACCTCGTCGACTTCCAACGTGGGCTTCTCCGGGGCGAAGTCCATGCGGCGCTCGCGCCGGGCTGAGGAAGGCGAGCATCCCCGGGCTGGGAGTGCTTGGCACTCTTAGGGTAGCGATTTAGGAAGCTTTTGTAATCCTCAAACTTTCGCTTAATGAAAACTTGTCTTTCCTTGTCTGCTGTGTACTTTGCCATCGCGCAAATGTCTTCTGCTTGACATCGTTGTGATGCAATGATTCTTCTCTTAACGAAACCGCTGCCATGCAAATCCGTAGATAGGGACTACGCTGGTCACTGCCCTGCGCAGATGCTTCGGGCGGGCTCCTCCGACTTCAGCGCGGAGGAAACGGTGCTTCTGCTGGCCGGCTCCGGGAGGGGCGGACTAGTTCCGGCTCAGCGGAGTTGGAACGGAAACTGAGTTCTATACCGGCTCGGGCGAGGGCCGAAGCTGGCACGTTTCCCTTCCCGGGCCTTCGCACGTTCCTTGCTGCGGTTGGAGTAGATTTCCCGGTTTCCGGCTCTAGCCGTTATTTTGCGCGTGTTAGGTTTTGATTTTGTTGCTTGTTTGCCAATCATGTCGCAGCGCCAGCTAATCGGATAGCCGACGAGGTACTGGAACCGGCCTACTTTTGAGGGCAGATTCCCTTTCCCCCTAGCCCCCGAGTTTTGGGGTAGCTTGATTGACAGCTAGCTCGAAACTAACTTTTCGCGAACGATGCCAACGCCAAGCGAGACAGCTCTAGCTTCGAACCTCTTGGGCGTGGCTTCTCAACCCAGACGTCGAGAGACTGTGACTATCAACCACTCGCTGGCTTTGCCTTTGTCTGGTTCCCTCAACTTTTTCCTTAATCTTCCCACCCTTTGGCCCTTCTACCCCCAACCGGCAGCCTGGTGCCGGTTGGTCTCCCTTGGGCCGGCTGCCGAATGCCGGCCTAGGGTGGGAGCGTGCCGTGGAGTGAGAAGTAGTACTTCAGTCTATCGGGCCCCCGACTAGTGCTAGCCAACGCTTAGTTAACAGACACTGCCCTTAACGCCTGGTTGAGCGATTTTTCTATCGTTTACGGTTCTGCTCTGTGGCTTTCTTTCGTATGTGGCCTGCCGGCTCCTATCCGTCCGGCTGCGCGGAGCCGGAAGGTGGAGGTTGGGCTCGAGACCTTCTTCATACGTAGTACTCGTCCGGCTGGCGAGAAGTCAATCGTTTTTCGGGGCTGCCGGCTGTGGCTCGGTGCCCGGAGCCGGCTGCCAGTCAAGTGAATAACGCAGGAAGCAAAACATACATGAAGTGTTTTTCTCAGAGCCGGCCGTAACTGGCCGCTCCGTTTTCCTTTATTCATTGACACATTTTTCGGGGTACAAGCTTTTGCCTTAGCAGAAGAAAGGTCTTAGGAGACTGACATTCCAGGGACGCTCCGTCTCCTTGTCAGAGTTATCTGCCTTGTTCTTTCTGGGCTCTTGTGCGTCGATGAGGTAATATGCCCCATTGCCTAGCACCCGGCTGACAATGAACGGTCCCTCCCAGGGAGGAGATAGCTTGTGCATGCCCTTAGTGCTTTTGACCAGCCGGAGTATGAGATCTCCTTCGCGAAACGCGAGTGGGCGAATTTTTCGGCTGTGGTATCGTCGCAGCTGCTGCTGGTAGAGCGCTAATCTGGCCAGAGCTTGTTCTCGTGCCTCCTCGAGGAGGTCGACACCATCTTCACGAGCTTCTTTTGCTTGCTTCTCTATGTACTGGACGATTCTGGGCGCATCGAACTCGATATCCGTGGGCAACACCGCTTCTGCTCCATACACCAGGAAGAAAGGTGTGAAGCCAACATAGCGATTTGGAGTGGTGCGCAGGCTCCAGAGCACTGAAGGTAGCTCCTCGACCCAACAGCCGGCTGAGCGTTCGAGAGGCTCGACCAACCTTGGTTTGATGCCGGCTAGGATCAGCCCATTTGCCTTCTCCACTTGCCCGTTTGTCTGCGGGTGCGCCACTGACGCTAAGTCCAGCCGGATGCCTTTCTAGCCACAGTAATCAGCAAAGACTCCCTTCGCAAAGTTTGTCCCGTTGTCGGTGATGATGCTGTGGGGAACTCCATATCTTGTGATGATCTCGTTGAAGAACTTGATTGTGGACGAGCCGTCGAGTTTCTTAATTGGCTTGGCTTCGATCCACTTGGTGAACTTGTCCACAGCAACCAACAGATGCGTCAAGCCCCCGGGTGCGGTCTTGAATGGCCCTACCATGTCCAGGCCCCAGACAGCGAACGACTAGGTGAGCGGGATGGTCTTGAGGGCTGCCGCTGGAGTGTTTCTGTGCTTGGAGAAGCGCTGGCAACCGTTGCACTGCTTCCCCAGCTACTCTGCATTTTGCTTGGCCGTTGGCCAGTAGAAACCATGGCAGAAGGCCTTGGCCACCAAGGCTCTGGAAGATGCGTGATGCCCGCACTCCCCTTGGTGTATCTCTCTTAGCAGCTATATCCCTTCTTCCGGCTCAATGCACTTCTGGAAGATGCCTCACACGCTGCGCTTGTACAGCTCGCTGTTGATGATGGTGTACGCCCCAGCTCGACGTTGAATTCGCCTAGCTTCCGCTTCGTCTTGCGGCAAGTCCCCAGTGATGAGGTAGTTGGAGAATGGCTCCGCCCAGGAAGGTATCTCCCGTATGTGGAAGACACTGGCGACCAGAGGATCAGCAGCCCCCGGGTCCGTTGTTGTGCCGGCTTCATCTGATTGTCCGGCTGGGGGAGCGGGCGTGGAGCCGGCAGTCCCCTTGTCCTTCGTCGAGCCGGCCGCGCTGGGCTGGCTGGCTGCCTCCTTCAGCCCCGAGACGGCAGCCCCTGGGTCCGGTGGCAGTACCTGAGCCGGGGCTGGGTCTCCAGGCATGTAGATGGATATGGACTGCGGCGAAGGTTTGATAGACGGCTTGTGGATGATCTCCAGGGACACCCCAGCTGGGATATCCTGCTTGGTGGAGCCGATCTTGGACAGCCGGTCTGCTTCCTCGTTGTTTGCTCTGGGGACATGGTGGCACTCGCAGCCCTCGAAGAATCCACTGAGCTGCTGCACGTAGAAGCGATAGGAGGCCATGTTGGCGTCCTTGGCATCCCAATCCCCTGAGACCTGGTGCGTCACTAGGTCGGAGTCTCCGAAACAGAGGATCCTCCTGATGCCGATCTGCTTGGCCATCTTGAGCCCATGTACTAGGGCTTCGTACTCAGCGACGTTGTTCGACGCACGGAAGTGCATCTGCAGCACATACTGCAGCTTGTCTCCCTTGGGAGAGGTGAGGACGACGCCGGCTCCCAAGCCCCCGAGCAGCTTGGAGCCATCGAAGTGCATGCGCCAGTGGGTGGAGTCTGGAGCCAGCGGCAGGTACTGGTGCTCTCCCTAGTTAGCGAAGAAATCCGCTATGATCTGTGACTTGATCGTCGTCCTGGGCTTGTACTGAATGGTATGAGCTACGAGCTCAATCGCCCATTTGGCCACTCTTCCCGACGCGTCCTTGCACCCGATGATCTCCGAGAGCGGAGTGGTGCTCACCACCGTGATTGGGTGCTCCTCAAAGTAGTGCTTCAGCTTCTTGGCCGCCATGTACACGTCATACGCGACCTTCTGGTAGTGCGGGTAATTCTGCTTGGAGAGAGTGAGCACCTCACTCAGGTAGTACACCGGGCGCTGAACCGACAGCTCTTTGCCTTCCTTGGTGCGCTCCACCACGATCACGACACTGATGACTCGCGGAGTAGCTACGATGTAGAGTAGCATTGGCTCTCGTGGAGCCAGCGCTGCCAAGATTGGCGCGGTAGACAAGGCTCGCTTGAGGTCGTTGAAGGCGT
Source organism: Dactylis glomerata (assembly GCA_007115705.1). Lineage (NCBI taxonomy): Eukaryota > Viridiplantae > Streptophyta > Magnoliopsida > Poales > Poaceae > Dactylis > Dactylis glomerata. Next base: position 1,398,472 of record QXEO01000124.1, on the reverse strand, counting down.
CATCAGCACGCTGGGACCAAACAAAGTGGTCTGTCTTCTTCATCAGCTGGTACAGCGGCATGGCCTTCTCCCCGAGCCGGCTGACGAACCGGCTAAGCGAGGCCAAGCAACCAGCAAACTTCTGCACATCTCTGAGCTGGGTGGGCTTCTCTAGGGCCTCGATGGCTTTTATCTTCGAGGGGTTAGCCTCGATCCCTCGCTAGGAAACGATATAACCTAGGAGCTGTCCAGCCGACACACCAAAGGTGCACTTCTCAGGATTGAGCTTCATGCGATAGCGCCGCAGGTTAGCGAAGGTCTCCTTGAGGTCGTCCAGGAGCGTGCCACTCTGCTTAGTCTTCACCACCACGTCGTCCACATAGGCGTGCACGTTCCTCCCAATCTGCCCCTGCAGACATCGCTGCATGGTTTGCTGGTAAGTGGCTCCAGCGTTCTTCAGGCCGAACGGCATGGTAACGTAGCAATAGGCTCCATATGGGGTGCTGAAGGAGGTCTTGATCTGATCCGGCTGGAAGAGCGGGATCTGGTGGTAGCCTGAATAGGCATCCAGGAAGGACAGCAGGTCACAGCCGGCTGTGGAATCGATCACCTGGTCGATGCGTGGTAACGCAAATGGATCCTTGGGGCAAGCCTTGTTGAGGCTGGTGTAATCTATACACATTCGCCAAGTGTTATTCTTCTTCAGAACCAAGACTGGGTTCGCAAGCCAATCAGGGTAGAACACCTCCATGATAAAGCCGGCTGCAAGGAGCCGGGCAATCTCCTCGCCAATAGCTTTCCTCTTCTCTTCTGCAAAGCGTCGCAACGGTTGCTTGACCGGCTTGGCATCCGGTCTGACATTGAGTGAGTGCTCAGCCAGCTCCCTCGGCACACCTGGCATGTCCTTTGGAGACCATGCAAAGATGTCCCGATTCTCACGGAGGAAGCTGGTGAGCTCGCTTTCCTATTTAGCAGAAAGGCCAGTGCCGATGATGACGTACTTGGATGGATCGCTCTCATCCAACAGGATCTTCTTGATGTCATTAGCCGACTTGAACTGCTCCACCGGCGACTGGCGAACCGGCACATCTTGCTGGGCCAGCTCCACGCGATGTAGAAGTTGCCGCTTCTCTTCGGTGATAACCAGTGCCTCTGCCAGTTGCGAGCTCTCCTTTGCACAGGCCAGGGACTTCTTGAAGCTTCCCGAGACAGTGATCACGCCTCTGGGTCCTGGGAGCTTCATCTTCAGATAGGCGTAATGTGGCACCGCCATGAACTTGGCCAGGGCTGGACGGCCAAGCAGCGCGTGGTAGGGACTGCTGATGTCCACCACCTCGAACCAGATAGGCTCGCGGCGGCTATTCCCCTTCTTTCCGAAGAGAACCTCCAGCTGCACCTTACCCAAAGGGGTGCAAGAATGCCCAGGCACGATGCCATGGAAGGTGAGCCGGCTCGGTTTCAGCTGAGCAAGCAGGATGCCCAACTTCTCCAGAGAGCTTCGGTAAAGAAGGTTGATACTACTACCGCCGTCGATGAGCACGCGGGAGAACCGGCACATGTGCGTATCAGAGCACACAACTGGGTCCAGAACCAGAGCGTATTCTCCAGGGCTGGGCATTAGCCGCGGATGGTCCTCGCGCCCCCAGGTGATGGCCGCCTTAGACCAGTGCATGAACTGGGGCTCTGCAGGCATTACAGCGTTCACCTCTGCCTCATGCCAAAGGTCGTTCCTTTTACCCTTGCCGGGGGCAGTGAAGATGTGATACTACTCAACATCCGCCGGGAAGTCATCATCTTGGTCCGTCTTGCCTCCAGCCGGGCCTTGCTGTTGGTCCTCCTGACCTCCAATCGGTTGTGCTTGCGACGCGCCAGGGATCTGCCGAGCGCGCTGCTCCAGCTCTCTCATGAAACGGCACTGACGCGTGGAGTGGGTTGCTTCCCTGCCCGGGGAGGTATGAAACTTACACGGCTGATCAAGTGCGGCATAGAGGGTTTACTTGCCCTCTTTGCGCCCATGACCGCTTCCGGCAGCCCCCGGGCCTCATTGGTCAGAAGCCGCTCGCTTTGAGCTAGCAGATCCTCTGGGGAGCGTCTCGGCGTGGTCAAGCCTAAGGTGGATGTGCAGTGCTGATGGGCGAGCCTGGGACTCCGACCCTGGCATTGGCACCGAGATCTGGCGTGGCCTGCTTGCTCCGCCACCTTGCTGAACGCGGCGGCCTTGGGCGTTGCCGCTCGGGACATGGCCGCCTCGTCCGCGCCCTCCGCGGCCCCGGCTTGCCGATGGCGACCGCTGGATCTGGCTGGGGACGGCGGTAGTGAAGCTGTGCTGTAGGTCGCGAGCGAGCTCGGTCGGTGCATCTCCATGCACGTCGTAGAACTCGCTGAGCGTGGTACTCGCACGGCACCGATTGGCCTCGTCCTCAGCCACCTTGCTGAGGAGGACGAGACGCGTCCGCTCTAGGGCCTCGGCGACCCGGGCGGGGTTGATGACGCGGTCGAGGGGAGCGCGCAGGTCCACCACGGAGACGTCCGGGGCGTCCTGCTCTGGGAGTGGAGCATCTTGCTCCTGTGGATGAAGGCGTCCGGGCGACGGGCGCTCGGGGCGCAGAGAGTCGCCGCCCTCCTCTTCTCCCAGGGCCATCACCTCGACCATGGCACCAAGACTACTGCTTTCACCGCAGCTCGAGCCTCCATCGCAGAGGGAGTCAAAGACGTCGGTCACTTCCTCCGGGAAGGGCTTGGCGACGTAGAAGCGGTGGCTGCCGACGTTGAGGAAGGAGCCACTATTGCCGAAGCCATTCTTGAAGTGGGACAAGTTGTCGCTGATGCAGTCGAAGGTGCCGAACCTCCAGACGAGGCCGGAGGCGACCTTCTCGCCGGAGGGTCCCTGCCGGAACTTGACTCCGCTCGCCGCCGTGCTTTGCCCCACGGTGGGCGCCAACTGTCATGGGAATTTGGAGACAGTAGCCATGGGTAGGCTTATCGGAGGGGCTCGACGGTGGAGACGAGGGGCCCGGCTCGGGATTATGCCTACTGAGACACCACGGTTTACCCAGGTTCAGGGCCCTCCCGGGTGGAGGTGAAACCCCTACTTCCTGCCTGCTTCGTATTGCTTAGACAGTATCGATTACAATGCTCCTCGAGCTGTTCGGGCTAGAGGAGGAAGAAGAAGACCGGATCCCCCCAGACTAAGGGTCCAGGCCCCCTTATATAGGCAGGGGCCTGGTTACAGGTTGGGTAACGATTTGGCCGGCTGCCGGCTCCTCGGCGGCGGCGTCCTTGGCGTGATCCCTTCGCCCTGCTCTGACAGCCTCGCTTTATAAAGTACCTTTCCCCTGGGACCGGCATCTGGGAGGCATATGCCCTCCCTTTTGCCTCGGATCCTATCGTGGAGAAGGGTCCTTGGTCGCTGATTGGTTGGACTTGGTCGTGGCGCTCGTCACTCCCATCCTTGGCCTCTGTTGCTCCTGTCGGGGCCAGCCCACTTTCGATGAAACAGCCGTTGGTGGGTTCTTGTCTTCATCGCCCGGCTCCGGCCTTCCACGGTGGAATCGCTAGCCGGCTGCCTACACAGCCGGCCATCCAGGCTGAGCCGGTCTTCTTGTCTTCGAGCCGTGGAGACTCCTGGGACGCCAGCCGGCAAATAGCTCGGCACGTGGCATCCCCCATAAGTCATCCCCACGACATAGATCTTTCGGCATTTCAGGGTTGCGTAGGAAATAAGTTTTTTGTTATTTGCATTGAATCCCAACACCCATAACCTTGCACATGACGTATGTGAGTTGGAAGATCGATGTTTTGTAGCTTTGTTCGGCGATGAGGGGCAGTGACACATGATGAGTTGTTTCTAGGCTGGCCTCTTTCAGATCCACTGCTCAGTTTCTGGGCAAAAACCATAGGTCTGACCTTTTGTTGTTGTACCTGTCAATGGCGGCTCCCTAGCTAGTCATTTCCTTGTTGAAGGTATTGTTTCGAGACTGGAAATTCTCTAGGGGTGAAAACCTAGGATCAGAGCATCTTAGTTAAGAATGGACGATGGTGTTTGTGCACAGTTACCTTCCAGGAGGCATCGTTTTGTAGAAGCTTTTTCGGAGTCGAGGTGTTATCACCACTGCTGTTGTTGTTGTAGTCTCTAATTGCTTAGACGAGGTTTTTGTTTTTTCTTTTCTTTTTCTTCATTTTTTATCGGCTATGTGCATCTTTGATGTCTAGACTTTCTCTAGTCATTAAGTTGTTGCGGAGGCCAGATATAATTGATATCTTCTTTATATTAATATATTCACTTTATCAAAAAATAAGTCTTTGAAGAAAAATGGTTCCTGCATGAAAATGAATATTGAGCATTTGAAATACTCCATAATATAGATTTTTTTTCCTATACATGCGGTCTTCGTATGAATCATGTGTTGTGAAGAAATAAAAAGTTACCATAGCAACACACATACACTCTAAAAAAAGAAAGCAATCAAAGACATAGTATGTCTAAAATGGGCTGGGCAGAAACGTCCGAGGGTACGCGACGCGTCCTAATTTAGCATGGAAATAGGATTCTTCTGTTTTAATGCCTGAATCTTTCGTAGCATTAACTTTTCTGATTTTGTCCTACCCATTCTGGCTATATCTTGTTTCCTCCAGCACACTGCATCTGGAAGATCTGTTCGAGTTCACAAGTTTGGGGCGTGTTTGGCAGCCTGGGTGACCTCAGGCCAGGCTGGGTGGAGCCAAACTGGGCCTGATTGATTGCATGTTTTCCCTTCACGTTATGGCACACATGATCCTCAAAGCACCACTGGGTCAGGCCGGGAGAAACACCCAAATCTACAGTTTCTCCTGAGTCAGGCCCGCTGGAGCTCAAAAACGCGTCGTTATGAATGAGCACATGCGGGAGAAGGTGAATATCCCTCCTGCACGTGTTTGAGGAGACTATCACCGCTGCAATATTTCCTTTGTCTCTCACCTCTTTCACGTCCCATCCACCACCATATCAGCCTCAACTTCTTTGGCTCCTCTGGCTCCGGCTTCGCCTGCTATAACAAAATTTCCTCCCTGATGGGCTAAATCGATGGCGCACATGGTCCGTGAGTACGGAGGCGACAGGACCCGAGACAGGGCAGCACCGATTAACCCCCGCCATGGTGCCGAGATTGAGTAGTCCTTCTTCCAATCGCTACTCGGCAAAGGGCCAACACGAGGGTTTCAGTGGTGGTGCTGGTAGCCATGGGGGTTCCGTTGGTGGGCCTACCGATGGGATCTTTGACCCTCCAAGCCATATGCATGGAGCAGATTGTCCGACATGGAGGCGAGGACACCCGGCTCAAGCCAGGAAATGGATGTCTTGTCTGGATTTTGCCACTATCCGTGCCACGAGCAACCTGAAGCTTCCACAATGGAGGCACAACTGATCTTGGCTAGATTTGTGGCATAAGAACATGCAAAGCGAGCACTTTCAACTCCAGCAGGACTAGCACGTGAACACCATCGGCAACCCTGGATGATTATAAGTGGTAATGAGGAGGATGGCGACTCATGGCGACTCCACCTCTCCCAAACCCTAATCATTCTTTGCCGGTGATCTCTTTGATCCCTGGTAATTCCTCCATTTCACTCCACCCATTTGATCCAGCTTTCCCTCCCCTCCACATCCATATAGTTTTTTACCTAGATCCCTCCCACCAATGTTGAATCCGGATGGACATTGGAAGGTTTCCTACACCACGGCCAAAGACCTTGATCGGGGTCGTGTCAAGGCGTATGATGGATCTCTGAACCTCTAGATTTCAAACCTTTGGCTTGTTCTTCTCAATGCCAAAGGCAATCCGATCACTGGTAGATACCTCGAAAATGGGGAGGTTATCTCGATTGGATCTGAAGTGGCGTTTCCCTGCCATCGTGCAAAGGTGTCGACGTGCATTGTCGCTCCTCCTGAGGTATGTGATCCAGATCCAATTTCTCTTGATGCATCTATGTCAGTGCATGCTTCCATCGCTTTGGGCTTGGATTTTTCCTGGGGCTCTTCTTTCCAGAGGAAAGTAAAAAATCATTGTGGATCCACAGTTCATCTTCTTGGAAAATCTGGTCATTTTCTTCTGGTGGTCTCCTTTGGACGTGCCAAATTCAAACTGGACTGTGATTCAGTCAGCATTGCTCTTGAATCATGCATTGGTGGGCTTTGTGATGATCTGGATGTTCGCCAGCTGGGCGATCATGTCTTTCGTTTCTCAGTCAATTCAAAAATAGTTGGCTTCATGGTGTATGCTCTCAGATCTTTTGATTGTGAAGCTTTTAAGTGCTATTTCCACGTCTGGGGTAATGGAGGTCCAGCCTGGAAGAAAGAATTTTCTCTTTGGCAGAAAGAGTGCCAAGAGGAATGGATCATGGTTAGTCCTAATAAGAGAAGAACTAATCGTTTCATTAGGGCTTTGAAGCTTAAGCCACATCGTTCAGCCCTGAAGAAGAATCACCTATCATATGTTCCCAAGAAGAAATTATGTTTTGCTTCTTTCATGAGCTATCCGGCTTGCTCTGGTTATGAATACCCTGCTTCTCCTGAAGAAGACTCTGATATCATTCAGGCGGGTTATTCTTGCCCTTAGGTTAAAAGGCATTCTGGTAACCTAATCTTGCCTGCTTCTTTGCAAATCACTAATGCTAGCATGTAGTTTGGCACGGTTTCCTCTCCGATTCGGGCAACAAATCAAATTTCAACTGATGGGCCTAATCCGGAGTTAACGGGCCGAGATCCTATTTCAGCGCGTAACGAGTTAATTTCTCAGCTTAATGATGCAGATTTTTCTCGTTTGATTGATGATATGGCTGATCAGTTTTGGCGTTGTGACCGCTGCCTTAGTCTGTCTCATGATACTAATATGTGCACTGGTAAGATCCGCTGTAAAGGCTGTTATAGATACGGTCACACAAAATCTGACTGTTGGAGGGTAAAAAAGACTTTTCATTGGGTTGTCAAAACATCCTCTCAACCTGACAATATCGATTCTCGCGCGAGACATAAAGAACCTCTGTCCAGAGATTGCGATACTTCCCAAAGAAGCAAAAACTCCTCTTCCTCCACGTCCCAGCCGCCAGGTCTTCCCATGGCGAACTTTCCTGTTGATCCGCACTGGTTTGTTCTGCATGGCTTCGACATCCTGGAACCTTGGGGAGCGCAAGATCGTCCGGCGAGGATGTACCTCACTGCTACTGTTGCACCGCCGAAGCGGCATGAATCATGGGCTAGAGCTCAAGTAGATCCAAGAACTAAAGGAGAAGATATCGATCAAGTTCTTAATCAGGTACATGATCATATCCAGCAGAATCTGCACTGGGATGTTATCAGTTTTGCGGAGAGTGCGGTCGGCATTGGTCTATTTAGAATGCATGATAGTATCACTAGAGATCTGCTCGTCACTCAGCCGGCCCTCAATATCGGCCATGGTCGCACTCTGACCTTTGTTCGTCATGATGAAGGAGCAAATTTTCGCTCCACTGTGTACACTCGTCTGAGCTGGATTATGCTTCTGGATCTCCCATTGGATTATTGCAACGAGGAATTTCTTCGTGAAGCTTTTGCCAAATTTGGGAAGATGCATGGTTGGATCAGAGATGACCCTGAGACTGCTCGTACCTTGGTTAGGTGCACTTACACTGGCACATGAGACATTCCCAGGTCCCTTGTGATTCGAGAGCCACAGCGATATGGAGGTACTGTCATTTCCTGGACTGTGCCTGTGTACATTCTGTCCAATGATCCTGCTGATGTGCTGCCTGGTGATGAGTCTCCTGAACCAGACAATGGCAATCCGCACCCTCAGTTCTTTGTGGGGCCAATTCCACCAGCTAGCAACTGGGTCCCTCCTGTTGATAATCAGTGGGGAGAATGGGATGCTGAGGCAGGGAAAGAAAATGTCCCAGATCATGTCATGGAAGATCCTGTTAAGCATCAAGTCCAGATTTAGTCTTCTATCACATTTCAACTGTCAGATGCTTCCACTTCCTCTGTTCATTTTATTCCTGGTGATGGACCTGTTCAGGAGATTGTGGTGCAGCCAGCTGCTCCAGCTCGTGTGACTGAATTCATTCAGATTGAGGATATTGATACTAACAATGATGATTTTGCTCCTGAGCCAGAGCAGTTTGATGGTGCTGATCAGCCTTTGGTTCCAAATCCACTGGCCATTGTCCCTTATGCTCCCCCTCTGTTTATCACTCTTATTGACAAACTTGGGGGTCTTGATAATCAGTTCTCTGTTCCTAAGCCAGCTGATGTTGCTGTCAACTTGGAGTCTGACAAGGACCTTTCAACCAAGAGGAGACTAGACTTTGGGTCTGAAAGTGACCTATAGGATGTTCTCTTTGTTTCACCTCTCCTTGCTTCAACTCCCAATAAAAAGGTGGCCAAAAGGTCAAAGGAAACACCTGCTTCAAAGATATCTGTTAGAAGGAGTACAAGGAAGTCTGTGAAGAAAGATGGGTACAAGCTGGAACCCATGAGAGACAAAGTTACTCCAAAGAAGAAACCAAGAAGTGCCAAGCCAAGGGTGCCCAAGATTGATGCTAGTGTGCCTCCTCCTACCCCTTTGGCAATAATTAGGAAGGTGGGAGAAAATCTGGAGATTCCTGCAGAGGAGATGACTATGGAGAAGCTTATGGTTGATCCTGTTTAGGGCAAGAGCAAGAAGGTTCCAAATGAATAAGCAAGATCATGGAGTTTATTTTGGCCCTATATTGGGCATCTGGCCTTCTTTCTTTATGGTGGCTTATTTAGTATTATATTATCATGTGAACTTGTGTGGAACCTTTCATTATGTGTGCTCTATGTGCAAGACTTTATATTATATTATTATGAGTCATGTTATGTATGATGTGATGGTGCATGATGGATTTTGCTGGCCAGTTATGGGAAGGCATGTTTATACAATGCCTTATTTGTTATTCTCTCACTGTTTCCATGGATAATACACCCAATTGGCTCATGGACTGGATGGTCCTTGACTGGAATGTGAGGGGCCTTAATGATAAGGACAAAAGGCTAGCTGTCTATAATAAAATTGAGGAGAGCAATTGTTCTGTGGTTCGTCTTTAGGAAACTAAATGTCATTCCTTTGATCACTCTTTCATCAGGAGTTTTTGTCCCAAGAGATTTGACAGATTTGCTTTCTCTCCTTCCATTGGTGCCTCTGGTGGAATCATTGTGCTTTGGAACAGTTCTATTTTTAGTGGAGAGGTTATGGAAATTCATAGATCTGCAGTTAGAATCAAATTTTCTTCTGCTTATAATAATCAGCCTTGGCAGCTGGTTTGTGTTTATGGCCCTTGTTCTGGCCTTGAGAGGGACATTTTTGTTCAATGGTTGCATAATTTGGACATTCCCTTGCATGATAACTGGCTTTTGTTGGGAGATTTCAACTTCATGAGGTCTGTTGAAAATAGGAACAAACCTGGGGCAGACATGAATGATATTTTTCTGTTCAATGAAATCATTAGTCATCTTGGCCTCATTGAATTACCTTTAAAAGGTAGATCTTTTACATGGTCAAATATGCAGGATTCTCCTCTTCTCCAGCAGATTGATTGGTTTTTTACAACTGTCAGTGGACCCTGTCCTTTCCTGATACTGTGGTACACCCACTTGCCAAAAACACTTCAGACCATGTTCCTTGTGTAGTTAAAATCAAAACCACTATTCCCAAGGCCAAGGTTTTTAGGTTTGAAAGTCACTGGGTGCAGCAACCTAGCTTCTTGGATTTAGTGGAGAGAGTTTGGAATGTGCCTGTAAGAGCTAAATCTTCTTCTGGCATTATTACTGCCAAGCTTAAAAATCTAAGATATGAGCTCAAAAGATGGGGAAAATCTCTTTCTCATTTTAAGGATCTTGTGGCCAAATGCAATCATGTGATCTTTCTTCTTGATCAGATTGAAGATGATAGAAACTTGAGTAGACCTGAGTTTAACTTCAGGAATATTGTTAAAAGTCACCTAAAGCATCTGCTTCAGGTTCAATCAGAATACTGGAAGAGTAGATGCACTGTTAGGTGGTTTAAGTTGGGTGGAGAAAATACAAAAAAAAATCATTCCAAGGCCACAGAGAGATATAGACAAAACAAGATTGCTGAAATCAAAGATGATGATGGGAATGTCCTGGTAGATCATAATGAAAAGGCTAATGCCTTTTGGCTCAGCTACAAGGGAAGAATGGGGGTGTGTATTCCTACTGCCACCCCATTTCATCTTGAGGAGATTATTTCACCTTGCTCTGATTTGTCTTCTCTGGTGGAACCTTTCTCTGAGAAGGAAATTTCAAATATTGTCAAATTCATGAAGCCTGATAGAGCTCCTGGCCCTGATGGCTTTAATGGGCTTTTCCTCAAGAAATGTTGGCATATTGTCAAGAAAGAATTTATTCAGCTTTGTAATGACTTCCATGCTGGCAAGGGGCAGTTGCAGAGTATAAATGGATCCTACATTACTCTTGTCCCCAAGAAGAATTCCCCTGAAACTGTCAATGAATTCAGGCCTATCTCTTTAACAAATACTTGTCTGAAATTCCTTACTAAGTTGGCTGCTAATAGAATGCAAGATATCATTACTTCTACTATTCATGCCAATCAGTATGGTTTCATAAGGGGGAGAACTATTCAGGACTGTCTTGCTTGGGCATTTGAGTATTTGTTCCAGTGTCAGCAGTCCAAGAGGAAAATTGTGGTGCTCAAGATTGATTTTGAGAAGGCTTTTGATACTCTTGACCATGAGGCCATTATCCAGGTTATGAGAGCAAAAGGTTTCCCAGAACTCTTCTTGAAATGGGTTAAAGAGGTTCTCTCCTCTGGTTGCTCTTCCATCTTGCTGAATGGGGTGCCTGGTAAGTCTTTCCTCTATAAGAGAGGTGTCAGACAAGGGGATCCCCTCTCTCCTCTACTCTTTGTGCAAGGGTCTGATCTGCTCCAAACTCTAGTGAACATTGCATATAAAAATGGTCTTCTCTCCTTGCCCATTCCAGTGGGATCTGATTTTCCCATCATCCAGTATGCAGATGATACAATAATAGTGCTTCCTGCTGATCCTGCTCAGCTCTAGGTGTTCAAAGGCATCCTAGAACAATATGCTGCTTTCACTGGGCTAAAGGTTAATTATCATAAATCTTCTTTAATTCCAATCAACCTTTCCTAGGATGAGGCTGAATTTCTGGCTCAAGGTTTTAATTGTCAACTAGGATCAATGCCCTTTACCTATCTTGGCTTACTAATGGGAACAACTAAGCCTTCCATCAGGGACATGTCTCCTCTTATTGATAGAGTTGAAAGAAGATTGTCAGATGTTTCTTCTTTTTTGTCATATGGAGACAGGCTGGTCCTTGTTAATTCTGTGTTATCCTCTTTGCCCACTCATTACATGCTCAGCTTGAGACTTCCTCCTGGTATAATTGCTATTCTGGATAGGGCAAGAAGGCATTGCTTATGGAGAAGAAAAGATAAGCATAAAGTCAATTCTTTGGCTGCTTGGGAGATGGTGTGTAAACCAAAGAATAAAGGTGGGCTTGGTATAATTAACCTGCAAATTCCAAATTATGCTCTGCTTCTTAAGCATCTGCACAAATTTTATAATCATGAGGACATTCCTTGGGTTCATCTAGTCAGAGATGCATACTACTATTAGTCTGTTCCTCATGCCGTGGTTCTCTCTGGCTCTTTCTGGTGGAGAAACGTGATAAGTCTCTCTGAGGAGTATAGGTCCATTACTTCGGTCCCTATTGGTAATGGGAATTCTACTCTTTTTTGGTCTGACTTATGGAAAGAAGAAGTTCTTGATGCCAAATTCTCAAGGCTTTTTTCTTTTGCCAAAGATAAGTTACAGTCTGTCAAGGAGTTTGCCCACAAGGATTCCATTCTAGATAATTTTCACTTGCCTTTATCAGTGGAAGCTCATGCTGAATTATCAATTTTAATGGACCTTCTTGGTGATTCTCAACTCAATGAGTCTGTCAATGACTCATGGGTTTTCAAGCTGGGGGTGGCTAGGTTTAGACCTTCCAAGGTGTATAAGCATGCTTTCAATCATCTGGAGATGAATCAGCCTGCTTGTTGGATATGGAAAAGCAAATGCAACATGAAACATAAGTTTTTTGCTTGGTTGTTGCTGCAGGATAGAATTAACACAAAAGATATGCTTCTCAGGAGGCACTGGCATGTTACTGATAATCATAATTGCATTCTTTGCCATGAGGTCACTCTTGAAGACTGGAGGCATTTGTTTTTCAATTGCACTTTTAGTACCAGGATATGGAATTATTTGCAGATTCCATCGATCCCTAGCAATCATATGGCCTCCATCATGGTTGCCAAGAAATCTTTCTTGGGCCCTTGCTTCATTGAAATTGTTATACTAACTTGTTGGTGTATTTGGAAGCAAAGGAATGCTTGGATTTTCAAAAATATCAGGCCAACTTTTAGTGGTTGGAAATCCAGTTTTGTTTATGAAGTCACCATGCTTAAGCATAGGGTGAAAGATTGTACAGCTACTGATCTAGTTTCATGGCTTGATAGTCTTCCTTAGTTGTTTTTCTTTTTTCTTCCTGTAAATAGTTGTACATAAACTTTGCATATTCTTTTGAATAAAGGGAGTGTCGTGGGGATGACTTCCAGGGTAGGCCAAGGGCAGCGCTGTCTGCCGGCTGACGTCCCAGGAATCTCCACGGCACTAAGTCAGGAAGACCGGCTCCGTCCAAAGGTCCGGCTGTGCCAGCAGCCGGCTGGCGACTCCACCGAGGAGACCCAGAGCCGGGCAAAGATGACAAGATCCCTCCAATGGCTGCTTCGCTGAAAGTAGCCTGGACCCGACAAGATCGACAGGGGCGAGGGACGGGCGTGACGCCAGCCATGCCCGGGCTCAGCCAATCAGCGGGCAAGATCCTTCCCCACGAAAGGATCCGAGGCAAAAGGGAGGGCATATGCCTCGGAGATGCCGGTCCAAAGGGGAAAGGCACTTTATAATGTTACCATCGTTAGACAAGGAGTCAGAGGCCAGCGGATCACGCCAAGACCGCAGCCACGGAGGAGCCGGCAGCCGGGCAGCCGGCAACCTAACCTGTAACCAGACCCCTGCCTATATAAAGGGGTCTGGACCCTTAGACTAGAGAGATCTGATCCTTCTTCTTCCTCCTCTAGACCGAACAGCTCGAGGAGCGTTGTAACCACTGTCAAGATAATAAGAAACAAGGCAGGAAGTAGGGGGGTTACCTCCGGCGTGGAGGGCCCTGAACCTGGGTAAACCGAGGTGTCTCAGTTGCACAATCCCGAGCCGGACCCATCATCGCACACCGTCGAGCCCCTCCATTAAGCCATCCCCATGGCTACTGTCTCTAAATTCCCACGACAGTTGGCGCCCACCGTGGGGCAACGCGCGGCGGCGACCGGAGTCAAGTTCCGGACGGGATCCCCATCGACTCTCGGCGAGAAGGTCGCCTCTGGCCTTGTCTGGAGGTTCGGCACCCTCGACTGCATCAGCGACAATCCGGCCTGCTTCAAGGATGGCTTCGGCGACAACGGCTCCTTCCTCGACGTCGGCGGCCACCGCTTCTACGTCGCCAAGCCCTTCCCAGAGGAGGTAACCAATATGCTTGACCCCCTCTATGAGGCAGGATCGGACTGCAGCGAAAGCAACGACTTTTGCCCTATGGTCGAAGTGTTGGCCCTGGAGGAGGACGGTGGCGGCGACCTATCACGCTGTCGTGGGAATTTAGAGACAGTAGCCATGGGTAGGCTTATCGGAGGGGCTCGACGGTGGAGACGAGGGGCCCGGCTCGGGATTATGCCTACTGAGACACCACGGTTTACCCAGGTTCAGGGCCCTCCTGGGTGGAGGTGAAACCCCTACTTCCTGCCTACTTCGTATTGCTTAGACAGTATCGATTACAATGCTCCTCGAGCTGTTCGGGCTGGAGGAGGAAGAAGAAGATCGGATCCCCCCTAAACTAAGGGTCCAGGCCCCCTTATACAGGAGGGGGCCTGGTTACAGGTTAGGTAACGATTTGGCCGGCTGCCGGCTCCTCGGCGGCGGCGTCCTTGGCGTGATCCCTCTGCCCTGCTCTGACAGTTTCGCTTTATAAAGTACCTTTCCCCTGGGACCGGCATCTGGGAGGCATATGCCCTCCCTTTTGCCTTGGATCCTATCGTGGGGAAGGGTCCTTGGTCGTTGATTGGCTGGACTTGGTCGTGGCGTTCGTCACTCCCGTCCTTGGCCTCTGTCGCTCTTGTCGGGGCCAGCCTACTTTCGGCGAAACAGCCGTTGGTCGGCTCTTGTCTTCATCGCCCGGCTCCGGCCTTCCTCGGTGGAATCGCCAGCCGGCTGTTGGCATAGCCGGCCCTCCAGGCGGAGCCGGTCTTCTTGTCTTCGAGCCGTGGAGACTCCTGGGACACCAGCCGACAAATAGCTCGGCACTTGGCATGCCCCATAAGTCATCCCCCTGACACTAGCCCCCGAAACTAGCGAAGTCTCATGGGCTAGCATGGGGCTTCGACGGGTTTCTCTTCTCGCCGAAGTCTTGCTTGTTTTCGTCGAAGTCCCAGGGTTATTTATTTGACTCGGAAGCGATTGGCCTCGAGGTCAAGTCCTGCGGAGTGTTACCAGCCGTCTCAGGACGAACCAGTTCCGAGACCAATCCGGCTGGCGACCGCTGCGCGGCCGCCCGCCGTGGTCCGGTTCCTTGGGACTTGCTCCCTCAGGGACAGGACCGTGGCTCCACTTGTCCGCACGCCATCGCGTCATGTCCAATTGGCCCCGGCCCACGATCTTTTGCGGCAACCACGGCGGTTGCCCGATCTTTACGCGGTCGTGGCTCGTGATGAAAGGGATCAGTTGCCAGCCCATCGTGGGTGAAATAGGCAACTGACCCGCCCCCTCGCTTTTAAACCGGGGACCGTTTCTGAAGCCGAGCACTAGTCGCCCGCTTCTCTTCTTCCTTCGGCATTCGCTCCACTTGAGATCCTCCGCTTCCTAGCTTCGTCCCCATGAGACTAGGGTTTCTCGTCCGCTCCGCCACCATTCTGCTCATCCAGATCCGCACCCGGATGGCTCCCAAAGCGTCCCGGCCCAAAGGGAAGGGGGCGGCCTCTGGTAAGGATGCCGATCCGCCCGCTTTGCCGAAGGGATCCTGGGAAGGCTCTTGGGTGAAGGAGAAACAGATCGAGCTACTGCGCCGAGGTCGGGTGCTTTCGCCCGCGGATCTCGTGGGCTGCCGCCCTGCCGGTAGCGAGCGCATCCCCGCTCCGAAGCCCGGGGAGGCGGTGGTCTTTTATGACCATTTCCCTCGGGGCTTTGCGCTGCCCGCCAGCAGCTTCATGCGCCAGTTCCTAGATCATTTCCATCTGCAACCGCACCATCTCGGGGTGAATGCGATGATGACGCTGGCCGCGTTTGCGGCCCTTTGCGAGGCATACTTGGGCATCTGGCCCAATGTTGAGCTGTTCCGTCGGCTGATCTACTTCAAGACCCAGACGGCGGAAACCATCCCAGTGATATGCGCCACCGCCTCCTTTTATGCGCGCAAGACCGTGGACTTCCCGAGCATAAAGGGGAAGGAGTCTTGCAAGAAATGGCAGCGCTCCTTCTTCTATGTGAAGAATCTGAAGGAGGGCGCGGATCATATCAATCTGCCGCCCTTTGATGCCAGTGGGCCTGAGCGGGACAGCTGGAGTATTTCTCTTCCCCATCCCTCGCCGGACATGGAGAAGATTCTTCAGCGGATTTCCACTATGCAGGCGGAGGGCGGCCTGGAGCCGGCTGACCTTCTGCTCGCCTTCGTGGTTGCCTGCGTGTCGCCACTCCAGCGCCGTTCGCACAAGATGTGCTTCCTGGGATCTGCCAGGGATCCCACTCGACACTCCTCCAAGGCGCTGTCGGCACTAGAGGTGGCACGGAAGGTGAACCGTATCACCGACGTCAAGCTTCAAGCCTCGTGGACGTGGGGCCTGGAACCTCACGACCGAGGCAACCCGATTGCTGAGGTAAGCTTGCCGGATTTGGCTCCTGTCGCTCCCCCCTTTGTAGTTCCGATCATCTGACCTCTGTCTACTTGGCCCGGGCAGAATCTGTTTGCCCTGCAGGCCGCGGAGAATTCGGCCCAACACCGGGCCGGCTTTGCCGCTGACAGAGCGGAGTCCGATGACGAGGTCGTCTGGGACGATGCTGAGGAGATGGAGGATGCTGGCTCCCAGGCTGCCGTCGAGAGCTCGAGCGCCACTCGAGGCGATGAAGGAAATGATGAGCTCGCAGACTCGGGCGAGCCCCTCGATCACTCCAGTAAGCTCCCCGGTCCCTCCCTCCTAAGAGATTGGTCCGAGGATGACGATGATGATGCAGGATCGACTGCCACTCTCGGGGGCGTAGCTCTTCATGTTGCCGCCGCAGCTGCCGCTGGAGCCCAAGTTCCCCCGACCGTGGATTTGCCAGAGTCTCCTGAGCAACATCCTGTTGCTTCAGAGCCGGTAGACCGTGAAGGGGCTGGAGGCGAGCCGGTTGGCGCCAAGAGAAGGGCTCAACCAGCTCCAAACGCGCCAGCTGAGAAGCGTAAGAAACCGGAGCCGGCGGCGAAGGACCTGCGCTGTCCTAAGACGAAGAAGGTGACCAAACGGTGAGCTACCGCCGTAGCCGGGTAAGCTTCCCACCTCCGTGCTTCTTGTCATTACTCGACCGCCGCGGCTCTGATTGACTCGATCGTGGGGCGCCTTTTTTGTAGGTCTCCCCTTTCCGTTGATTTGGCAACGCAACCCCCCCCCCCCCCCGCTCCTTCTTCCGGGGAAACCGTGATCTCGGCTCCTGACCCCTCATGCCACAAGAGGGCACGCAGGGATGAGGTTGGCGGCGACTCGGGTCGCATTGAAGATGATCGCCACTCCCCGCGGTTGGAGCCTGTGGCGAGCGAAACTAGGGCGGAGGAGCCTGTCCGCCCGGAGGTGTCCGCGGATGCTGTTTCCAGCCCGATTGCTGCGCCTGAGGTTGATTCCACGCCAGCCAGGGAAATTGCTCCAGCTGGGGCTGCCGCGCCCCTGCCTCCTGCTACTGAAGGTGTCACGACGGGAAACGACGCTGCCGCCTGCGCGTCCTCTGACCCACCTAGCCAAGAGGGTATGCGCGAGGTCGCGATGAAAGCAACAGAAGAGACCCCAGTGCGCGCGGGGTTACTGGAGCCCCCGAAGCCGGCTGCCGGGACCCCTTCCAGCCCCAGGCTCGTGTTGAACGTGCAGGCTACGGTGCCTGCAACTGGGATAGGGGCTGGCGCGACTGCTGGTTCCCTGCTCTTCAGGCTGGCCTCCAGCTCTGGCGAAGCTTCCCAAGGACTCCTCGCCACTCGGGTGACGAGGAATGAATGCGATAACAACTCGCCAGCTCCTGAGGTTGTGACCAAGGGTGCCTCAAGTGGAAAGGCTCTTGCCGCTGCGGCTGGGTCCGGCGTTGGAAGTTTGAGCTCTGCCAGCCAGCTTCAGCAGGAATGGGCGGACACTGCCTCGAGCGCCAATACTGGAGGAAAACTTAAGGTCCAGGGCAGCAAGCCAAACCTGGCGGAGCTGGACAAGCAGTTCTCCGTGGTCAAGGAGTCACTTCAGAACGTCGGCTTCCAACTCCTCGATGCTATACGGACGACCAATGTGAGTACCGCGCCATTAGCCTCTGACTTCTTCTGTTGGTTGAGACACGGCCTACAGCTCCGTGGCCCATTTCGCCATACACCCTAGCCCCCGAGTTTCGAGGTAGCTGTAGGAACAGCTGACTCGAAAATGAATTTCACTAAGAATCACTGCCTCTCTGTCTTCCCCAGGATCTGAACGCACTTCGAGCCAATGTCTTCCAGAAGCTGCTGGCGAAGTATCGCGCCGGCAAGGTTCAGTACCAGGATCTGAAGAGAGAGCTGGAGAAGATGTCCGGTAAGCTCAGGACCCTTCGCTTCGACATGCTGCTTCTGCCCCTTCCGTTCTCACACCTTCATTCTCAGATGCTGCCTCGCTCATTGCTTCGCTTGAGTCCCAGTTGGCCAACACGGTGTCGGCCGATGCAGTTGAGTCACTCGAATGGAAGCACGCGAAGGAGCTCTAAGGTCTGCGAGCTCAAGCTACCCGGGCGCAGAGTCGTCGCTGCGGCTGGAGTTTGATCGCTAGCTGGCCGAGGAGAAACAAATCCTCTCTACGAAGTATGACAGCGAGGTGAACGAGCTTCGCACGACCCTGGAGAGCGAAGTCGAAAACCGCGGCGCCCGAATCGACGAGCTGGAGACTCTTCGGAAGCTTGATAGTGAGCGTCATGAGAAGGAGATCGGCGTTTGGCGTGCCCGCGACCGCAGGGTCCAGTCCGGCCTGCTGGGGTTGGAGGAAGCACTTCGTGGTATGTTTCCCCTCCCGCTTCTCAACTCTTGCTCTGTCATGCCGCCTCCTCATTCTCTGGTTGCCCCTACAGGAGCTTTCCCAGACTCCAACAAGGCCGCAGCAGCGGCGCTGGAGGAGTACAGGGCGGAGCAGGAGATCGTCCCCAGCAGTGACCCCGAGGCCAAGCTTTCCTCAGGGTAATTTGTTGCATTGGCCAAAGGCCGGCTTCATCCAGTCGCCAAGCTGGGCAGGGATCTCCACGAAGCCATTGTTTCTGTCTTCAAGGCCTTGTGGCCGGGACGAGCGGTGCCTGGCGAGATCCAGGCGCTCCTCTAGTGGATCCCTCTCGTGCCGAACCGGCTCGACGTCTGGAAAGAGTCCGTGGCTCGAGCTGGTGCTGAACAGGCTCTGGAGTTCATGCTCTCCTGGTATCCAGGCGTTAACCTGGACCAACTGGAGAATCTTCGTGAAGGCGGATTAGCAGGCCTCGACAAAGTCAAGCTCCGCCAACTGCATCTATGACTAATAATCCACCCTCCGAATGTCGTCTGAGCAAACATTGGGTATTAAGTTGCGAACAACGGATAACTGCATTAAGCAAAGTGCGTAAAGTACAAAGCAAATGTCCTTGGACACAAGAATGTTGTGTTTCTCCCTAGTGGCAACAGCACATCTACAACCTTAGAGGTTTCTGTCACTCCCCCAGATTACTCCCTCTTGGAGTCACTAGCATCTACTTGGCCAAGATATCTACTAGCAACGGAGAGCATGCAAGATCATAAACAACATAGAGATAACATAAAGATATATATTCAGCACATCAACTTGACATAGTACCAATACTCATCGGATCCCAATAAACACAGCATGTATGATTACATAAAGATGATCTTGATCATGTAGGGCAGCTCACAAGATCTAAATATGAAGCACATGGTGGAGGAGACAACCATCTAGCTACTGCTATGGACCCGTAGTCCAAGGTAGACTACTCACACATCACTCCGGAGGCGACCATGGTGGTGTAGAAGGCCTCCGTCAGGGTGCCGGGAAGAGCTCCTGGATCCTCCCGATCTCGCTTTGACGACGGCGGTGGCTTGCAGTATGTTTCGAGGAAAAGCGATCTGCCCGTAGGTTTTTCCTATCGAGGGGAATTTATAGGCGAAAGGGCAGCGTCAGGAGGTGGGCCACCTGGCCTCACCATGAGGTGGCACAGCTAGGGGCTGGGCCGCGCCACCCTATGGTGAGCCTGGCCCCTGGCCCCCCTCCATCTCATCTTCGGTCTTCGCGAAGCTTCGGTAAAAATAGGAGGTTCGGCTTTTGTTTCGTCCAATTCCGAGAATATTTCCTGTGTAACTTTTCTGAAACACAAAAATAGCAGAAAATAGGGAACTGGCACTGTGGCATCTTGTTAATAGGTTAGTTCCGGAAAATGCATAAAAACGCCACGAAGTGTAACAAAACACAAAGCAAATGGTGTATAAACAAGCATGGAGCATCAAAAATTATAGATACGTTTGAGACGTATCAAGCATCCCCAAGCTTAACTCCTACTCGTCCTCGAGTAGGTAAGTAATAACAAAAGAATAATTTTTGAGGTGACATGGACCATCACAATCTTGATCATCTATGTAAAGCATTGAGTGCTGGGATCAAAGAACTTAAAACATGGGCATAAGAGACATAATCTTGACAATCAAAACTTAGCAACCATGTTATAACATGAAAAGAAACACAAACGAAAGATCATGAGTAATGAAACATTGAAAGTCGAACGTGTGTTCAAATCATATGGAAAAACATAGCAAATGGTTTTCAGCTTGTCCTTCATGGAATAGCAAAACATAAATGCATAGGACACCTTCAAGTTTAAGAGGGCGACTAGATACAAATAATTTAAGAACAAGCAAAACCATAATCATGAATCAATCAATGATAAACTTTGGGACTATGCACATTAAACTTAGAATGGCAACTATGCTCTCTTAGATGGTGCATAAAGGTAGAAGGTGGAGACTCAACATAAAAGTAAAAGAAAGGCCCTTCGCAGAGGGAAGCAGTGATTGCAAGTTTTATAAACCTTCAAAAATTATGGTACTTACTAGCTTTGAGCTCTCATTGCCCCCATCATAGGCATCTTGAATGGTTAAAGTTAATGCGAGTATAATTATGAGCATATGCTTGACAAATCATAAGTTGAAAACCTCATGTCCTGTGAAGTACGAATACCCAAACCTCATGCTACTCGACTTAAGGTCCCAAGCAAGCTCTTGTCATTGTAAGTATACATGTATCATCGAGAACCGCCAACGGGGCACCTCTTTGCCCGATGACATGGAACAAGCCCACATCAAAATGACAGGACAAACAGACAATGAACACCTTGGCATCTCTTTTATTTACCATTGGTATAGGGTTTTTTTGTGAGATGCATCATCGAATTTCCACTATGGGCATGCTGTAAATTTCCACCATGAATGACGCATGGGTTAGATTAGCGGCCCAGGCGTTTCTCTAACACATATACAAACTCCATGATCCCGCAAGATTCCCAACTTATTTCATATCGCGAGTATCCATAAACAAAAGATCACGATATCATCTCAAATGAGAGAAAGTGCAATGTTGAAAGCTTGCCCCATGACGGCAAGGCTAGGCTAATTTCCAACTTACAACTTGCAAGCATAACGTCAACATAAGAGAGCCACAATGTCAAAATTTTAAAAGCGAGAAAAGTAAAGTGTGTCGTTTGGTTTGTGAGAGCTTTACTGACTAACTTTCACATAACACCAAAAAGAGTTTAATTTGAAGGATAGATAAAAGCAAGTCAAATATACTTGGAATAGCAAATTACTAATAGGGATGTATGGTGGACACATTAGAATAACTTGGTTTTTGGGAGTTGGATGCACAAGTAGAGCTCATACTCGGTACAAAATGAGGGCTAGCAAAAGACTGGGAGCGACCAACTAAGAGAGCAATAACGGCCATAATCATGCATAGTGACAAAACATCATTAAAAGAAGCATAAAATGGCATCACAAGTCAAAAACCAAATGATCATTGTGACGCCCCAAAATCGGCACCTTATAGATTATAGCGATCACGCCACAATCTACATGATGCCGCTTTGGAAACGCACCACCAAGCGACTCATGCATGCACAACATGCACGCGATGCGGGTGGAATCAAGGTAGCAACAGTTACACAAGTTCACGATGGAACCCACAAAAGAATATATAATATAACCACGAAGACTCCAACGAGTCAAGAATACCAAAGATACATCCAAAGTTCCAAACCATAGATAAAGCAAAATAGTATTCGAGTACGGATAAGAATACAAATGGGCCTAAGAGGCCAGAAGATAAACGATGGCGTCCATAACCCTGCCCAGGCCAAGCCGGAAGGGTAACCTTGCTAACATCGTCGCTCCCATACCTGTGAAGATCGGGCCAACGATTACCAAAAAAGAAGGGAGAAAGAGAAAGGAAAAAGAAGAAAAACGAGGGTGAGTACCGAGGCACGTACTTTCGAGACTAGAATTCAGCTGTGCTCGCCTACATGCTATATGGTGGACTTAGCGGCAACAAAAGAATCATACTACAGCGACACACTACAACTTCCGTCTAACTGGAACAAGATAAGAGAGCGCATAAAAGTAACCAACTAGAAACTAACACCAAACATAACCCAGCCGATGAATCACCTCCTCGTGACCAAACGAAGAAGCAAGTATCAAAAGCACTCACACGGTTATCAAGTTTTATTGCATGTTTATTGTTGTAGTGGTCCAAGCTTACTACACAAGTTTATTAGTATTGAAATAGCAGGTGCAAGTTGTTCTATGATCGAGTAGTACAGCTCCAAGTCATCCATAACCACGGACACGGTTTTTCGAAAAGATTTAACCCTGTAGGGGTGCCCAAATGTACCCAAATGCATGATCACCCCTTAATGCCACATGATGAAGCACACTTTCGATGGTGTGCCGGCAGGAGGTCATGACTCGCACTCTCCTTCACTACAAGCAAGTCAACTAAGCCACCTAACTAAGTTTAACCCGAATCAAGAGTCCGGCCGAATCTCCGAGACGGACCTAGTTGTTTGTGCCTACGGCTTCCGAGGCCCGGCTCCACCCTCGGGAGATGACCCGCTTCAGCATGCGATAAACGCTCATACCACATCCTATACGTGCATGCAGAAACAAAACAAGGGGTTACAAGGCACCCACGGCTTCCCCCAAAATAAAGCGGACCATAAGATACAAGAGCTGCATGCACGCAAAACCCAAACGGAAAACCTCAAACTAGTTGTGGCCACTGGACATGTATATAGATTTCGGCAGTGATCAAGGGGAGGCCCGTAAACGTACCCACGTCTGGTTAGAGCGCTCAGTCTCAGAATAGTTCATGCGATCTTGGGGTCCTAGGGGACACAAGTGAGCCGTCGTAAAACTGGCAAAATGACTCACCAATGCCTCTGCTTAATTCAATTATTAATTATTAACATCAAAGTAAGCCATGAGTATTCCCAACAACATATATTCATAAAGTAGAGCATGTGATAACTTTCCCAACCCAATAAGATAAAACAACTCAAACAACCTGAAAATGCCTATGACTCGCAAGGTCAACTCGAACGACAAGCACACGGTTAATAGGATGTAGGAAAGGTGCTATGGATTTGCTTTGGATAAACATGTGGATAGGACACGTGACCCGAACAAAGCATCGTGACACAAGGCTAGAATATAGAGCTAGCGAGAGCAAAAGTATTAAATGGGTAGAGAGAAAAGGGCTCGCCTGAAAAACATTGTCGAGGAACTTCCGAAGAACTTGTTGTTGCTCACATCACCACAAAGCGTCCTATTCGGGAAGAAGCAAAACGCTACAACAAACAACGGATGCAACACTTACTACTACGATAAAGGAATCGACATGATCATGTAAAGTTATGCATGCATGACATGGCAATTATGGTGCAATGCAACTTATCAAAATTAAGTGGAACCGGAATTCCGACACACACATATATGGTTCAAGTTGTTTTACTACACGGCAATTTAAATGTTTATTAGCATGGCAAAGAGAAGATACGGGTGAGCTACACAATATTAAATGAAGCAGGAAAGCATTATAAGCATTTCCAAATACTCCATATGTTACTTATTAGGTGATATGCAAACTACCACGTCACTATATGATAAGATATGCAAACAAGTATATGGATGGTATATTCAAATTCTATGCATTTTTCTGATAAACTTTCATATAAAATACTTTCTGTTTCGAGTTACGGTTCAAAAGATATAGATTTAGCAAGATTCAAACATTTTCTAGAATGTTTCTGAAAAATGGAGAAGGCCTGTGAGTTTTCTCACCCAGACACGGCTGGCTGCGGCAAAAAAAGGTTGGGGATTTGCTCTCCTAGGGATTTGAACTCTGGACCTGTAGAACGAAGCAAAGGAACCCACCAGATGGTCTACTGAATAGTTCTTGTTGATGTAGAGAATGCGGTGAACTTAAACTGAACCTGCACCGGGGCCTGGGCCTTGGCGCCATGACTGAGAGGTCAAACTCGAGCTCGGACACGGCAGGGGCGGAAACTGCAGGGTCGCGGGACGGTCGCCGAAGGTGCGCCTTGATGCGGGGAACTAGATCCCTGCGGCAGTGGGAGCTGAGGAACACCAGAGGGCGCTGGCGGCGAGTACCTGCGGAGGACGGTGGTGGTCAACGCCGGCAGCATGACTGGTAGGGGGAGAGCGAAGGATGAGAAGACCGGGAGGATGAGGAGTTCACCAGGAAGCCGGGGGCATTGACGAGGATGCCAAAAGGTGACCGTAGTGGCTGGAAACAATGTCGGAGCGAGGTAGCCGGAGAGAGCAGTGATGGTTGACGGGCAGAGCAGCACGGAGAGAGGCGGCGTCTGGGGACGTTCTTGTCGACGATGAGGAAGAGCACGTCGAGGCAGATCAATTCCCTCTCTTTCTGGCTCTCCGCAGGGAACATAGCAACAACAAGGACGAGCTTCACGATCAGTACATGGCTACAAGCTTCGGTGTATGTGGAGAATAAGGGGATGGAGAGGGGACTGGAGGCGGCGCTACGAGCGGAAAAGATGGGATTAGGGTTTTCCCGGATTAAATCTGGGAGTGGTTAAAAGGAAGAGGTGAGGGTTGGTGCTCTGGTTTTGAAGGTGATGTGAGCCAGGAGGGGTTCACGCGTCTAGCGTGTCTGGCTGAGGAAGAGGATAAGAAGGTGACCATGGTGATCGCTTCGGTGGAGATGAAGTGGGCCTGCACATCTGCTCTCTTCTTTCTTCCTTATTCTTCTGAATTTCTTTTCTTTTTATCTTGCAGCACATTTTCGGGGAAAAACCAGAGAGGGGCTTTGGGAAGTTTTGTAAACAGATTTCAAAACAGTTTTCAAATATTGTTTTTCTATCAAAACAATTTTCCAAGTTTGCAAATATTCTGATTGTAGTTTTTAATTCAAATAAGAAAAAAGGAGGGGAGGATTTATTATAAACCCATACAAGCCAAAGATAGTAAAATAGTTTTTAAGAAAATAATTTTAATTGATAAAACATGCAAGATGAAAGATGCATGATGATGCACAACGTCACAATGACGTGAAAAATAAAATAACAAGCAAATATCTAATAGGGGTATTTTTTGGGCCGTTACAATCGACACCACTAACAAGGGATCTCGCCCCGAGATCCACGTTAAGGCGGGGGAAGAGTTGGTTAACTATCAGATCTTCATGCACGGTGTTGAACTCCGCGACACCACTAACAAGAGGTTTCTTCTCGACACCACCAATAAGGAATACTTGCTCATGTTGACGATGATGATCTTCCCCCGAGATCCTTCCAAAGATCGAACCTATTTGGATAAAGGCAAGAGATCATCCACCCACGTGGGAACCTAAAACTCTGAGAAGTAGGTAAGAGAAGACTCAAAACTTGCAAAGGTAAGAGGAGAGAAGCATAGAAGGTAAGGAATAAAATGCAGACCTACTCAGAACTATCCAACGCATTTTTAGCAAAAATAGTTTTGACACTAGACTCAACAACGTCTGTTGGCAAGGTTATCCTACAGGCAGACTGGACCCATGGGTATCGACAAAACCTGGGCTCTGATACCACTTGCGACGCCCCAAAATTGGCACCTTGCAGATTATAGCGATCACGCCACAATCTACATGATGTCGCTTTAGAAACGCACCACCAAGCGACTCGTGCATGTGCAACATGCACGCGATGCGGGTGGAATCGAGGTAGCAACAGTTACACAAGTTCACAATGGAACCCACAAAATAATATATAATATAACCACGAAGACTCCAACGAGTCAAGAATACCAAATATACATCCAAAGTTCCAAATCATACATAAAGCAAAATAGTATCCGAGTACGAATAAGAATACAAATGGGCCTAAGAGGCCTGAAGATAAACGATGGCGTCCATAACCCTGCCCAGGCCAAGCCGAAAGGGTACCCTTGCTAACGTCGTTGCTCCCATACCTGTGAAGATCGGTCCAATGGTTGCCGAAAAAGAAGGGAGAAAGAGAAAGGAAAAAGAAGAAAAACGAGGGTGAGTACCGAGGCACGTACACGAGACTGGAATTCAGCTGTGCTCGCCTACAGGCTATATGGTGGACTTAGCGGCAACAAAAGAATTATACTACAGAGACACACTACAACTTCCGTCTAACTGGAATAAGATAAGAGAGCGCATAAAAGTAACCAACTAGAAACTAACACCAAACATAACTCAGCCGATGAATCACCTCCTCGTGACCAAACGAAGAAGCAAGTATCAAAGGCACTCACATGGTTACCAAGTTTTATTGCATGTTTATTGTTGTAGTGGTGCTAGCTTACTACACAAGTTTATTAGTATTGAAATAGCAGGTGCAAGTTGTTCTATGATCGAGTAGTATAGCTCCAAGTCGTCCATAACCGCGGACACGGTTTTCGAAAAGATTTAACCCTGCAGGGGTGCCCAAATGTACCCAAACGCACGATCACCCCTTAATTCCACATGATGAAGCACACTTCCGATGGTGTGTTGGCAGGAGGTCACGACTCGCACTCTCCTTCACTACAAACAAGTCCAGTAAGCCACCTAACTAAGTTTAACCCGAATCAAGAGTCCGGCCGAATCTCCGAGACAGACCTAGTTGTTTGTGCCTACGGCTTCTGAGGCCCGGCTCCACCCTCGGGAGACGACCCGCTTCAGCATGCGATAAACGCTCGTACCACATCCTATACGTGCATGCAGAAACAAAACAAGGGGTTACAAGGCACCCACGGCTTCCCCCAAAATAAAGCGGACCATAAGATACAAGAGCTGCATGCACGCAAAACCCAAATGGAAAACCTCAAACTAGTTGTGGCCACTGGACATGTATGTAGATTCCAGCAGTGATCGAGGGAAGGCCCGTAAACGTACCCACGTCTGGTTAGAGCGCTCAGTCTCAGAACAGTTCATGCGATCTTGGGGTCCTAGGGGACACAAGTGAGCCATCGTAAAACTGGCAAAATGACTCACCGATGCCTCTGCTTAATTCAATTGTTAATTATTAACATCAAAGTAAGCCATGAGTATTCCCAACAACATATATTCATAAAGTAGAGCATGTGATAACTTTCCCAACCCAATAAGATAAAACAACTCAAATAACCTGAAAATGCCTACGACTCGCAAGGTCAACTCGAACGACAAGCACATGATTAATAGGATGTAGGAAAGGTTCCATGGATTTGCTTTGGATAAACATGTGGATAGGACACGTGACTCGAACAAAGCATCGTGACACAAGGCTAGAATATAGAGCTAGCGAGAGCAAAAGTATTAAATGGGTAGAGAGAAAAGGGCTCGCCTGAAAAACATTGTCGAGGAACTTCCGAAGAACTTGTCGTTGCTCACATCACCACGAAGCGTCCTATTCGGGAAGAAGCAAAATGCTACAACAAACAACGGATGCAACACTTACTACTATGATAAAGGAATCGGCATGATCATGTGAAGTTATGCATGCATGACATGGCAATTATGGTGCAATGCAACTTATCAAAATTAAGCGGAACCGGAATTCTGACACACACATATATGGTTCAAGTTATTTTACTACACGGCAATTTAAATGTTTATTAGCATGGCAAAGAGAAGATACGGGTGAGCTACACAATATTAAATGAAGCAGGAAAGCATTATAAGCATTTCCAAATACTCCATATGTTACTTATTAGGTGATATGTGAACTACCACGTCACTATATGATGCAAGATGCAAACAAGTATATGGATGGTATATTCAGATTCTATGCATTTATCTGATAAACTTTCATATACAATACTTTTTATTTCGAGTTACGGTTTAAAAGATATAGATTTAGCAAGATTCAAACATTTTCTAGAATTTTTCTGAAAAATGGAGAAGGCCTACGACTTTTCTCACCCAGACACGGCTAGCTGCGGCTGACTGACGAGGGGGACCGAGCTGCACTGATTCAGTGCTGACGAGGCAGGAGACGGTGAGGTGGCGCCGGCAGGGACTGAGTGGTAGAGCCCACCTGTCAGTTTTTGATAAGAATCAAAAAAGGTTGGGGATTTGCTCTCCCAGGGATTCGAATTCAGGACCTGTAGAACGAAGCAAAGGAACCCACCAGATGGTCTACTGAATAGTTCTTGTCGATGTAGAGAATGCGGTGAACTTAAACTGAACCTGCAACGGGGCCTGGGCCTTGGTGCCATGACTGAGAGGTCGAACTCGAGCTCAGACACGGCAGGGGCGAAAACTGCGGGGTCACGGGACGGTCACCGAAGGTGCGCCTTGATGCGGGGAAGTAGATCCCTGCGGCAGTGGGAGCTGAGGAACACAAGAGGGCGCTGGCGGCAAGTACCTGCGGAGGACGGCGGCGGTCAACGCCGGCAGCATGACTGGCAGGGGGAGAGCGAAGGATGAGAGGACCGGGAGGATGAGGAGTTCACCAGGAAGCTGGGGGCGTTGACGAGGACGCCGGAAGGTGACCGTAGCGGCTGGAAACAACGCCGGAGCGAGGTGGCCAGAGAGAGCAGCAATGGTTGACGAGCGGAGCAGCACGGAGAGAGGCGGCATCTGGGGACGTTCTTGTCGACGATGAGGAAGAGCATGGCGAGGCAGATCAATTCCCTCTCTTTCTGGCTCTCCGCAGGGAACATAGCAACAACAAGGACGAGCTTCACGATTAGTACATGGCTGCAAGCTTTCGTGTATGTGGAGAAGAAGGGGATGGAGAGGGGACTGGAGGCGGCGCTACGAGCGGAAAAGATGGGATTAGGGTTTTCCCGGATTCGATCTGGGAGTGGTTAAAAGGAAAAGGTGAGGGTTGGTGCTCTAGTTTTGAAGGTGACGTGAGCCAGGAGGGGTTCACGCATCTAGCGTGTCTGGCTGAGGAAGAGGATAAGAAGGCGACCGTGGTGATCGCTTCGGTGGAGATGAAGTGGGCCTGCACATCTGGTCTCTTCTTTCTTCCTTATTTTCTGAATTTCTTCTCTTCTTATCTTGCAGCACATTTTCGGGGAAAAACCAGAGAGGGGCTTTGGGAAGTTTTGTAAACAGATTTCAAAACAGTTTTCAAATATTGTTTTTCTATCAAAACAATTTTCCAACTTTGCAAATATTCTGATTGTAGTTTTTAATTCAAATAAGAAAAAGGAGGGGCGGATTTATTATAAACCCATACAAGCCAAAGATAGTAAAATTGTTTTTAAGAAAATAATTTTAATTGATAAAACATGCAAGATGAAAGATGCATGATGATGCACAACGTCACAATGACGCGAAAAATAAAATAACAAGCAAATATCTAATAGGGGTATTTTCCGGGCCGTTACAATCATAGAGGCTTATGGCGACTTTGTAAGAGTCAAACATGTTGTAAGCATGCGCCAAGTCAACCCAAATAAAGCATCAAGGAGAAAACCAAATAAATGCTTCCATATAATAAAAAAACAACACATGATTTTTCAAAGGCTCATTAAGCAATCTCAGTCATTTGAGACAAGTCATGCTACAGCAAAAACTACTAAGAATACTACCAAAACGATATCAAGCATGGCATGTAAAAGTCTAATCCGCAGTCTAAACAAGCTCCTTTTTGTACCACTTTTTTGCATGAAACTTTTTCTCTTTTCCAACACCATTCAAACTTTTTGAGACAACTCTTTTGATGAAAATCAACATAGACTAGTGGTCTAAATACACCTTGATGCAAAGATAAAACAAGATCTGAACAAAAATCAAGGCGAAAAACAAAAGCTAAACGCAGTTCTAGAAAAAGAGAACACTCGTTGAACGATAAGAGTAAAAAATAGAGTGTTCTTGGCAAAGAAAAACGAAGTACATCTCCTCCAAAAGAAATTTGTTGGGGGTCCAACCATTTATTGCAGCAAACAAAATAAAAGAAAACTGAAAGCAAAAGTAAAGACACTCCAAGAAAAACGCATAGAATATGAAGCAATAAAAATATAGTGTGTTGAAAGGTGACCTGATTTTTGCCGGTGAAGAAGGGGTGCCTCGGGGGCATCCCCAAGCTTTGATGCTTTTACCACTTGGATATTTCTTGGGGTGACATGGGCATCCCCAAGCTTGAGCTTTTGTCCATACTTCATCTCATATCATCACTCTCCAATCCCTACACTTGAAAACTTCCTTCATACAAAACTTCACACAATTCTATTAGCAACATTAGCATAAACATAATAGTAAATCAACCCTTTTTGGTTCAGTTTCAAACTCAAAAACACCACATATAAAGCATATATTACTGTAGTAACTTCCTCAAAAGTTCCGTGGTCAAAAGAACTCAAAAAGAAAGCGATCGAGAGGCAAACACAAATAGTAGCAGAAATCTATCAACACAGAACAGCTGTCAAAGGTCGATTTTTTCGAGGACCTTCTGTTGCTCAAATCGAAAAGTGCAAAACTAATGAAAGTTTGGATATAACCTGGGGCATATGCTTAAGAAATTTCAGATCAAAAATATTTTCTGAGAATTTTCACGAATTTTTACGGTGTAGCGCAAAAATCTGTTTCAGGACAGCAACTTTCCCAAATCTTACCTCCCTCAAATTAGAGGTTCTTCTTGGCACAACAACGAAATAAAAATGATAAGGAGAGGTCATTACAGTAGTAATAACTTCCAAGACTCAAATAAAATAAAAAGTACTGAAAAGAAAACATTGGGTTATATCCCAAGAGTGCTTTTCTTTAACGCCTTTGAGCTAGGCGCAGAAAGGTGGAAATCAAGTAATATCAAGCAATGAAGAATCAAGTTCATAATTTGCTCTAAGAATAGAGTCAAAAAGTAATTTCTTCCTCCTTCTAGGGAAGTGTTCCATACCTTTCATGAGTGGGAATTGATATTTGATAGTGCCTTCCTTCATATCAATGATGACACCTATAGTTCGAAGAAAACGTCTTCCCAAAATAATAGGACATGAAGCATTGCATTCAATATCCATAACAAGAAAATCAACGGGAACAAGGTTATTGTTAACCATAATAAGAACATCATTAATTCTTCCCAAAGGTTTCTTCTTAGCAACATCAGCAAGAGGAACATCAAAATAACACTTTTCAAGCGGTGGTAAACCAAGCATATCATAAATCTTTCTAGGCATAATAGAAATACTAGCACCTAGATCACATAAAGCACGTCAATCAAAACCATTAACATGCATATAAATGATGGGCTCCCAACCATCTTCTAACTTCTTGGGAATAGAAGCCTTTTGTTTCAACTTTTCCTCCCTAATTTTTATGAGAGCATTGGTAATATGATTTGTAAAAGCAATATTAATAGAACTAGCATTGGGACTCAAAGCAAGATTTTGCAAAAACAAAATAACTTCAGATATATTGCAGCCATCAACATCAAAATCATTAAAAGAAATAGAGCTATCATCTCCCATACTCTGAAAAATTTCAGCACTTTTTGTAGAAAAAGTTTTTGCATTTTTGGGCTTTTTCGCACAAGGAGTAGGAGATTTCTCTACACCAATCAAACTAAGAGGATTGCTAGAATTTGGAACAACATCATTAGAGGTAGTAATAGTACATACCTTCATCTTTCTAGCCATCTCATCTTCTCTTTCCCACCTGGCATGCAATTCTGCTAACATCGTAACATTTTCATCAATTCTAACTTGGATGGCATTAGTAGCAGCAAAAGTATTGCTTTCCTTCACATCATTAGGCAACACTTTTAGTTTCAGAAGTTCAACATCAAGAGCAAGGCTATCAACTTTAGAAGTAAGAATATCAATTTTACCCAACTTTTCCTCAACAGACTTGTTAAAAGCAGTTTGCTTACCGATGAAGTCCTTGAGCATGACTTCAAGCTCAGAGGGCGCGCCCCTAGTGTTGTTGGAGGAATTACCATAAGAGTTACCATAACCATTATCATTGGTAGAAGGATATGGCCTATAATTGTTGCTAGCAAAATTGTTCCTATAAGCACTGTTGTTGAAATTATTATTTCTAATGAAGTTTACATCAACATGCTCTTCTTGAGCAACCAAAGAGGCCAAAGGAACATTATTAGGATCAACATGAGCTCTATCATTAGAAAGCATAAGCATAATAGTATCAATCTTATCACTCAAGGAAGAGGTTTCCTTAACAGAATTTACCTTCTTACCTTGTGGAGCTCCTTCGGTGTGCCACCCAAAATAATTTATGATCATGTTGTCAAGAAGTTTTGTTGCGGCGCCCAAGGTAAGGGACATAAAAGTGCCTCCAGCAGCTGAATCCAATAGATTTCTTGAAGAAAAATTCAGTCCTGCATAAAAAGTTTGGACAATCATCCAAGTAGTCAGTCCATGACTGGGACAATTCTTTATCATAGATTTCATTCTTTCCCAAGCTTGAGCAACATGTTCATTATCAAACTGTCTAAACTTCATAATATCACTACAGAAAGCTATAATCTTAGCAGGAGTATAGTATTTTCCAATAAAAGCATCCTTACACTTATCCCAAGAATCAATACTATTTCTAGGCAAGGATAGCAACCAATCCTTAGCTCTTCCTCTTAAAGAGAAAGGAAACAACTTAAGCTTAATAATATTACCATCTACATCCTTATACTTCTGCGTCTCACATAGCTCAACAAAATTGTTGAGATGAGCTGCAGCATCATCAGAACTAGCACCAGAAAATTGCTCTTTCATAACAAGATTCAACAAAGCAGGTTTGATCTCATAAAAATTTGCCTCAGGAGCATGTGGCGCAATAGGAGTGCAGATAAAATCATTGTTTTTGGTGCTAGTAAAGTCACACAACTTGGTGTTCTCAGGAGTACCCATTCTAGCAAAACTAAAAGCAAGCAAGTAAAAGCAACTATAAAGAAACTAACTTTTTTTGTATTTTTGATAAAACGATGCAAGCAAAAATAAAGTAAAGCAAAACAAAAACAAACTAAAAGATTGTGCGTGAGAGACTCCCCTTGCAGAAGTCTTCTTCCTCCCCGGCAACGGCGCTAGAAAAAATGCTTGATGGCTTGTAAGTAACAGCCCGTTGGGAACCCCAAGAGGAAGGTATGATGAGCACAGCAGCAAGTCTTCCCTCAGTTGTGAAACCAAGGTTTATCGAACCAGTAGGAGAAAGCCAAACTTCAGAAGGTGATGCTTGCTAGCTTTGTGACACTCCAAACAATGGCGCCAGAAATATTGCTGGTGCGTCTTCACCTAGCAGCAACGTGAAACCTGCACACAACACAACTAAGAACTTTGCTCCCAACTTACAATGAGGTTGTCAATCTCACCGGTTTGCTGTAAACAAAGGATTGAGCGTATCGAGTGGTAAAAGGATAATAGTATGCAAATAAGTAAACAGTGCGAGTAAAAGTAAAACGGTATAACAATGTAAAGAAAATTGGACCGGGACCACAGTTCACTAGTGGTGTCTCTCCATAAGATAAATAACAACATGCTGGGTAAACAAATTACAGTTGGGCAATTGATAGAATAAAGATAACGTACATATGTCATGAGGATCACTATGAGATTCACTCTGGTCATTACGACAAAATACATAGACTGTAATCCAACTGCATCTATGACTAATAATCCACCCTCCGAATGTCGTCCGAGCAAACATTGGGTATTAAGTTACGAACAATGGATAACTGCATTAAGCAAAGTGCGTAAAGTAAACAAAGCAAATATCCTTGCACACAAGAATGTTGTTTTCTCCCTAGTGGCAACAGCACATCTACAACCTTAGAGGTTTCTGTCACTCCCCCAGATTACTAGAGGCATGAACCCAACTATCGAGCATAAATACTCCCTCTTGGAGTCAGTAGCATCTACTCGACCAAGATATCTACTAGCAAGGGAGAGCATGCAAGATCATAAACAACATAGAGATAACATAGAGATATATTTTCAGCACATCAACTTGACATAGTACCAATACTCATCGGATCCCAACAAACACAACATGTATGATTACATAAAGATGATCTTGATCATGTTGGGCAGCTGACAAGATCTAAACATGAAGCACATGGTGGAGGAGACAACCATCTAGCTACTGCTATGGACCCGTAGTCCAAGGTAGACTACTCACACATCACTCCGGAGGCGACCATGGTGGTGTAGAAGGCCTCCGACAGGGATTCCCCTCTCCGACAGGGTGCCAGGAAGAGCTCCTGGATCCTCCCGATCTCGCTTCGATGACGGCGGCGGCTTGCAGTATGTTTCGAGGAAAAGCGATCCATTCCCTAGATTTTTCCCGTCGAGGGGAATTTATAGGCAAAAGGGCAGCGTCAGGAGGTGGGCCACCTGGCCTCACCATGTGGTGGCGCGGCCAGGGGCTAGGCCGCACCACCCTATGGTGAGCCTGGCCCCTGGCCCCTGGCCCCCATCTGTCTCATCTTCGGTCTTCGCGAAGCTTTGGTAAAAATAGGAGGTTCGGCTTTTGTTTCGTCCAATTCCGAGAATATTTCCTGTGTAACTTTTCTGAAACACAAAAACAGCAGAAAACAGGGAACTGGCACTGTGGCATCTTGTTAATAGGTTAGTTCTGGAAAATGCATAAAAACGCCACGAAGTGTAACAAAACACAAAGCAAATGGTGTATAAACAAGCATGGAGCATCAAAAATTATAGATACGTTTGAGACGTATCAGTGAGCACCCTATGGTAATCACTGCATTGGAAATGGTATGTATGGCAATGGCATTGCGAATGCGCTATGGCCATGTCCCTAACCATGGTGATCACTAACCATGTATACCGCGATGTTGTTGAAATGGACCTTACTGTGTGATTGCATCGAGCCACAGCCGCAACATGCATATATTATCCATTTGATGCAGATTAGGCCTCATGTACCAAGCCTGGTGGCTGCTGTCATGGAGTTGTATGAGGAGAAGAAGCATGCGGGGCGTGATCCATTCCTAAAGCACAATCCTCGAACCAGGGTCCCTCTCGTCTATGTGCAGCTCGTCGAGAGTGACCTCAAAGTGGACATGCGGCGCATCCTAATTCAGCGGGAAATAAGGGTTCTTCTATTTTGAAACTGAATCTTACGTAGAATAAAGGCGCGTTTGATTACCTGGCCCGATTTTGGGGCTCGCTGGGGCCGGGCTCCAAAGTACATGGCCCGTTCGGAACGAGCCATGGCCATATTTGGGGTCTATTTGTTAGCTCGGATGGGAAATTGGTGGACTAGTTGGGCAAAAAGCCTAGTTCGCTTGGCAGCCTACGTGCAGTCCAGTTTGGCTCTGCTCATCCGTGGAATAGGTGTTTGGTTGCAAAGATGATAGTTTCATACTCTTGCCATAGTTCAACTAGGGTGAGCATACCATGCCATTACATGTTACAACCGATCCTACTGGATTTAGAAGCACAAGATCGTGTCAATCAGGAAGACGATTATGAAATCCTTCACCGTACTGTCACGTACCTCCGTCTTTGCTTGTGCTAGAGGGGATGGGTTGTGCAAGAGGAGCTCCTAGAGCTTGCGCTACAAGCATTGCAAGAAAACCTTGCTGCTCCTTGTGCTAACGGCAATGGCTGCTCCATGGCCCGATCATCCAAGAAGTTGTGGTACTCAGCTTCTGCCTCCTCCAATGTTGCGTATTCTCTGTAGCTGTTGTTGGAGTACCCATTGAACTGCTCTTGGCAGATCCTCCATGTGATGTAGGTACCATGATTCCTCCCTCGATAGACCAAATACCACTATTATGCCACAAGAATAACAAGAAAGGACATTTATGCAATAGTAGATTGAAATAAGTCATAACTTAGCATCATGAAGTTAGAGGAGCATGTATGATCATCGCAAAAGTGGATCACAAGTTCATCCTACACCACTATGGTGTAAACCTACCACCACAACTGAAGTGGGTGTCATACTACCACCGCAAGTTCAACATCACCTATCTACAACCAAAATGTACATCATCATCACCACAGTCAACACATTATCATCATCATCCACACATGCTTCCCCTCCCCACCAGCGAGGGTAGCACTACAGATCATAGTAGTTCTTGGCAAGGTAGGTCCTCCGCTAGAGGACCCTGTGTGGCAGCTGCATGCCAACAAAGTTGGTACCCTGGGCCTTGTGGTCGACAAGGTGGCTCACCGCCGCCATGAGGGCATCCTCTGAGAAGCCAAAGACCTCCATCATAGCATCGTAGAGGTCATGGTGCATGTCCATGGGCTTGTTGTCCCGGATGGCCCATGCGGCGTCCTTGACAGCAACTTTCATGTTTGTGAATGCTGACAGCTTGTCATCGGCAAAAGCACCTCTCTTCCTCTTGCCTCTATGCCCCCTTGAAGGGGCGTCTGCATGCTTATCAGTAGGAGGGTCGTCGAGGATCATAGTGTTGGACTTCTGTGTGTCAGCATCCTCTGGTGACGATGCAGCCCTTGGGGAACTTGCCGGTGGCAAGGCCGAACAAGTAGATGATCTGCATCTTGTCGTAGTTTGCAATGGGCACATTCATGAACTCAGTGTCCATTGGGTGATCCTAAGATGCAATGAAAGAATTTTAGTTGTGCAAGTAAGGGATGATCACAGTTAAAGCGGATGATGGTGTGCTTACCGTGATGTGGCCATGGTAGTGCTCAGCTTCCAGGATGATGCACTTGGTGTCCTCACACCACTAAGCACCGCTAAGATCACAAAGCCTGGACATGGTAAGACACCTAAGCCTCCACGTCCTCGGGTGATTGCACACCTGAGTGGACAAGACATCAGCATCACAATGCTCCATCAGTGCCTTGCCCACGGCTATCCGATGGACTTCCTTGAAGCCCTTGTCAGTTTGGATGCCGCTCTTGATCAGCGTGCACATCCTCTCGAGGATGAAGGTTGGCATGAAGGAGAGCCATTTCATGGTCCCCCTTATGTGCAGCCCTCATGGTTTCTCGGCATCAATCTTGGTGAAAAGGGTATAGATAATAGGGCTCGTTACTTGAGTACCCCTGAGGCACGTTAAGCTAGGCCCAAGTGTAATCATAGTCGAAATACGAGTTTATGCCATATACCGATGTTGTAATATGTATCGGACCCGACCGGTTCCTTGAGACCTGGCCACCTATATATAGGGGCCAGGAGAGGCCGGACAGGAACAGATTGAGAGTAAGGCAAGTTGACCACCACGTTTATTCTCGATACATGCCTTGTTTGACTGATTTTACCTTCGAGTTCATCCGACGCCCTATTCCCCCGATCCTAAGTCCTTCATCTAGGACATTTGTCGAGTTAAACCCTCGTCAATTGGCGCCAACCGTGGGGACCCAGGGTGTTGGAATCATGAATTCGACGGCTTTTTCGCTTTCAGCCAACAGCAGTTCAGAAGTCGACAGAAACCAGAAGATGGAGTTGACGATCAGGAGCCTGAGCTTTTGCATTGGACTTTCGTGTTCGATTCGCCCTTCAGATCCGACAAAACTGGATCCGTCGGTGAGCAAAATCAAGACAATCATAATGTCTGGATCATCGTGGGCTCTTCTAGCGAGGTAAACTCGCCGGTCAGCTTCGCAACAGCAGAAGATACAGGAGAAAAAATCGAAGAACTCGACAAAACCACAGAAAAACTCGATACAGGAGAAACCATGGGCCAATCATATCCTAGCCAAAAGGACTTCATCACCCAAACCGGTGGCCTCTTCGGCAATATACAATAGTTATGTGTCATCATCACCAAAGCAGCAGAACAGAACAACCATGCAGACAACACAGCAATCGATGCACAAGTCGACAAGTCAAGGAGCAATAGTAAGAAGGAGAAGGAGAAAATTCAGGTCTCCACCGGGGAGTGGAGAATCATCATGTCAGCCATCAATCATGGTACAAAAGTACCTGCTTTCAAGAAGAGAAGTTCTGATGGGGTATCAGTATGCCCTGCATCAACACAAAAAGAAGTTGAGGAAGGAAAAAAGATGAGTTCAGAAGAAGCCAAGAAAACAATAGTGTGTCAAGTGGAGCATATTGGGATGAATACAGTGAAGCATCAGAGTCCAGCGGGGAAAGGCACAAAGGCCCAAAACACAGCAGGAGGACAACAGCGTGGGCAAGGAAAGAAAGCCACGTAAGGAGCATAAGCGCACATCCATTAGATGACAAGGAGGATTTTGTGTAGGAAACACCAGAGGCAGCACTAGTAGCAGCACAGGCGTATCTACTAACTACACAACCAGAACCCGGAGATCCACGGGAGCACATGCATCAAGCCGCAATAAGAAGCCTCAGGTTGGTAGAAGACAGGCTAAGGAAGCATTCTCCAGAGAAAAAGGCGACATATCACATGGACAAGGGAAAGGAAAACTTTAAGCACCAACCCTCACAAAGCCAAACAAGCGAGTCATCAGGCGACGAAAAGTGTAGGGCACGAAGGGAGGATGCAAGGAATATCATAGCGCAAGCAAGAGTAAACAACGCGCGCTACACGTGGAAAGAAGAAAATTATGAAGACGATGAAAAAGAGATGGACGCACTATGCTTTACCCGAAGGGTTCGCAGAACAAGAGTACCCAAAGGATTCAAACTACCACACGATCAGCAAAAGTATGATGGGTCACAAGAACCCAGACTATGGTTATCAGACTACCTACAAGCAGTACAAATACTCGAAGGAACGAGAGCAATGCCGATGCAAAGCCTACAGTTACACCTCACCAGCGCATCACGGTCTTGGTTATGCACTCTACCCAACGATTCCATTGGAAGTTGGGGAGAACTGGAGAGTCAATTCATAAGAAATTTTCATTCGACATACAAATGTCCAGTGTCGCTAGAAGAAGTCAAGTCATGCATACAGAGGAAGGACGAAACTCTGCGTTCGTACATATAGCGGTGGAGTATAATCAAAAACTCTGCAGAAGACGTCTCCAACGAGCCGGCAGTAGATGCTTTTTTGGCCGGCCTTCATCGTTCGGACCTCATGGAAGAGTTAGAGAGAACAAAGCCAATGACAGTATCAGAATTAATGGAAGTAGCAAACAGATTCGCCGATGGAGAAGATGCGTACAACAACAAAAGGGCACATTCACCAGAAGTCGATAGAGCAAGCAGGCAAAGGCGAAGGTCTCGCAATGAGGATAGCCGCACGAGGCGAAATCAGATAGCCGCAGGATATGAAAGAAGGGACGGGGAAGGCTACGAAAGCAGGGAGTTTCAAGACAGAAGCAGTCGAGGAAAAGAAAAGCCAAAGTACTCCGACCCGTCGGCAGAAGACATGCTTCAGGGCCCCTGTCGCATTCACTATGCGTATTTGGATGGGAAGAGAGTTTCCAATCACCAGATGAAGGACTACAGAACATTCTTAAGATTGCAAAGTGCTCTGGATATGAACCAAGGGACATGTCAGGGAGGAAGGAGTACAAGTAAAGGATATCAAATGCAACGTCTTGCAAAACATCTGGAATCAAAAGAATACATATCGGCAATGATCCAGCTGGTGCCAAAATCCAAGAAAGAACAGAAGAGTATATCAAGACAAGTAAACTTAGCAATATCATCGCCACTAGCCACTACAGAGTACTTGAGATGGTCCGACCAACCAGTCAGGTTTAGCAGAGCAGACCACCCAAGGAAAGTGCCTAGGCCAGGGCACACGCCAATGGTGTTGAAGGCACAAATAGGAGGATACGATATTGGGCGAGTATTCATGAACGCAGGAAGCGGCATAAACCTAATATATGCAAGAACCCTGAGCGCAATGAGCATCTCGTTGGAAAGCCTGAAGCCGACAGATTGCTCCTTCCACGGAATAGTACCAGGGAGTGCAAACTACCCCCTCGGGAAAATAGAAGTCGACGTTTGCTTTGGCGATAGTGGCTATTACCATAGAGAAAAGTTAGAGTTTGAAGTAATAGACTGGCCTTCGCAGTATCACGCAATCCTGGGGCGGCCAACATTTGCAAAATTCATGGCAGTCCCTCATTACGCATATTTAACACTCAAAATTCCAGGACCTAAAGGGACCATCACGGTACAAGGCAGTTTTGAAGTATCCAATACTTGCGACAGAGAATTCAACAGGATGGCCCAAACCTTCGGCATGACAGCTGAATATGTAAGACTCAGGGGCGAAACTGATCACAATGTACTACCCGAAGTCGGTCGATCCCTGCCAGATCAGGCTTTCGACGCAACCCAAGACTCGAAGAAAATCCAGGTCCACCCTACGGACCCGAACAAAACTACCTCCATAGCGGTAAACTTGGACCCCGCATAGGAAAGCGCGCTCATCGAGTTCCTCCATGAGCACTGGGAAATCTTCGCCTGGTATCCTTCAGACATGCCAGGGGTTCCCAGGGAACTCGTCGAGCACGCACTAAATGTGGATCCAAAGGCAAAGCCAGTCAAGTAACCTCTGCGACGGTTTGATGAACCCAAAAGAAAAGCAATAGCATCCGAGCTACACAGGCTAGAAAACGCAAGATTCATCAGAGAAATCAAAGCATCAACTTGGGTATCCAACCCAGTTATCGTTCCCAAGAAAAATACAGACTTACAAAGAGTCTGTGTTGACTACACATCTCTCAACAAGCATTGTCCCAAGGATCCCTTTCCGCTACCTCGCATTGATCAGATAATAGACTCAATGGCGGGGTGCGCAAGGCTTTCCTTCCTGGACGCATATTCTGGTTACAACCAGATCAAGTTGAAGAAAGAAGACGAAGAAAAAACAGCTTTTATTACACCCTACGGCGTGTTCTGCTATCAAGTCATGCCTTTCGGCCTAAAAAACGCGGGAACAACTTACCAACGGATGATGCAAAACTGCCTCGGAAGTCAAATAGGATGCAACATCCAAGTCTACATCGATGACGTGGTCATCACCACAAGAAAGGAGGGGTCCTTAATCAGTGATTTGACAGAAACCTTCGACAACCTAAATAGGTACAAGCTCAAGCTTAACCCGACAAAATGTTCTTTTGGTGTGTCAGCAGGGCAACTTCTGGGATTCTTGGTGTCAGCAAGAGGCATAGAAGCAAACCCAGAGAAAATCCAAGCAATACTATCAATGGGGAAACCAGCAAAGTTGCACGATGTATAGAAACTCGTAGGACGCGTCGCGGCATTAAGTTGATTTGTCGTGCGATTAGGAGAAAAAGCTCTTGCCTTCTACGCACTAATGAAAAAATCAGATGACAAGTTTGAGTGGACAGAAGAAGCAGATACAAGTTTTGCACAACTGAAAAAAGTGCTCTCCACACCACCAGTGTTGGTCGCACCAAAGGAAAAAGAGCCGCTACTACTATATATCGCAGCCACACATCAAGTGGTAAGCACAGTATTAGTAGTCAAGAGAAGAGAAGAAGGAAAGGCGCATGGATCCAGAGGCCAGTATATTTCCTCAGCAAAGTATTATATCCAACAAAGCAGAGGTACCCACACTATCAAAAGCTTGCATACAGCATATTCACAACAGCATGAAAGTTACGGCAATATTTCCCGGTGCATCCAATCATAGTGGTTAACGAAGCCCCACTATCCAATATATTGAACAACCCTGCAGCAACAGGACGTGTCTCTTTATGGGGAATCAAACTATCACCCCTGGACATCACGTACGAGAAACGAAAAGCAATCAAATCTCGAGTACTACCAGATTTCACAGCAGAGTGGCTAGAACTACAGAACACAGGACCACCAGAATTATCGAGTGTATGGACAATGTACTTCGACGGATCAAAAAGAGTCCAAGGCGCAGGAGCAGGAGTAGTTTTCATATCACCGCAAGGCGACAAATTGAAGTATGTGTTAAGGATGAGTTTTCCGCAAGCTTCCAATAATGAAGCCGAATACGAGGCTTTGCTCCATGGAATGAAAATGGCCAAAGCATGTGGAGCAACTCGACTGAAAATATTTGGGGACTCGAATCTCGTCGTCCAGCAAGTGATGAATCGGTGCGACGCCATCAGTGACAACATGACGGCATACAGAAACTTATACTACTATCTAGAGGGAACATTCGATGGATGCGAAGTTTCACACGTCAGCAGGGCTAGCAACGAGGAAGCCGACAATTTAGCAAATATCGGGTCCCAATACCTGCCTATACCACCAGGAGTCTTTTGGGAAGAAATCATAGAGAGGTCAATAAAACATAGCAAGACTTCGACTATAGGAGAACCAAGCCAGCACCCAACAACAGGCTCGGGGGCTGGCAAGCCTGGTGTAGGAAGCACAGTAGAACCAGAGGAAGTTATGATGGTCAAAGAAACCTGGATGCAGCCGTACTTAGTGTACATGATAAACAAGATACTACCCGAAGATATAGTTGAAGCAAGAAGGATAATACGATGATCCAAGACTTTCGT
This sequence comes from Dactylis glomerata, assembly GCA_007115705.1. Classification (NCBI taxonomy): domain Eukaryota; kingdom Viridiplantae; phylum Streptophyta; class Magnoliopsida; order Poales; family Poaceae; genus Dactylis; species Dactylis glomerata. Next base: position 1,356,300 of record QXEO01000124.1, on the reverse strand, counting down.
CGTGTTATAGGGGAAGTTGTACAAGAAGAGCATAACTGGCGTTTTACAGCGATGTGTCACCCCTCAAGAAGGACAAGACATATTAAAAGATATCCACGCAGGAGTGTGCGAGCATCACGCTAGCAGCAGAGCTATTGCAGCTAAAGCTTTTCGTGCAGGATTCTACTGGTTAACGGCCATTGAAGACGCAAAAGATATAGTCAGAAGGTGTGAGGCCTTTCAATGATTTGCATCTCGACCACACACACCAGCAGCAGAACTACATCCGATACCATTATCCTGGCCCTTTGCACAATGGGGTCTCGACATGGTAGGGAAACTACACAAATCCTGGCCAGGAGGACATGTCTACATGTTGGTGGCAGTAGACAAATTCACTAAATGGGTAGAGGCAGCCCCGGTAACAACTCAAGATTCCACAGCAGCAATCAACTTCATCAAGTCTATAGTATTTCGCTTCGGAGTGCCACATAGCATCATCACAGACAATGGGACAAACTTTACATCGAAAGAGTTCAAAAGCTACTGCGAGAGTATGGGAATCAAACTGAAATTTGCATCTGTAGCACATCCAAAAACAAATGGACAAGTCGAGAAAGCCAACGGCTTAATATGCAACAGAATAAAAAAGAGGCTATTAGCGCCCCTGGAGAAAGCCAAACATGCCTGGGTAGATGAGCTACCCTCCGTGCTTTGGAGTCTGAGAACTACGCCCAATGCGGCTACCCAAGAAACCCCCCTTTTCCTGGTCCATGGCGCAGAAGCCGTGCTTCCAGTCAAAATCACCCATGAAGCCCCAAGAATTGTAGCTTACGATGAAACAACTTCTACAGAAGCACTTAAAGACGACGTTGATGCACTCGACGAAGCAAGAGATGTAGCACTAGCCAGAGCTATGCAGTACCAGCAAAGTCTACGAAACTACCATAGTTGTCGAGTTTGCCCACGATCTTTCGTGGTAGGAGATTTGGTCTTACGACTCAAGCAAGACGGTCACGGCAAATTAGAGTCCCCATGGGTGGAACCTTACATCGTGACAGAAGTAATTCCAGGAGGAGCTTATCAACTACAAGACAAGAAGACAGGGAAAGATGAGAGCAACCCGTGGAATGCAGAACAACATCGGTGATTTTATGCGTAGAAGGAGCATGACGATAGAAAACTTTGATTTATGACTCTCTGAACCCAGAACATGAGGTCGTAGGTTGGGTTCTTTGGGTCAACTCGACAATATGTATAATATGTCACTATTTTAAACTCGGGGGCTCCGACCCTCGAGTCGTATGAAAGAATATGAAAATTATCGAGATCCGGTATTGATATGTCTTCAAGAATTATTGCAAGGTTGTTTACAACCCGATATTCGGCACAAAGCAAGCACAGTTCAAGGAAACACGCAAATAAATTAAACATACCTTGGAACACTGGTAGTTCCTCTGGTCTCTTACTAAACAACACGATGGCATAAAATAAAGTTCATTACATATACTTATTACATGCAGCAAGCCAAGAAAGAACTAAATAATAGATCACATCAAGGAAGCATCTACTGAAAGTGAACTTCTGCTTCATACTCCCTCTGGCACTCTGTGCCATCATAGATCTTCACGTCGAACTTCGACGTACCGCAATGGTAGTCGAAAAGCATGAAGAACCCTTGATGCAGCTCATGGTCCTCTGCAAATTGGGGCCATCTACCCCTGAAGTACATCTCACCCCGGCCATCGTAGTACACTTGCACTTCGTAGGGAGTTCCTCCCCTAGATAGTTCGTGGAGGATTGCTTCACGAAGCTCACGCCCATCCATGAACTTGGTGAATTTCAGCGGAACACGCTGTATCTCACGGCATTGAGCGTCGGCGATGCACAAGAAGGAGTAGATCTTGGGAGGAGGAGGAGGAGAAGCATCACGCGGAGCAGCACTAGAACCTGGAACAGCAGCAGATACCTTGGGTTTGTTTTTACTCCCCACGAGGTGGCCAGGACGCCGCTTCATAGATGCGGACGAAGAGGCCACCGTAGAGGCATCTTTTGGTTTGTTCTTACTACCGCGGGGACGGCCGCGACCTCGCTTCTCCATCTGCACACCGGCATCCAGATTGGCACCACCAGCATCCGCCATTGAGAAGTATCGCTTGGTGGAAAAACCCTAGATGAGATGAGGAGGAAGAAGACGATGCGGCGGAGGAAGTTGGTAATGAAAGGATTAGGGTTTTCCCTAGCCAGCGTACTTTATTTATAAGTAACCTTTCGTGGGCCTCAGCAAGTTACAGGTCCAAATAAATCTACGGGCTTTTACATTTTGCCCCGAGCAGAAAATAAAGAAGCGGCAACATATATAAAGGACAGGGAAAAGACACATGCAAAGTTACAAGGATAAAGAGCAATGTGGCAGAACAGCATTAGAGTATATAAAAGATCACAATACACACCCTCATGGACTCGAGGGCTACTACCATTCGAAGATCTGGAAGAGCAGCTAAGCAGTATGTATAAAAGATCATATCACGAATACCGCAGATGGAAGATGAGAAGACAATATGAATATTTTGAGCCTATACCCGAAAAATTTCGGCTATAGCCTCGGGGCTACTCCCATCGGGAGCACTGGTCGTGCACCCGATGATAATGGATAACATTGAGGAAAAATCAAAGGCGTAATCGACTAACCTTTCATCGCCAACAATCTTCGATTTCATTATCAACAAAATAAACATCGATTACTCCCATTGGGAGTTATTCGCGATTATTTAAAAGAAGAACAACTCAAATATTTTACACATCTCAACAACCAAACAAGGATTGCAAAGGAGGTCAATAAAATTCTCGGGCTAAGTCATCGCGACAAAGCTTGAATGCCATGGTCATAAAAGATCACGAAGGTAAGACCCCAGGATCCATCCTATGTGGCCTAGTATACGCACCTGAATGCGCTCTACTAGTAACTTTCCGTGTCTACGACGCAAAGAAAATCCTGGTGGACGCACTAGGTACCCTGAGAACCACTGGAACTCGTTCTTTGTAAGTCCTAAATGCGGCAAAAGAATGGGTTTGACCAGTTTCCCAAATTCAAGTCCAAGGGGATTGAGTTTGAAGTAGGTAACAAGTATCTGCTCTGGCAGTTAACTGAACTCTTGATCCATCAGAGCTGTCAGGCTTGTTAACCAAAACCCCTTGCGAGAAAATATAATGAAAGTTGTTTATTTTGAGTACAGGGAGAAGAAGAAGTCGAAAGATTGATCAAGTCAAAGATATGAAGATTTGAGATTCAACCAGAATCTACAATTCTGGTAGAATGTCGTGGGCTACTGACAAGGGTATAGTTAATAGAGCCCGTTACTTGAGTACCCCTAAGGCCCATTAAGCTAGGCCCAAGTGTAATCATAGTCGAAATATGAGTTCATGCCGTATACCGATGTTGTAATATGTATCAGACCCGGCCGGTTCCTTGAGACCTGGCCAGCTATATATAGGGGCCAGGAGAGGCCGGTCAGGAACAGATTGAGAGTAAGCCAAGTTGACCACCATGTTTACTTCCAATACACACCTTGTTTGACTGATTTTACCTTTGAGTTCATCTGACACCCTATTCCCCCGATCCTAAGTCCTTCATCTAGGACATTTGTCGAGTTAAAACCTCGTCACTTGGCCTTCGACTTCTTTGTGGCAGTCATCCTAGCCTTCACCTCTGCCGAGACCTGGGCCACAAGGCTCTCCACAGCTCCCTCGTCCACCGAAAGAGTTGTTGCCAAAACGTGGGAGTCAACCATGGGATCTGAATCTAGAAATTGTGAGGAAATCTGTGATTCCCCAATGAGGACCAAAGCCTGGTTGAAGTCGTCGCACAGAGACTCCTGAACAAGCAGCAATATAAACGTACCAATGCCAAACCGCATGTCAAAAATCATGGTGAACCGGTGAAAATGGGGACAGTTGAAGCCTACTCCATAGCATTCGGAGACTAAACCCTAGCAAAGATCTGGCTAACCCTACCACAAATCATCTCTAACCATTCACAAATGTAAACTTGAGCAAAGATCTGGCTCACTATACCACAAATCATCTCCAACCCTATCCAGATCTACCAAGCCATACCAAGAACTAACCCTAACCAACAAGTTGGGGAAGTGATAGCTTACAGTCATGGTTGCATGTGAAGGAGAACTCGAGGAAGAAGAAGATGGCGCCCACTCGGTGCCACCGGAGATCTCTGCGCTGTTTACCTGCTCGGGGACCGGAGGTGGATCTCAAAATGAGGACAATTCGAATGGCACTCCAACAGGGGGTAGAAATAGAGGAGGATGCAAGGCGGGAGGTGACAGAATCCTTTCTGCCCCTTTTTTTGCTTTTCATCGATGCACGGCAGAGCATGCGCTATCTCCCTCCTTGTTCGCGCTCATGCAGGAAATGATGCCATTTTCCATCTGTGGATCGCGAGATGAGGTTGCACAGCTGGAAACGGCTGATTCGGCCGTTCCTCCTGGGCCTGGCCCATGAGTGCTTTGAGAACCGGTTTGGCCACAATGGGGAGGCCTTCCGAGAAACCAATCAGCCCAAAAACTGCTCCAGTGTGAGCCAAATGGGCTCCAACCTACCAAAAGTGCCCTAAGGGCGTGACTGGTAGCCCGCATGGAGGCAAAACAGGCCATAGGGAGTATAAAACGCGTTGATTGGATTGCTGGGCTGAGGCTGCGTTGTGGCTGGCACATGCGTCAAAGCAGGCTTGGCGCAGCCTGGGGAAATGCCCAAATTGTGGCTGGCATGCACATCAAAGCAGGCTTGGCCCAAGCCATGGGGAAACGCCCGAATCAAGCGTTTCCCCAGAGCCACCCTCTTCTCTGGCCCCCGAGAGCCAAAAGTGGTCAACACCCGCAAGAGCGGCTGCGACCATGGAGATGGCGCGAGCTCCCGCGCACAAGCGAAAAAGGGTGCGAGAAGATTTCGTCACCTCCCGCTGAGACCGCCCCTCTATTTCTACCCACTCTTCTCACCACCGAGTTCGAAACCGCCATTTCTTCCTTCGAGATATCTTCTCCCGCGTGCAAGGAAGGTAAGTAAGCGGTGCGGGCGGCGATGGCGGCTAGGCAACTCTGACCACTTCATCGACCCAAATACTCCTCCGTCCACCTCCAGCCATGACTATAAGTACCAACACCATCACTTCTCAAGCACCTCTATGTTGTTAGGGATAGATTAGTGACCCATTTTGCTTAGACCTATCCCTAATGTAGGCTTGTAGCTTAGATCTTTGCATGTTTTTGTTGATGTTCAATGTTAGATTTTTGTGAATCTTAACCTCAATGAGCATGTCTTTGCTTCTTTTGTTTCTAGGTTGCCTAGAATGTCCATGTTAGTCATGATCTTGTTCTTTGTATGCCTACTATTTGTCTATCACGTCATCTAGTTCTTGCTAATCGTGATCTAGTTAATTTTACCATCATTTAACTACCTTGTACATTGTGCAGAAATGTATGACTCTTTGTGCCAGGAATTCCTTAGCCAGGCTCTGGTCCCCTTTAAAGAGTCGCAGATCCCTTTGTTTTTTGCTGATTTGCAGCCTCCCATGGGCGATAAGCTTGTGGCTGTGGAGGTTGGGCAAAGTTCTGAGCAGCCTCAGTTTGCGTAGCTCGGATCATCGTCCCAGACCACAGTGCACAGGCTTGTCCAAAGCATAGCATCGAAGGTTGCCCTAAACTTTGTTATGGCAAGGAAGGAGAAGGACCTGATTGATGTTAGCGTAGCTCGCAAAGCGCACGCTGCACACATGAAGGGTACCATGAAGTGGCTGCCATTCCAGTCCTCCTTTGTCCTCGAGAAAATGTGTGAGCTTATCAGAACCTGCTTTCATACAGACAAGGGCTTCAAAGAGGTCCACCTCACTGCTGTTTCCAAGGCGCTATTCGAGCATTGTGGAGCAGAGATGACTTCTACTCAGGTGTACAACTACCCGAGGAAGTGGAGGACAAGGTGGATCCATATTAGCAAGCTGAGAGGTCTGAGCGGTGCTCAATGGGATGAGGACAGCTGCACCATCGTGCTAGAGGCTGAGCACTACCAGGGACACGTCACGCTTAGCACCTCTATTACATTGCACTGTCCTTTGATCATCCATGCCCATTGCTAGCAGTCATCGTTGTCGTCCTTGTTTAGGATCACCCCAAGGATGCCGAGTTCCTCAACAAGCCCATCTTGAACTACCATGAGATGCACACCATCTTTGTTGGTGTTATCGCCACCGACAAGTTTGCCATGGGGTCCAATGAGCCCCTGGGCGCACCTTCACCTCCTGCAAAGTACAGGACAGACTCACAGGAGTCCAAGACCATCATCATCGATGGCCCGGACAAACCTCCCCCCGCACCTGGAGGCAAGAGGAAGAGTGGTGGGCTAGCTGAGGATGAGCTCCAGGCCTTCAACAACATGACTGAAGCCATCAAGGACGTCGCACAAGCGATCAAGGACAACAAGCCTACCAACATCCGCCCAGACTTTTATAAGGCCATCATCGATGTCCTTGAGTACTCCCCTGATGCTCCCATAGCGGTGCTGAACTACCTTGTCGACCACAAGGCCAAGGGCATCACCTTTGTTGCCATGGAAGAGTCCCACAGGTCCCTCTAGCTCAGGAGCTACATGTCCAAGAACTAGTTTTATCTGTAGCGCTGCCCTAGGGCATTGTGGGGCTGGGGAGACATGCTTTCTTGCTTGTGATGGCTGATGATGATGATCTTGTGTGATGTATATTTTGGTGGTAGCTAGGACTCAAAAACTTGTTATGGCCTGTAACTAAGATGAGGTGGTACATACTAAACCCCTCATGTGATGAAGACTTTGCGGTGGTAGGACGACACACACTTTTGATGTGGTGCTAGGTTAACATCTTAGTGCTAGGATGAACTTATGACCCCCTTTTGGTAACTATGATGCATGCCCTCCTTTAGTTCATGAACTTGTGCAATTGTTCACTTGCTTGGATGATCTTGTTGACTACATTTGCTACCTCATCATGTACTTACCTTTGTTGATTCTATTTTTTGGTTAGTGGTATGTCATCTCCAGGGGGAGGTAGCCAGGAGTGTACAGTTCTTGGAGGATCTGCTAGGCTCAGGTCAATGGTTTCTCAAACAACAGCTACAAAGGGTACCAGACTCTCGAGGAGGCAAATGAGGAGTTTAACCAATTCCTGGTTGATGAGGCTATGACTTATCAAGATATGGTTGTTCAAGCACTCCGTGCTCAAGGAATGGCTCTTCAAGATCTGGTTGTTCAAGGTATCCCTGTGCAAGCCATGCCTCTCTAAGCAATGGTTGTTGAAGCAATGCCTCACCATGGCGCACACATGTTTAGAGATTTCATCATCGTTGTACTGCTGGTGGTGATCGCGAAGCTGTTGTTCTTCACGTAGGTGGTGTATGATCAAATGTTGTGGTAACCTCACCAATGTTTGAAAATGATAACTGTTAGAACACTAAGATGGTTAACCAAACAGCTTGACATTGCATCTGCTTTGCTACAAAATGAGTTTGCAGGCATTCAAACAAATAGGCAAGTTGGCACAGAGACGCAGCTAAATCCCTTATGGGCAACCAAACAAAACGCCAAAAATGATTTTTGGGTCGTATCATGCGATCCTAGCTCTTAGCGCCTGCACCTAGAGAGCCAAAAAAGAGCTGCGAGCAACCAATCACGTCCCCGTTCTGGCTATATGTCGTTTCCCCCTGCACACTGCGTCGGGAAGATCTGTTCGAGTTAGGGTTTAGGGTTAAGCTTCTGCTGTTTTGTCGTGCCCGTTCTGGCTATATGCCGTTCCCCCCTGCACACTGCGTCGGGAAGATCTGTTCGAGTTCAGACGATTTGGTTCTTTCGATCGTGGTGCCAACTCGCGTATCAGCACAGATCTGTTCGAGTTCGAACGTTTGCTCCTTTCTGTTTTCAGGCAAGGTTTGATGGCATTGCCAACGAGAAGTTGACAAATGACAAATCAACTTGGCTGGAAAAATATGCAGAATTGCTGCCCTAGTACAGTAACACTGGCATCCCAGTGTCCCACAACTGCAGGCGAGGCGACTGATCCCACGCCACAGTCCAAATAGCAAATGATGCAAAATCGCAACCTGTGAATAGGGAAGGCTGAATTGCTGCTATCTCAAGAGTATGACCTGGCACGGAGGCTTGTTCGATGAACGGGTCTGCTATCTATCTCCATATCATCTCCTGTCCCCAGCTACTTCCAGCCTCATCTTTTCCGAGCATCGTGCAATCACACACGCACCCTTCTGCCTCATGTCATGCTTTCTGAGCTCTCGCGCATCAATGTCCTGGGAGGTTGGAGCTCGTCCTCAACTATATTGCTGATGTTAACCAGGCAAGCAATCTGATTGGTTGCTCAATAAACCGACAGATGAAATTGGTCTTTCACCCCAAATTTACGCATACCAATTCAAGAAGATGTCAACAAATAAACACCAACAGGTTTTCTATAACATTATCTCAAATTCTCGAGACTAGCACTAGAAATTTTCCATCATACTATCCACCAACGTATTCCATGATCAACATGCATGAACTAAATTACTCGTCTATGAGCAAAACGAGAACAATAGATCGAATGGAGCGTTTTTATTCTAAGTCCTACGGGGCACCAGGCGCGGGCGCAGCGGCTTCTTCATGACGACAGTGAACTCCGGCTTCTCGGCGAAATCGACCTCGTTGCCGGGGACCTCCTGCCACTCGAACTCCCTCACCATGTTGGCCACGAAGTACTCCAGGTGAAGCATGGCGATGCCGATTCCCGCGCAAATCCTTCGTCCCACGCCGAATGGCATCATCTTGATCTCACGATTGCCGGTCACGTCCACCCCTTCGCCCGCGCCGCCTGGAAGGAACCGCTCTGGGGAGAACTCGAACGGCTTCTCCCACTCCCGCTCGTCGCGGCCCATCTCGGCGACCATGAAGTTCACCGCGGCGCCCTTGGGTATCAGGTAACCGCCGACCTCCATGTCCTCCGCCGCCTTGTGCGGCAGCACGAAGTGCCCCGGCGGGTGCTTGCGCAGTCCCTCCAGGACGACGGCCTTGAGGTAAGGCATCTTGTGGAGATCCTCCTCGGTGACCTCTTCCTTGTCGTCTCCGGTCGTGGCACTGATCTCCTTGTAGAGCTTCTCCTGGATTGCCGGGTTCTTGACAAGCTCGGCCATGATCCACTGCAGCCCAGTGGAGGTGGTGTCCGTGCCGGCGTCGAGGAACTCGGCGCAGAGGTTTACCATCTCAGCATCGGTGAGCGGGCGGTTCCCCTCCTCGGGGAGCTTGATGTCGAGCAGGGTGTCCACGTACGAGTGCTCGAACGTCGTCTCCTTCCTGGGTTCGCCACCGCGGCTCTTGTACACACGACGCGCGTTGATCAGCGGCACGAACAGCTCCATCTGCCGCCGCCGCATGGTGTGCGCGGTCCGGAGGCGGTCGCGGAAGAGGTGCTTGGTGAGCGATGGGAAGAAGGCAAAGACGGACAGCTTCCTGGTGCGGTAGAGCAGCTGTTCCCGCTGCGCGACGGCGATCGCGCGCACGGCGGCCTCGTCGAGCCGCTCGCCGAAGCACATGAGCACGAGGAGGCAGAACATGACATACTGGAACGTCTCGACCACGGCCGCCTCGCCGGGCTTGGACTCGCACTCCCGCAGCTTCTCGGCGAGAACGCGGCGCACCCAGGAGCGCGCGGGCGCGAAGAGGCGGACGCGCGACGGGTGCAGCGTCTCGGCGACGAGGTTGCGGCGGAGGAGGCGCCACACGGGCCCGTAGCTGGCGCGGGTAATGGTGTTGTCGTTCTCGCCTAGGAGCGTGACGGAGGAAAGGGCCGGCCGATCGGCCAGCGCGGCGCCGCTCTCAACGAGCGCCGCGTGCGCGAGGCGGCGGTCGGCGACGAAGATTGAGAGGCGAGATCCCACGCGCAGCGACACGATCGGCCCGTACTTCTCGAAGAGGCGCCGGAGGAGGGGCTCCACGTCGACGAGCGAGTTGGTGAGCAGCACCACGCTGCCCAGCACCGGCACGGACGGGGGCCCAGGCGGGAGGCGGCGGCGCCGTACGCCGCCGCTCTTGCCGTTGCGGCGGAGGAGGAGGATCAGTGGGAGGGCGCCGAGGATCGCGCCGAGGACTATCTGCCACGTGTCCATGACGCGTGTGGTGCTGCTCCGGATTCGCCCTCCTTTGGATCGAATGGATGGGTTTCCTGCTACTTGTGCGGTGCGGAGCGACAAATATACTTCTGTATCCCATTTAATTAGTGTCGTCATCATATAGGACTATAGGAGTACTGGGTAGACTTGGTCTTCGTTACGTTATCTCGAAGGGTCTCTCTTTCCAAAGCAAAATATATCGGAGCGCTTAGCAAAGAAACATGGTGTTAACGGAGTGCGTCAATTTGACTCTCGAGCTTAATGTAGCGTTTTATTTTAAATATTTTAAAACTATATTTTACGGTTTACTTTTTTGAAAAAGTATATGTAATATAAAAAATGATGTATACTTAAGTGTGTAAAGTCTCAATCCGAGATACACTCTATTATATTTTCATATAAAAAGATAAAAAAAAGGGGTGGATAGTGCACCTTGAAATTTTGTGAAATTTTGTCTTTTCTATGTAGCTCATAATATAAGTTATTTCAAACTGAGATTTTGCACAATAGAATATACATCATTACCTACTTTGAAATACTTTTTCAAATTTTTTTGAATCTTTAAAATACCATTTTTGAACTTTTAAAATAAAATGTTCTAGTGAAATTGACCTCCAAATACATTTTCTGGTGCAAACGATGCTAGTGCTCGGCCCCCTAGAAAAAGATGATGTTAGTGCTCATGTAAAATATAAGGGTGTAACTAATTTTTAGTCTAGTTCGTTCTAGTAAGATGACATCATCGAATTGCAGTTGCAACTTGCTATTAGCAAGAATCACGAAGAAATTCTAACGATCTGGAGGTTTTTTTTGTAGTTGCAACCTGACTTGCAGTTGAAAAATCATAGTTATAATCTAACTTGCAACTAAAAAATTTCAGTTGCTACCAAACTTGTGTAACTCAAGTGCACGAGTCACGATGCAAATCTTATGGTGTAGGACGTAATTGAAAACTAGGTCTACTGAGAACTAGCAAAATTGAGAAATAAATTAAAGCTAGTGCTGACAAAATGTTACTCCTCAGCTAAAGGCTAGGTAACCTTCACCAATTTGTTTAGGAAACTATTGTATTTATGTCATATCTCCAATTTTCATGACAATACCAGCACCTTCCCTTTTCTCTGCTTTTGTCAGGTAGATTTAATAGGGGCTCCATTGTTGGAAAAAAACTGTAGCAGTTTAATTTCTTATTGTTGTCTTTTTGTTGTTTGATGGATAGGACTGTTCCTGATTCATGCCAAACCAATATGTTGTTCTCAGAGTAGCAGGCTTATGGCACCGAGTATCATGCTTGGAAATCTCCTTTTAAGCCACTATTGAACCAAAGAAATAATTTTTTAGGAAAATAATTGTGGTCGAGTCATCCATCCCTGAGATTGGTCAATGTAGTTCTCCATAGTGTTAATTTGCATCAAAACTTGACATTGTTCCAAGGAGTCATCAGGAGTAGGACTAGGACCAGGAAAGCGTTCACAAAGTAATGTGCAAAAAAATTGCCAATTCATCAAAATACTCCCACACTGAGTCAAAATACTCCCATGCTCCAAACTCCAGCTAGCAACATTTTCTCCCAAAAAAAGGGGTAAATCCACACTAGGAGTTCTCATAGAGGGATCTCATGGTGTCTGTTATCATGTGGGTTGTCATACCAATTGACACTGATGTATTTCTCTAGCAGGTTATTCCTAAATCGGTGTGCCGGAGAATGTTGCTACGGGTGTTGAGGGTAATGTTGTAGTAATGGTATTTTATATGTGGGGTGTAGTTATATTGTGAAATGGGTATTTGTGGATAAAAACAAGGTTGGTACTAGTAAGAAGGTAGTTGCTAAAATGGTGGTGGGATGGGTTTTGGTAATAACTATATTGGTCTGTGGTGGATTAGGCAGTGGCTGCTAACAAGGATAGTTTATGGGCATATAGTTATTTTGGTATTACTAATTTGTGTGTGTATGAGGAACTATAAGAGACCAGATTTGCTGGATATTGGTAGTATGAGTGGCGTAAGGGGGTGTAGAAAAGATAAGGAATTTTGTGTGTTTCTGGTTTGGGATGAAGATGGTAGGGTGGAAGGAGGAAATATTGGGTGTGGCAATTGTTGATTGAGGTTTCCTTAGATGTATGATGTTTGAAGGGGAATAGGACAAATTAGACTGAGGTGGGTCCGATTGTCGATTGTGTGGTGGAGTGCAGAAATCGACTCCACTTGTTTCCAAAGACAGTGTTGTTGCGGATCTCAGATTCCTTGGATTCAAAGAAATGCCTAACTGTGCAACCATATAAGTGAGTTTAGAGATATTGCCCTGAATATCGTCGGCGGGTTCTGTAGATCCATGCACCTGTTGAGGTTGAGAACCTAATGAGGCAACCTATCCTTGATTGCTTCTTCTTCAGGGGCCTGAGCCTGAGATCACTCCAATATCTTGGCTTCTTCCACCTGCTAGGCAAGCGGCTCTTGTGAGCACGTTCACATATGCGACATGGTCGGAAAATGTAGCTGATTTTGGTACAAATACGACGTTGATGATGAAGTGAAGAGCAAGAATCGCAACATCTAGGACCAACATGGATTTTATGCTTGAATCAAGGTGATTAAGAACCACGGGGGGGAGGGGAGTTTCTTGGAAAATGAGACCCAATTGTCAATATTCCACCTAAACAGAGCTTGGACAGGATGGAAATCTGACAATTACCTAGGAATGATTTCAGAAGATAAGAATAAAATGGCAACAAGTGATAATAATGAATGAAAAAGTGGGCGGAAGTGGGAGAGAACATAGTGCTTTTTAGGCTTTTTTCATAACGCGGTGCCCATCCACCCACTCTCCAGCTTATAAGGAGTACGCTGGAGCTGCAACAATTATGATTATCTCATAGATAGCACTTAGTGCATTAACAATACTTATTACACTCTTAAACCCATTTAACTAAGAAAATAGTAAGGAGTAATCTCGGTCGTTGGCCATTACTTGAAGGTTTGAGGAGCACCCTTGGATAACTGAAGATGAGAAGTGTCGCAGGCTAGAAGCCAAAGCTTCAGGTTCCTAACACTCTGGTTGTCCTGATCGACGAGCAAGCGTAGGGCTAGCGCGCTAAAGAAATATGTTGACTTATGACCCTCCAATTTTGTCACTAAATTTTCACTATTTTTCATTTACGATGATTTTGTGATAAAAAAATCAATCGTTAAAAAGGGGTGTCTATAATCAACTAACTTGACCTCTTTTCTAAATCAACATAATAGTTTATGATGATATTAGATTGCCATAACCTTTACGACGATCTAATATAGTCACTTGCAGTTTCGCGTGGACCACATTAGATCATATATCGTTGTTATTCAAATCAGCCCAGCCCATTTTGATGTTGTACATGGGCCAAGTCCAATAATCCTAGCCCTTTTCTTATTCGTTAGCCTTTGTTTGGTCCAGTCTCTTTTGGGCCTTAGTTTTTTTGCAGCATTTTTTTTGGCTTTTTTCCTTTTTTAGCATTGGATTTTTACGGTCCATTTTTCTTGCTAGTCTCACCAATCATATGGATTCCAATTGTCATGATGTTCAACTAATTAGATCACACTTTCCAGTTTCCATTTATCCACTGATCCCACTTACCAAGTTTTATTCTTCCACGATTTCACAGTAACAAACACCATGTAATTTGATCAGAATCGTTGAATACATGAAAAATCTTTTTTATTAAGAGTCATAATTAAGTCTATTACTTTCTACGACTGTTATTACTTGTTTTTAGTATTGATGTATCTAGACACTAAAATAGACACATCTACATTAATGATAGATAATAATGATTGAAGGGAGTACAATATTTTTACAAATCACATATACAAAAACGACAGGCTGTAACTAAATATAGCCCAAAATATAAACAGGACATGACCATATCTGATCTCTCTCTCTACAGGAATGTCATGCTCCGTCTCGGCCCATTGTTTATGAGCATCGCGCAATTACACTTGCACCTTCTATTCCTCGAGTCATGCTTTCTAAGCTCTCGCGCATCCGTGCCGTGAAGCTCCTCCTCAACTATAGCTGATGCATCCACGCAAGCAGTCTGAGTAGCCTTGCTTTCTCACAGAACTGACGGATGAAACTCGACTGTCACCGCAAATGTATGTTTAGCAAATAAAGAAGGGTTAAACCTTCAGCAAACAATTGCTTTAATGAAGAGTAAATAGCATTGGTGGTCACTAAACTTATAACGCGGACACACTTAAATCACTGAACTGGTAAAACAGACAAACTCATCACTGAACTTGTATTTTTGGTGCACGCGTGGTCACAAATCAGTTGGTTCTTTTACCAAAAGTTCTAGGCAATCAAGAGCTCACATGTGGTGTTGTAATTTTTGCAAAAAGACCCATATATTTTGCTTACATGTAGTGTATATTTTGCTTACATGTAGTGTTTTTTGACATGCGTAATCTTGATGCTTCCTTACATGTGGGTCCTACACGTATCAGTGAAAGACGAATGAATTAAAATTACAAGCAGCTGGAATGAGATTCAAACTCCAGATTTTGTTTTCGAGGATACGTGCGCATAGCCACCAAAGAACACATATTTATGTGTCCATTGTTGTGGATTACGTTCTACTCGTATTATAAAGAAAATTATGCGGAGTTTTGTACTACCACCCCATTTTGATTTCTTTTCAATTATTAATTGTCTGGCTATAGTGGCTTCCACGCGCAGATAAAACTCCGTAGCTATTCATGTCAGAATCAAACTCAGCTAAAGAAAATAATACTTCTATTCTACTAGAACGCACAAATAGTATTATACCTAGCCTCAATTCAGACAAAACATCAAGTTAACTATACTGGCTGTTTACAGGGCTTCTGCACCTCCAAGTCCTGAGGTCGAGTTTCTAGCCCGTTGCATGAAATTTTAATTTGTTATTCCGTCACTAACATGTGGGACCCACAATCAAGGTCCCAAGTTCAAGTTTCCAGCCCGTCGCATGAAATTTTAATTTGTTATTCCATCACTGACATGTGGGACCCACATATAAGGAAAATCAAGGTTAACTTTATCGAGTTTTCAGCCTGTCGCATGAAATTTTAATTTGTTATTCCATCACTGACATATGGGACCCGCATGTAAGGAAGAATCAAGGTTACACGTGCCAGAAAAAACATACATAGGTTTTTCTTTGGAAAAAATACGGCACCATGTGTCAGCTTTTAATTAGCCAGAACCTTCTCGTGGCCCCACGTTGACCGGTTTTGCTAAAAAAACTTCTAGCTGACCCGGTTTATAACCACGCGTGCATCAAAAATACAAGTTTAGTGACGGGTTCATCTATTTTGCAAGTTCAATAAAATTCAATAACCACCGATGCTATTTACTCCTTTAATGAACTCACTTTATTGGCAATAGCAATTGATAAAGACCTCGAGTTGATGAAGTTCTTTTTATTCTAAGTTCCACGCAATGAACCTCTAGTTTTGTTTAAGGCACGCATGCAGTTTACGATAAGCTTTGACTATAAATTTGTTACGAACAAATTATGAATTATACGCCATAAAAATTATACCATTGAAACTCTTTTGAATATAAATCCAATGATATAAATTTTATGATATATATCTCATTTTTTGTTGGCAAAAATTAGTGGTTAAAGCTTATCTTAAACTATGTGCGTGCCTTGTAAACAAAACCGAAGTGAGTAGTATGTTAAATAGAACACAGATGAAGCATTAATACAATTTGGCTACCGGGTGCATATGAACCAATTGTTTGAAAATACATCTTATAGTGTAAAAATTCAGAATATATTCTGCATGTACATCAAATATTCTATGTTCATACATAAATTTTTATGGAAAAAATAATATATTTTATTTCCTGTATAAAAAGACAAATTTTGATGCTACAGTATAACTATCTAAAGGATTTTTTTTATCTTTTTTATATACATCATATAAAATGTTCTTTTTTCCGAAAACTACTCCCTCCGATCAGAAATAACTGTCGGCAATTTTGTACTAGCTTAGTACAAAGTTTGTACTAAGTGCCCGATAGTTATTTCCGATCGGAGGGAGTAAAACTTATGAACAGACATGAATGCCTGGATGTACACGTGAAATTATCTTTCGAAATGTTTTAACATTTTAAATTTTATTATTTTGCGCACTTTTATAATAGGTTCATATGGAGCCGAAACACCACCTCCTCAAACTGATTTGCAAATCAGTGAATTAACTGGAACATTTACGCGAGCTAGCCTGCACGCGGTTCGCCGCGTTCAAGTCGTACGGGACACTAAGCGCGGGCGGAGCGGTTTCTTCATGACAACGGTGAACTCCGGCTTCTCGGCAAAGTCGACCTCCTCGCCGGTGACCTCGTGCCACTCAAACTCCCTCACCATGTTGGCCACGAAGTACTCCAGGTGGAGCATGGCAATGCCAAGTCCCGCGCAGATCCTTCGGCCCACGCCGAAGGGCATCATCTTGATCTCACGATTGCCGGTCACATCCACCCCTTCGCCCGCGCCGCCTGGCAGGAACCGCTCTGGCGAGAACTCCAACGGCTTCTCCCACTCCCGCTCGTCTCGGCCCATCTCGGCGATCGTGAAGTTTACCGTGGCGCCCTTGGGGATCAGGTACCTCCCGATCTCCATGTCCTCAGCCGCCTTGTGTGGCAGCACGAAGTGCCCCGGCGGGTGCTTGCGCAGTCCCTCGAGGACGACGGCTTTGAGATAAGGCATCTTGTGGACGTCCTCCTCGGAGACGTCTACCTGTTCGTCTCCAGTCGTGGCTCTTATCTCATTGTATAGATTTTCCTGTATCGCCGGGTTCTTGACCAGTTCGGCCATGATCCATTGTAGCCCGGTGGAGGTAGTGTCCGTGCCGGCGTTGAGAAACTCGCTGCAGAGGTTGACCATCTCGTCGTCCGTGAGCAGGCGGTTTCCCTCCTCGGCGAGCTTGATGTCAAGCAGGGTGTCCACGTACGAGTGCTCGAACGTCGTCTCTTTCTCGACGTCGCCGCCGGGGTTCTTGGACTTGTACTCCCGACGTGCGTTGATCAGGGGCACGAACAACTCCTTCTGCCGCCGCCGCTTGGCGTGCGCTGTCTGGAGGCGGCCGCGGAAGAGGTGCTTCGTGAGCGACGGGAAGAAGGCGAAGACGGACATCTTCGTCGTGACGTAGAGCAGGTGGTCGCGCTGTGCGGCGGCGATGGCGCGCACCGCGGCCTCGTCGAGCCGCTCGCCGAAGCACATGAGCACGAGGAGACAGAACATGGCGTACTGGAACGTCTCCACGACGGTGTTTCCGCGGGCGGAGTCGTCCCGCAACTTCTGGACGAGCACGCGGCGCACCCAGGAGCGCGCGGGCGCGAAGAGGCGGAGACGCGACGGGTGCAGCGTCTCGGCGACGAGGTTGCGTCGAAGGAGGCGCCACACGGGCCCGTAACTGGCGCGGGTGATGGTGTTGTCGTTCTCGCCCAGGAGCGTGAAGGTAGAAAGGGTCGGCCGATCGGCCAGGGCGGCGCCGCGCTCAACGAGCGCCGCATGCGCGAGACGGCGGTCGGCGACGAAGATGGAGAGGCGGGATCCGACGCGCAGCGACACAACAGGGCCGTACTGCGCGAAAAGGCGCCGGAGGAGGGGCTCTACGTCGGCGAGCGAGTTGGTCAGCAACACTAGGCTGCCCAGCACCGGCACGGACGGCGGCCCAGGCGGGAGGCGGCGCCGCCATACGTCGCCGCTCTTGCCGTTGCGAAGGAGGAGGAGGACCAGTGGGAGGGCGCCGAGGATCGCGCCGAGGTATATCTGCCACGAATCCATATGGCGGTGTGGCGCTGCTCCGGTTTCGCCTCCTTGGATCGAATGAAAGGGGTTTTGGATCGTGTGATGACGATACGATACTTGCGCTGTGCGGAGCCTCCTTGTATGGTTTAGGGTTGCCGGCTTCCATTTTATTTTAGCGTCGTCGTCACACACTGTGTAGACTTGGTCTTGCTTACGATTATCTCGAAGCGTTTCAGTTTCGAATAAAAAAATATCTCAGAGCGCTTGGCGAGCAAAAGACGGCACGATTCGTTGCTGGTGCTCACGTAAAAGACAAGACGATTGTAGTGCACTACGGGAAGATCATTTTTTGCTGAGTATTTGCCTGCTTGCCGAGTGTTTTACTCCCTCCTTTCCACTAGGACTAGGATGCCTATATTTTTTTTGTCTAAGTCCATCTTTTAAAAGTTTGACCAACTATATACAAAAAATAGTTGACACTAATAATTCTAAATTAATATAATTAGAACAGTCATGAAATTTATTTTCATAGCATATCGATTAGATACTATGTATGTTGATATATTTTTCTATATAGTTTTGGTCAGATTTTTAAATTTTTGACTTTGATCAAAAATTATTTGCATCATAATTTAGGAAGGATGGAGTAGTTTGGATCTGTTTGCCGCCTCTCAAATGGACCAACACTTGGCCAAAAAAAAAAAATACTCGGCACGAATCAGAAAACACTCGGTCATGGGAAGTGGATATACAACCAAGCCACCCAGGTTCAAGTCCTCACAGATGTTGATTTGGGTTCTTATTATTTCAAAAAAATTGTTGTAGGGGCTTCCTCTACCGCATTCCTTTTAAAAAACTAGATCAAAAAACACTCGGCAAATAAATAAACTCGACAAAGGCTAAATATATTCCACAAACATATGCACTTGGCAAAAAAAACTCGGCAAATAGTCTATATTCAACAAAATGGAGAGAAACATGGGACTAGAGGCTTTGCCAGGTGTAAGCCTTTTTTTCTTTTTTCTCCATTTTATTGTATATTTTGTTATAAAGGCCCCAAAATTATCACATGGGTGCATCTTTCCATTTCAAACAATATAGCCAAACAAAATTTTCAACTTTTTTCAATAAAAAACTTTCTCATTTTGTAAGTACAAAAACATGTGTATTTTTGTGAATCAAGTATAAGAAATACATTCATAAAAAAGTGTAAAAAAATAATGTCCGAAAAGGCACCAATCCTATTTCACTAAATTACAGACCACATTTTATGGTCAATCATATAGATATTTCTAGGAACTTCTCATAATTTATACTGTTTCTACGATTTAGCCTGAGCGGGCAGAATTGAACTACATGTCATTTTTCGCTTGTTACTTTTTTTTTTGCAAAAATCATTTTTAGATGGGCAATGTGTATCAATGGAGGTATTATGTTAGTTCTTCCAGATTCCCTCCAGTGTTCCTGAAATGCAAGTTCTAGCGCTGCGTCATATAATTCCAGTCCCAATTTAAACACAACAATTAAAAAAAAATGAAAAACCTACGCATACTATCATTTTATGTGACATAGGTGCAGGGTAACTAACAAAATTAGAAAACAAATGTTATTCTAAAGAAACCGTTCAAAAAAAGGTGCTACCACAAACAAAGATACATGTCTTTTAGGCAAACGAGCTAGATAATAATCTTAACCATGACATACTTTGTGGAAATGAGTTCATACTGTGTGCACGCGTGTACCATGGAATGGCGAGACCAAAGGAAGTATTCATTTTCTATGCACGCACATTCCATTTTCCATTATCAGAGCGGAAAACCAGGTTTATTTTGTGAAGCGCTGATTGCAGTTCGTATCACCATATTTGATCTTTTAGTTCAAGTTTATATTGATATTTGAGTTGTTCTTGAGTTATTTTATCTATTTTAGATGATTTACGAGCTTTTCTTCCAAAAGCTCCACTGATGGAAAAATGGCCATTAATCCCGGTCTGTAACGGCCTTTAGTCCCGGTTTCCAAACCGGGACTAGCAAAGCGCGATTAAAGGCCCTCACCATTTAGTCCCGGTTGCAAACGAACCGGGACTAAAGGCCGTCCACGTGGGCACGGCTGGGAGCACCGTCTCGGGTTTTTGTTTTTATTTTTATTGCTGTTTCAGATTATAGGTTTAGGGTTTATGCTTAATTAGGGTTCATTTTAATTTCAAACGAGTTTCCGTACCTATATTCTACGACTAGTACATACACATTACACGTTGGTGCATGCATATATAATATTATACGATGTCTCGCGACTGTATATACTACAATTTCAAACAAGTGTATGTACAACTATTTTTCAAACAAGTTTCAAAACAAACTAAGTTACATGGAGATCA
The DNA here is from genome assembly GCA_007115705.1 of Dactylis glomerata. Classification (NCBI taxonomy): domain Eukaryota; kingdom Viridiplantae; phylum Streptophyta; class Magnoliopsida; order Poales; family Poaceae; genus Dactylis; species Dactylis glomerata. The sequence continues at coordinate 1,335,982 of QXEO01000124.1, read as the reverse complement.
CTAAATTACAGATAGCGTTCTTCGTCCTCCACATAGTGTTCTCCTTTCTCATCGAGGACCTCTCTCATGATGAATCCTGCCAGCTCCTCTTGAATTGCTTTTAGGCGCTGGGTTGGTACGAGCTTCTCCCGCATCACATAGAACTTTAAGAAGGTCGATATGGATATATATAAGTTGGATGAAACTCAACACAATTGATTATAATAAAAGAAAACTGTGAATATTATTTACGTACATCAAAGTCCGTGGTACGTGCTCTCCGCTCACTGGTGTACCACCGGATGAACTCGCAGACGTAGAATCCACAGAGATTGGTCCCCGGTGGTTGCTGCAAACCCTTTATCTTTTTAAAAGTTAGCTGTTCTTTGAATTCACCTCTTATCGACCTTCTGAAACGTGTCCAAACGCTACATGGCAAAGAAAATGAGCAAATGAGTTATTAAATACTTGATATCAGGAAATTAATGAAAGGAGCTGATATATATAGTCGGGTAATGATTGAAATTACTTTTGCAGCATTTCTTTCATGTCGCTAAACAGGACGTCGGGCTTATCCAATGAGTCCAAGATATGAACAGTTGATGTGTCCAATTGAATCTTTAGCAGAATCCAGTGAAAACTGCAAACACGCATGCATAACTCATCAATTACACTTAACATCTAGTAAGCAAAAAAGAATGTCTAGAAGATAGAAACACTCACTTGAAGTTGTAAGGAAATAGAAGTTCTCTTTTAAGACTTTGCTTGACAAAAAATCTGAAGAGGTCCTTCTCCACGTCTCTGGGGTGATCTTTTAACATCCTTTCATTAATGATATATGGGTCAATGAACCCAACGTCATGGATTCCAATTTTTTTGCATTCAAACATCTTAAATCTGCATAATAGCATACAAAAATCATATAGTTAATTAAGATATATAGGCAATGAACGAGCTTAGCTAGATACTTGAATATAAATCACTTACAGACAATAGCAACTGATGGTTGACTTGTCGAGATCGCGCTGATTGAATATGTGAAACAATTCATCCATTGGAATATGTACCATGTATCTTTTGAAGTAATGCTCCTCTCTAACGTCCAAGAGGATAAAACGTTTGAAGTCCTTTTTTGTATATGCACCTTGTACCAGCCGAGCAGATTTCGCATATGTGTTGATAGACCGCGTTCCTCCTCAGGCTTGATCAGAGGCCCCCCCATTACATATTGCTCTACTACCTCTCCCAGTGGCGCTTCTTCAAGGCCTAACATAACTAGAAGAGGCACATTCAAGACGTCCGCGTTCTCTTTTGCCTCCCTTACAGTTAAACCCAATAGTTGTGCAGCTGCTACTACTCTGGGGTCCAATAACAATCGGTCCTCTTCCAAATCGGCTCTGAAGGACGTATCGATATCGGGGGGGGGGGGGGGGACTATGAGCGGGGCGACCGATTGATTCTTCTGTTCTCCAAGCTGGGGAATTTGTTTCCCGCTTCTTTTTGCCTTGGCCAAGTCACTTTGCCTTTCAATTTCGCGTTTATAGTCTGATGGCAGATTCATCTTATATTGGGGCTCTGCAGTAAGCATACCATAAGCCCAGTCCTTTTGTTTCTCCGTGTATGTCGGCTTGGGCTCAGGCACTTTCGGTGCAAAAAATGCCTTCACTTCGGCGCGTACTATCGCCTCGTTTTCCTCGGGAGTCCGGTCATAAGCTCTCTTGGGAAGAGGCTTTAGCGATGGCTCTGGTATCTTCGTGGTCTTATGTACTACCTTATCAGTAGTACTAACCGTAGCGGACCTGCTCCGCTTTTTCCCCCTGAGTAGTATTGGGGGGCGGCTTCGCCTGACGCGCTGGAGGTGCACTGGGGGACGGCGTTGGCTGACGCGCGGGAGGTGCACTGGGGGACGGCGTTGGCTGACGCGCGGGAGGTGCACTAGGGGGCGGCGTCGGCTGATGCGTCGCCCGAGGTGGACTCAGGGGTGGCGTCGGCTGACGCGGCGCTGGAGGTGGACTCGGGGGTGGCATCGGCTGACGCGGCGCCCGAGGTGGACTCGGGGGCGGCGTAGGTGGACGACGTTCACCGGGGGAGGGTGGACTTGGATTCCTCGGAGTCGGTGGCCTTGGCGCTGAGCCTGGAAACTTGATGTATTTCTTTTGCCATAAAACGATTTGGCGCTTGACATCTCCAAGTCTCCGATCCCCTTCAGGTGTAGCAAAATCAAGCTCTAGGTCCTCGAACGAGCTGACTATGTCAAGCACCGAGACACGAGCATAGCCAGTCGGTATCGGGTTCCCATGGTGGAGTGCTTCAGGTAGACAAGGTAAAGCGTCGCCGCTCGCCACCTTGATGGTCATGTTCTTCATTGGCTGATGTAGCTCACAATTTGTCATCTCCCTAACATCATCCACGGGTAGCGAGACCCCGGTGCTTCATGCTCATCAGCTGGGACCTCCGTGGAAGCCACGCTGCTTCTCCGCTGACTATTAAGATCCAATGCTGGATCTTCCTGCAGCCGAGATCCGCCTCCCTGGCTAAGTTGATGTATCATACTCTTCATGTCGGCTAATTCACGTTCTACCTTGCCGATCCGATCTGCTTCCCGATCCTTCTTTCTCTTACGGCTTTTGTAACCGTACGGATCTTCGTGCTGAGAAAACCCTTCCTTCCATGGAACACCGGCGCCTTTGCCTCTTGTTCGTCCGGTGTGTTCTGGATTCCCGAGGGCGTGTGTCAGCTCGTCGTTCTCTCGGTCGACACGGATCAATCCCGCTTGAGCATCCTCCATTGCCTTAACAAGTTTTACTTTGGGAGTAAAGGTCTGTTTCCGATGAACACACTCCCCTGTTGTCGGGTCTAACGATCCTCCATGTCCGTACCACCAGTGCTTGGCCCTTTCGGGCCATCCCTCTGTACCTGGAGTGATTCCTTTATTCCTCAATTCATTCTCCATAGATTCCCACTTGGGCACTGCTCTCACGTAGCCGCCTGGCCCCAAAACATGGTGATGTTCCTTCTTTTCAGCATTTTTCTTATTTTTTTCCGACATTTCCTTGGCTCTCTCAGATGCCTTGAATGCCACAAATTCAGGCCACTGTTGTCTCAACTTCTCGTATGCTCCTTCGAACACTGGAGTTTTATTTTTCGCGATATACTTCGCGTATAACATTTTCTTGAAGCCCCGGAATGCTTCAGCCATCTTCTTGAGAGCGTACTGTTTAACTCTCCTTCTCCTTTCACGTCCACCCGGAATTTCATTTCCATCATCATCCTTCTTGGAGTACTCCAGAGGTAGAATGAAATTTTCCATGAGCTTCCTCCAAAGGTCTTTCTTGGATCTTTTGTTCACAAAAGTAGCTCCAAGACGTGCATTCTTTGGCTCGTGCCATTCTTGAACCGTGATCGGGATCATGTCCCTAACAACCACTCCGCATTGATTTATAAATTTTGTTGCGTGTTGTGTTGGCTCCAACGGTTTGCCATCTGGAGATACTACATCGATGGTCAGCTTCTGATTCGCACTCAACTTTTGGCTCGGACCTCGTTTAGAATACGATTTGCTCGATCCGGAGGGCTGAAAAAAGAAAAAGTCATTAATACAAATATGCATATTCCCTTCATATCACCAAAAGCTAAATCTATATACCTCGCCATCGGCGTTTGTTTGCAATTGTCGTTCGGCATCGGTGTTTGTTTGCCCTTCGTCGTCAAACATTTCTATCTCCATTCCGTCACCGGAAGGGTTAAGAAACGATGAAACATCATCTTCAAATTCAGCTTCTCTGGCACCTTCTCGGCCGACTCCTTCTCGGCCGGCTACTCTGGGGTCTTCTCGATCGGCACCTTCTTGAGGCACATATACATTCTCACGTATCATGCCAAATAAGAATTCTTCGGGGTGGCATGGGTCATTTTCACCGTCCATGTCTCTTCTAAAGACAGGTAAAACAAGTTAGTGACACATATTTGAGCAATAACCAAAAAAAAGGGGGCGTTGGCCGAACGCCGACGCGGTGGGGGAAGACCCCCTCACCGCGTCGGCGCCCGGCCAACGCCCCCTTTTAGTACACATATTTGATCAATAACCAAAAAAAAGGGGGCGTTGGCCGAGCGCCGACACGGTGGGGGGAAGACCCCCTCACCGCGTCGGCGCCCGGCCAACGCCCCCTTTTAGTACACATATTTGATCAATAACCAAAAAAAAAGGGGGCGTTGGCCGAGCGCCGACGCGGTGGGGGGGAAGACCCCCTCACCGCGTCGGCGCCCGGCCAACGCCCCCTTTTAGTACACATATTTGATCAATAACCAAAAAAAGGGGGCGTTGGCCGAGCGCCGACGCGGTGGGGGGAAGACCCCCTCACCGCGTCGGCGCCCGGCCAACGCCCCCTTTTAGTACACATATTTGATCAATAACCAAAAAAAGGGGGCGTTGGCCGAGCGCCGACGCGGTGGGGGGAAGACCCCCTCACCGCGTCGGCGCCCGGCCAACGCCCCCTTTTAGTACACATAAATCTAACATTTCAAATATTCTAACATTACTAACATTTCAAATATTCTAACATTTCTATTTTTTACTAACATTTCAAATATTCTAACATTTCTAACATTTCAAATATTCTAAAATTTCTAACAATTCTAACCTAAAATACTAAATAACAATTCTAACAATTCTAACCTAAAATTCTATCTAAATTCTAACCTAAGATGCTAACCTAATATTCTAACTTACCGAGGGGCTCGGGGACGGGGACGGCGTGGCGGCTCGGCCGGGGACGGCGGCGCGGCTCGGGGACGGCGGCCAGCGCGGCGGAAGGCGTCGGGGACGGCGGCCGGCGCGGCGGAAGGCGTCGGGGACGGCGGCCGGCGCGGCGGGAGACGTCGGGGACGACGGCGCGGCTCGGGGAGGCCACGGGGACGGCGGTGCGGCCTAGGAGGCGTCGGGGACGGCGCGCGGCGCGGCGGGAGGCGTACGTCGGGGACGTGCTCTGGAAGGCGTCGGGGTCGACGGCGGCGCGGCTCGGGGAGGCCACGGGGACGGCGGCGCGGCTCGGGGAGGCCACGGGGACGGCGGAGCGGCTCGGGGAGGCCACGGGGACGGCGGCGCGGCTCGGGGAGGCGTCAGCGCGCGGCGCGGCTGGAGGCCTCGGGGACGGCGGCGACGGCGAGTTTTTGGCCAACCGCAATCGAAAATTCGCTAAGTGTGAGTGGGGAAGAAGGAGAGGGGCGGCGCGGGCTTTTATACCCCCAGCCTTTAGTCCCGGTTGGTAGCTCCAACCGGGACTAAAGGGGGGTCTTTCGTCCCGGTTGAAACCACCAACCGGGACTAAAGGGTCTTTAATCCCAGTTGGTTGATTCAACCGGGACTAAAGACTTTTCGGCGGTTCGCGCCCGATTCCCAGACCTTTAGTCCCGATTGGTGGAACCAACCAGGACTAAAGGTATAATAAATGCGCGCCAAGGCCCTATATTTTTTCAGATTTCATTTGAATATGAAATTTGAATTTCAATTTGAATAACTTCTATATATTTTAGAATCTGACAAAACTTTGAATATGAAAAGTGTTTGAAATTTAATAACTAATTCAAAACTATTTTGTATTTTCAAAATCAATTAATCTAACTATTTAAACAATTAACTATTTTGCCATTTTCAATTAAAACTATATTGATTAATATTCTTTTTGAATATTTTAGAATCTGACAAAACTTTGAATATGAAAAGTGTTTGAAATTGAATAACTAATTCAAAATTATTTTCTATTTTCAAAATCAATTATTCTAACTATTCAAACAATTAACTATTTTGCCATTTTCAATTAAAACACAACCGAGGCGGAGCTTCCGAAGATGGAGTCTTTCACGGGCGTGCAGGGAAATTTTTCCGAGGCGGAGCTTCCGAAGATGCCGTAGGGCGTGAGCACCAACGACATCTTCGAGAAACTCCGCCACAGGAGATTTCCCAACCCTTTCCTCCATAACTATTAGAGGAGATGGAGTCTTTCACGGGCTTGCAGGGAAATTTTTCTGAGGCGGAGCTTCCGAAGATGCCGTAGGGCGTGAGCACCAACGACATCTTCGAGAAACTCCGCCACGGGAGATTTCCCAACCCTTTCCTCCATAACTATTAGAGGAGATGGAGTCTTTCACGGGCTTGCAGGGAAATTTTTCTGAGGCGGAGCTTCCGAAGATGCCGTAGGGCGTGAGCACCAACGACATCTTCGAGAAACTCCGCCACGGGAGATTTCCCAACCCTTTCCTCCATAACTATTAGAGAAGATGGAGTCTTTCACGGGCTTGCAGGGAAATTTTTCCGAGGCGGAGCTTCCGAAGATGCCGTAGGGCATGAGCACCAACGACATCTTCGAGAAACTCCGCCACGGGAGATTTCCCAACCCTTTCCTCCATCCATGGGGATGAAACTCTCCCTGCCTTCGAGTTGTGCTTGCCATGGCGTATCGATGCTCCTTTTATAGGCACGGCGCCGCTTCTACTTTTGTCTTGTTCCTCCGACAGGGGCGTCATGCGCTACATGCTTTATCTCATCGAGCAGTGCATCCACCCACGCATCCTTATCCTGCCAACAGCTTTAGTCTCGGTTGCACCCACCAGCCGGGACTAAAGGTTACCCACACGTCCTTATCCCACCGACAGTTTTAGTCTCGGTTACACCCACCAGCCGGGACTAAAGGTTACCCACACGTCCTTATCCCACCGACAGTTTTAGTCTCGGTTGCACCCACCAGCCGGGACTAAAGGTTTCCCGCGCCACTGCGTTCCCGCCTATTTTCTTCCCGCGCTTTCCACCGGTTCCCGCCTCCGTCTTCCCGCCATTTTCACTATATATATGTAGGCTTGGCCTCCATTTACATATCATATCTAGACTCATATCTGCAAACCTCATAACTCTCTTCCATGGCTTCCATCATATCTCTAACCCCCCAGGAGGCAGAGGCACTTTGCGCCTCAAACTACCCCTGCCCGCTGGGCTACCGCGTCCCCACCGGCTGGATGCTGAGCGTCAGAGGCGTACCGGTCCCTCCTGTCCCTCTATGTGTGGCGCGCCAGATGGCCATCACGAACCACTACTACTTCGAGCTCACACCAGAGCAGCGGAGGAATCCCCAGTGGCATCCTGACTACAGCCCGACTTGGGACGCCTTCTTCATCAATCGGCGTGAGAGTGCGCTTGCCAGGCACGAGGAGGACGGCCCGCCTCATTCGAACTTCAACGAGGCCGGCCGTCGGCTGTGGTGGCGTGGCCGGACTCTCCAGAGCGTCATGGCCTACCGTGGCCCCCGCCTGCGCTACCCTCAGTCTCAGCCCACACGTGCTCACCGGCCGAGGTTCGACTACCGCGACCCCGATGCCAGCGACGACGACGTCGGCAACTACGACGACTACAGTGGCGACGTTTATAGGGCTAGGCACGACTATGACTGAATCACTCCAACATTCAAAAACAAGTTCGGTCGATTGTGACTTAATCTGACCATGTACTTTAATTCCAGTTCAATCGTTTCCCCGCCTCTCGTGAGTGTTATTGTGATACATGATTAGAACAATACATTACATAAAATGTTTAATACATGATTAGAACAATACATGATTAGAACAATACATGATTAGAACAATACATGATTAGAACAATACATGATTAGAACAATACATGATTATACATGATTACACATCATTTCTTCGCTAGTGTCCCTTGCTTACGATTGTGGCGTAACCATGGAGAATCTTCATTATTTAACTTGAGGCTTGTGCCAGTGTTCACTCTGAAGGACGGAATTTCACCAAACTGATTATAATCTTGTGACATGTCTGTCTTGTCCTCCACTCCCATGATGGTTCTTTTCCCTGTAAGAACTATGTGGCGCTTTGGTTCATCACATGATGTATTCGCTTTGGTTCTTTTTCTTGGTTTGATACTCATGTCCTTCACATAGAAAACCTGAGCCACATCTTTGGCTAGGACGAATGGTTCATCAAGGTACCCTAGATTGTTGAGATCCACCGTTGTCATTCCGTACTGCTCGTCCAACTTTACCCCGCCTCCTGTCATCTTCACCCATTTGCACCGAAACAAAGGAACCTTAAAGTTAGGTCCATAATCAAGCTCCCATATCTCTTCTATGTAACCATAATATGTGTCCGTTCGCCCTTTGCCAGTTACTGCATCAAAGCGGACACCACTGTTTTGGTTGGTGCTTTTTTTATCTTGGGCGACCGTGTAAAATGTATTCGCATTTATCTCGTACGCTTGGAAAGTCAATATAGTCGAAGATGGTAATTTGGCCAGCAAGTACAGCTGCTCTTCAACAACAGTGTCATTCATGAGACGTCTCTGCAACCAAACGCCGAAAGTCGCCATGTGGAGCTGTAAAACAAAGGACTCAGGCTCCCCTGGGTTTGCTTGGCGTACAATATTCTTGTATTCCTCACTGTACGGAGCAACCAAGAGGGAATTTTGTAGAACTGTGTAGTGTGCTTGAGTCAACGAATGACCATCCATACATATCATTGGTTTCTTTCCGATCGTGCCTTTTCCACTAAGTCTCCCCTCATGACGCGATTGAGGAAGACCAATCGGCTTAAGGTCGGGAACAAAGTCAGCACAAAACTCAATGACCTCCTCTGTTCCATATCCCTTGACGATGCTTCCTTCTGGCCTAGCACGGTTACGAACATATTTCTTTAAGACTCCCATGAACCTCTCAAAGGGGAACATATTGTGTAGAAATACAGGGCCAAGAATGGAAATATCTTTGACTAGGTGAACCAGGAGGTGCGTCATAATATTGAAGAATGATGGTGGGAACACCAGCTCGAAGCTGACAAGACATTGGGCCACATCATTTTGTAACCGTGGTAGATCTTCTGGATTAATTACCTTCTGAGATATTGCATTGAGGAATGCACATAGCTTCACAATTGCTAGTCGAACATTTTCCGGTAGAAGCCCCCTCAATGCAACTGGAAGCAATTGCGTCATAATCACGTGGCAGTCGTGAGACTTTAGGTTCTGGAACTTTTTCTCTGCCATATTTATTATTCCCTTTATATTCGATGAGAATCCAGCCGGGACCTTGATACTGTTCAGGCATTTAAAAAAGGTGATCTTCTCTTCTTTAGTAAGAGCGTAGCTAGCGCGACCTTGAAACAGTTCCGGATGTCGGTCTTCTGGGTCTTTCACACGTTGCAGGTCCTGTCGAGCTTCCTTTGTATCTTTTGTCTTCCCATACACACCCAAGAAGCCTAGCAGGTTCACGCAAAGATTCTTTGTCACATGCATCACGTCGATTGCAGAGCGAACTTCTAGGAATTTCCAATACTCAAGCTCCCAAAATATAGATTTCTTCTTCCACATGGGTGCGTGTCCGTCTGCGTCATGCGGAACAGATTGTCCGCCAGGACCCTTTCCAAAGATTACTTCTATATCTTTGACCATATCGAATACATCATCACCAGTATTTTCCTTAGGTGGCTCCCGGTGATCTGCCTTACCGTTGAAATGCTTGCCTTTTTTTCTTACGGCATGAATTTTGCTAAGAAATCGACGGTGCGATATGTACACATTCTTCTTACAATTAGCTAAATATATACTTTCAGTCTCTTGTAAACAGTGTGTGCATGCCTTGTATCCCTTGTTTGTCTGTCCTGAAATGTTACTAAGAGCAGGCCAATCATTGATTGTAACGAACAGCAACGCTCGTAAGTCAAATTCCTCTTGTTTGTGCTCATCCCACACACGTACGCCTGGTTTGGCCCACAGCTGTAAAAGTTCATCAACTAATGGCCTTAGGTACACATCAATATCGTTGCCGGGTTGCTTCGGACCTTGGATAAGCACTGGCATCATAATGAACTTCCGCTTCATGCACAACCAAGGAGGAAGGTTATAGATGCATAGAGTCACGGGCCAGGTGCTATGACTAGAGCTCTGCTCCCCAAAAGGATTGAAGCCATCTGTACTTAGACCAAACCGTATGTTCCTTGCGTCACCTGCAAAATCTTTAAACTTATTGTCGATCTTTCTCCATTGAGACCCATCAGCGGGGTATCTCATCATCCCGTCTGACAAACGGTCCTCTTTGTGCCATCGCAATAACTTGGCATGCTCTTTGCACCAAAACAAACGTTTCAACCGTGGTACTATAGGAGCATACCACATCACCTTGGCAGGAACCCTCTTTCTGGGGGGCTCGCCCTCAACATCACTAGAGTCATCTCCTCTGATCTTATACCGCAATGCAGTGCATATCGGGCATTCAGTCAAATTCTCATAGTCACCACGATAGAGGATGCAGTCATTAGGACATGCATGTATCTTCTGAACCTCTAAACCTAGAGGGCAGACAATCTTCTTGGCTTCGTACGTACTGGTGGGCAATTCGTTATCCTTTGGAAGCATATTCCTCATCATTTTCAGCAACTTTTCAAATCCGGAGTCAGATAGACCTTCCTCTGCCTTCCATTTCAGCAATTCAAGTGTGCTGCCCAGCTTTTTCAGAACATTTTGGCAGTTTGGGTATAAGGACTTTTTGTGATCCTCTAACATGCGATCCAACTTCTCCCTCTCCTTATTAGTTTCGCATTCTCTCCGTGCATCAGCAATGGTCCGACCGAGATCATCAGGGGCCTCATCATGTGTCTCTCCTTCAGCTTCCCCTTCAGCTCCCCCTTCAGCTCCCCCTTCAGCTTCTCCCATGAAAGTATCACCATATTCAGGGAACCCAGGATAGTTGTCATCATCCTCTTCTTCATTGTCTTCCATTGTAATACCTCTTTCTCCGTGCTTGGTCCAACAATTGTAGCTGGGCATAAAACCGTGCTGAAGCAAATGCACGTGAA